>VZSE01002727.1:81926-171278 GCA_013398275.1 Promerops cafer
GGGGGGGGTCCCGGAGCTCTGACGTCACTCCCCCAGCTCCTCACCGGCGGCTCCATGTCCTCGCATAGGGGGCGGGGCCAGCGTCGGCACTTCCGGGATGGGGCGGCCTGCGGCACTTCCCATTGGCTGCGGCGCTCGGGCCACGTCTCGCTTTGAGGCGCCCCCCGGTGGGCGCGGGAGGCGCTGCAGCCGCAGGCAGCGGGGTCCCCCGCGCCCCCGACGTGTCCCGGCGGCTGTCCCCGGCCACCGGATCGCCCGCGGAGCCCCTCTGAGCCGCAGCCGAGGGACAGACCGTGGCCCCGCAGCCTCTGGATCGGCCCGCGGTGGTTTACCACCCACCAGGCGGCTGCAGAACAGGGGCTCCATGCGCAAGACTGGAGGGATCGGGCCCTTGAGAGGCACAGGGATCCCCAGCCCAGCAGCCTGGCCCGGTGGGATCGGGCCATCGAGGACCCATGGGACTGAGCAGCCTGGTCAGGGGGGTGGGATTTAGCCACTGGTGCCCACAGCAGCCCTGCCAACGGGGATTGGGCATTTGGGAGCCCACTGGACCCAGCAGTCTGGCCAGGCAGGTGATATCAGGTCTTTGATGGGACAGGGACCTCCTATCCCAGCAGGCCAGGGGTGAGTGGCAGAGCTCAACACTGCTTGGTGACAACTAGACCCATTTCAGCCATCCCCACCATGACAGGGGTCCCAATCCCACGCCCCCCACACTGCAGGCAGGCAAGAATCAGGGCCAGTCCGTGGTTTGTGTCAAGTCCTTTTTATTCTGTTCCCACAGAAACACCTGGTGAGGGGGCAGCTTCTGGGAGGGAGTCACGACACAGCGGCGGGGGTGGTACGGCACGGTACGGCACGGTACGGGGTCACTACGGGTGGCACAGAGCACAGCAGACACGCACACCGTCACAATGTTCAGAGGGAGCGCACCCGGCATCGCACTTACCGCTGGAAACGGCGCCCAGCCGCGCTCGGCCCTCGGTCTTTGCACCCCCCCGTCCCCCCGCCCTGTCCAGCAGATTGCCACAACTCGGGCTGGGGGCCCGGCCCGGCGAGGGGGGCTGCGTGCCCCCAGTCCTGGCAGGCACGAAGGCAAGGTGGCGGATGTGCTCGGGCGGCGAGATAGGCCCCGGCAGGGGTCTCGGTCCCGCGTGCGATTTACACACTGTACAAGTATTTACACCGCGAGGAGTGGCGGGGCCGGCGGCCCGCGGGAGGCACCCTCAGGCTCTGCACTTGTCATCAGCGGGGAGAGGCGGTGGCTGTGCGCGGGGCCGGGGCTCTCCTCCTTGGGGCTGCCCCCGGGATCCCCGTCCCACAGCCGCCGGCCTGCCCCCAGCCTTGGGCACCGGCAGAGCTCCCGGCGAGGGATCTGCCACAAAGCGTGGGCTTCCCGCGGCAGCCGGGTCCTCGATCACAAGTGCATAAATCTGCTAAGAGCTTTCAGTACAGCGATGGACTGATGGAGAAGAAAAAAAGAAAAGTCCAGGCAAAGAACAGCAAGCACTGAAAGGCAGGTGGAACCGTGCAGAGAAGTAGCAAGCCATGCTCTACGACGGGACAGACGGTCACGGGCGCTAGGGCTGCCCTTTGGCAAAGTGGCCCTCCGTGGGTCGAACATGCCACGAATTCATACGCACGGGTGGTCGGTACAGAATAGTTCTCGGGTCGCTCGACGGCACGCTTTGCGATGGAACCCTTAGGCGCGACATTGAACTGATTAGCTATTCACAGGTCTTGTTCTGGAGTCGTGTTATTTCGTTGCATAGAACATCAGGCGGGTGAGCGGGCGGCTGCCCCCCGCCACGGGGGTGTCGGTGGGGCGCTGCCAGCATGGGGAGGCGGTGGGGCGTGGGCGAGCCCCTTCCTCGGGCTGCCTCCCCCCCGGGAATCCCCTCCTGGCAGGGCAAGTGGGCTTTGGCCGCCGGCCGCTGCGCCGGCCGTCCCCGCAAAATGGCTTGAGAAGGACTTGGATTGCACAGTAAAAGGAAGGATACTGCCGGAGGCAAAGCTCTCCTGATCTTGTTCCACGGGATTTGTGCTCTTTTGTAGCCTCCTGCACTCTATTGCTTCTACAGACGACAGCCCGTGTGCTAACTCATCGCACAAAGCAAAGAGGGAAGAGGATTTGGTATAAACTTTAGAAAAATAAAACCCCGAAACCAAAAGAAAATGAACCCAAAGAAACCGAGAAAAAAAGGACCCCCCCTGACGACGCCCCNCCCTTTCAATGCTTCCAATGGCTTCGGGACACGCGCCCAGCCGGCCGCGCCGCCTGTCAGAGTCCTATGGCCTCGTATTTCGGTAGTGAAACAGTGTTAGGTCCTAGCTGACGCGCTCCGGGGCTCCCCGGTGGGGCCGGGAGCGGCCGCAGTGCAGGGGGCGCGGGGACGGCCCCGGCGGGGCGGGGGGGGGCAGGAAGGAGGAGCGGCGCCCACGGCGCCCAGCCCTCGGCTCGTGGGGGGGAAAAACCTATGAAGAGGCCAGAGCTGGGGTTCAGAGGGAGCAACTCTGCGTATAATCTTGAGAAAGGGCCGCAGCCCACCTACGGGGCCTGACCCGATGGTCCGGACCAGGCCCATCCCCTCGGGGCAGCTGCCGGGGCTCGCTGTGTGCCGCGCCGGAGCTGCTTGCCAGGCGTGGGGGGCACCCGCCCCGGGGCGTCTGCCGGGCCCCTGCTCGGCCACCATTTGGTCCAGCATCCAGGGATCGCCCTGCTTTCAAAAGCTTGCGAGAGACAAGAGAGGGAGAGAGAGAGAGGGAGAGAGAGGCGTTAGTCCGAGCAGCCCCTCCCCGCGGAAGGGACCCCGCCGAGCGGCAGCGCTGGCCCGAGCGAAAGGGCCCCAGAGAGCCAAGAGACACTGCCGGAGCAGCTGCCGCCGCCTCCGCCCGCCCCCGCATTGGACAGGCTCCCGGAGCAGAGCCTGGATCGCCCAAAGCTTCCCTGGAAACCCAGGGTCTGCACCAGTGCTGCCGAAACTGCGGAACAAGGCCAAGCCTCCACACCTTGGCTTGGGCCCAGCACCTGGGGATGAAGATGGGGATGAGTAGCCCAGCACGAAGGGGATGGGTCCGTGCTACGTCTGGGGGCTGGGAGTATGGCAAGGCAGGGCTGAGCAGGTGCTCGGGGGACAGTGGTGCTGCTGCAACCTCAGAGATGGCACGGCAGAGGGACTTGTGTGCAGGTGTGCCCTGTACACTCACCGTTATACTCAGAGTCTGGCGCCGCGTGCTGAATTCATTGGCTTCTTCATAGGTTTTTCCACTGCAACGACTCAAATCTCCACTCACTTCCCAAACTCCTGCAGGAGAAGGGAGAAGGATGGCATCAGGCATGGCTAGGGCAGGGAGAGCCCACAGCACAGTGCCTGGTGCTGGCTGCACTCACCTTGTGCCGTTCTCTCACCAGAACGAAGTGAACTTCTTGCCGAAAGCTGACACCGCTGTGGGGAAGCCAGGACAGGTGTCAGTATGGCGCAGTGACCCTGGCCCCCCACCTCCCTGGGCCCCAAACTGTGGGAGCACTGCATCCCACTGGCTGCACCCAGACATCCCGAAGGTGCCTGACTCCGTCCCGGTGCAGAACAGCATCACCGCCCTGTCCCCATCCTGGGAGCAGTCCTCACCTTCAGTCAGTTTGCCTGCTTGTTCCGCTGCCCCCCCTGGCAGGATTTTGGAGAAGACGCTCTCTCCTTCCCCGCCGGGCTGCCCCGTGGCCATACCCGCGGGACCACGTGGCCCGGCCGCCCTTGGGCCAGCCTTGCTGTCTGCTGGGGGACAGACGAAGCCACTGTTAGCAGGGGACAGGCCCGGCTGGGGGAGTTCAGCTGAGCTTTGGGGTGCCAGGCAGCTGGCACGAGGCGGGACAGATGGCACAGTGCCACTGGGGGCTCACTGACCTGTTGCTCCCAGGGGCTGTGCTGACGGCGCTCTCCCCGGCTGCTGTGGCACTTTTGCTGCAGGTTTGGATGTGTCTGTCGGCTCCGCTTTTGTCTGAAAAGGGGAAAACAGCTCTCAGGGCTCACCCTCCCAGTAGAGCATCTGCTGGGGGTGGCCCAGGCTGAGAGGTGACACCGAAACCCCCAAACACTGCTCCACAACCGCAAAAGAGGCAGCAAGGGATCTAGGACATAGTGATGTCCCCTCCTGGGTTCCCTCGAGGGGATGGCAGCTTCCACAGCACCCAGGGGTGTCTGTAGTGGGTGTGTGAGTGGGATACACTTTAGTCCATGGCTCCTATTCCCAACCCTTCCCCTGCCAGCCCCTGGCCACAGCCAGCTGTGCTGATTCCAGGCAGAGCTGTGGGGTCAGGATGCAGCCTGGCCAGCTAAGCCCGTACTTACCGCTGGTGCTGGGTGTCCGCCCGGCTGTGCATGGAGTGTGGCTGGTGCCTTCCCTGCTGCCTGAGCCGGCCCTGGCTGCTGCTGCGGTGGCCGGGATGAGGGGGGTCCCTGTGTCCTGGCCCTGGTCTCAGGCTGTGTCGAGCTTGCTGGCTGGGCAGCCTGGCGCGCCGCCGGCTGCTGCCGCGCTGCTGGCTGCCCTGCCTGCTGCTGCCTGGCCGCCGGCTGCTGTGGGTGCGTGAGGGGCTCTGGCTTCGGCGCTGGAGTGGCTGACCCATGCGGCTGGGAAGGTTTCTGTGCCTTGGGGGTCTCAGTGCCATGGTGGTGAGCAGCGGGGCGGGATGACGGGGTGTAATCAGCGGAGCTGGGGCCGTAAGGCGCGCGGGACTCGGGCTGCTGCGCCTTCTTGGGGCCGGCTGAAGGCCCATGGCCACGGGGCTCATGGCGGCCAGATTCTCGTGGGTGCTGCTTTGATGAGCGGCGTGGGGGCTCGTCGCTGGCGTGCCGAGAGGAGCCAGCATGGCGATCATACTCCCTGTGGTGCCGGTGCTCGCGGTGTTGGGGGTAGTCGTCGTGCTGCCACGGGTCTTCATCAGGGGGCTCGTCATAATCGTGGTAGGTGTGCTTAACTGGGGGTCTCTTCTGCGAGGAAGAGTGGCCACCGTAGTGCCTGACCCTCTCTGCCCGCGCCTCCCTGGGCTTATCAAACCAGTCTGTCTCCTCCTGACCCAAATGATAGGCTTTGGAAACCAAAAACAAACCACAGTCAATCTCTCGCTCGAGGCTGCGCGGGTGGAAGCCATGCAATGAAGTGGGAGGGGCAAGCAGCGGGCACGCGCGCAGGGGACAGCACGTGCCGGTGGGGATGGGACGCGGCGCAGCAGGGCACCGTGCAGGACCGGCTAACACCGAACACCCAGGGCAGGGGGAGGAAGGCACGTGTCAAGCAAACTGAGGCGGTGAGAGTGTCTCTGCGTACGAGCGGACGGGCATGCCCCGGGGAAGTGCCATGCTCTGGGGTCGTCACCACGGGGAGCCGTTACCTTCGCTGTCCGAGACAACGCAATGGGCATCATCCATGCCGTAGCCCTCCTCGTGCTTGTACGAGTGACTCCTTGGCACGTCTTTGATGTGCTTTTGCACATCAGGCAATGAGTGGCTGGAGCAGAACTGGGAGCAGGGGTCCCCCGCTGACTGGGGGCCCGGCCCTCCCGCAGTACGTGACCCCCCCATTGACTTCCCCATGGGGCTGACGGGGCTCTCCTCCTCTGAGGGCTGTGAGCGCATGGGCGCCCGCCCACGGCTCTGGCTCATGCTGAGAGATGAGGGCTTGGAGCTGACTTTCTGGGAGCGCTCCATGCTCTCCCGCTCATAGGACTTGCTCCGGCCACCCATCTCCCGGCTAGAGGACTTTTCCACCCCATAGCCAGAGGAACGGGTTCTGCTGCTGGAAGAGTAGACCCGCTCCTCCTCATCCACCAGATCCCGGCTGGAGACACCGTAGTACTTCTGCTGCTCATAGACGTTCTTCTTCAGCCCGTAGGTGATCTCATCCTGCAGCTTCTTGGCCCTGGAGGCCACGTTGCTGCTGCCAATCGAGGTGGTTGTTGAGTAGGAGGCCAGGTCTGACTCCACATCTTTGGCTTCTTCAATGGGGGAGAACTTGGAGATCTTCTGCTCCATGCCCTGCTTCCTGTGCTTGCTGCGCTTGGAGGAGATGACGGCAGGTGCCAGGTTCTTGGATGAATGCTTCGGTAATGGCGTGCCAGAGCTGTGCTTGTCCATCCGTGAGGAGTGCCGGTACTCACTGTCCCCGTAGTAGTAGCTCGAACTGGTGGAGCTCCCTGACACCCTGCCATTGCTTTCTGTGCCCCGGTAGTAGCTGTTCTTCCCACGATGGTCGGGGCCATGGTGATCATAGATGTCCTCCTCAGACTCCTCCTCGGCTTTGGTGTAGCAGCAGGGACGGCTGGAGCCCTCGGTGTCCCCTAGATCACTCTTCTCTCTGCTGTGGCGGCTATCAGTGCTCGTGCCCACCGGCTCTGCTTTCTGCCCGTCCACTGCTGGACTCTCCTTGGTGAGCTCGCTGATGTCCTCGATCATCACATAGTTACGGGGGATATTCTGCTCCAGACTGGTGTAGAGGGACTCGGAAGAGTAGCTGGCTGAGGGGCCCGGTGCCGTGCTGGTTCTCTCAGTCGGCCGGGTCTCAGGTGCCTTGTACTGCTCGTAGCCACCGCTCGCTGGTGCAGTGCTGAAGGTGACGTCAGGCACGGCAGAGGAGCTGGTGGCCGCACCAATGACCTCGTAGTTGGTGGGGATCTTCTGTTCTAGGTCAGCCAGAGAGGTCTGCCGCGGCTTTTGGTGCCCGCCAGCTATGTCTGCCGGGCTCTGGTAGAGGGCGGGCTGTGCCGCCGGCACGGTGGCTGCCCCAGCGAAGGCGCTTGGGGCTTGGTAGGGGTTTTGGGGCTGGAAGCCTGGCTGGGCTGGGGTGCCCAGCTCTGGGTATGTGGTGCCAGGGGCCGAGAAGCCACCGGGCGAGGTGAAGGTGGGCAGTGGAGCTGCTGGCAAGCCATCCTGTGAGGTGCTGGCTGTGGGGTACTGGGGGTGCTGCAGGCGTGGCGGCGGGAAGGCGGTGGGGCCCTGCGGGGCAGGGTACGGGTAGGCGCCATAGGAGGCGGCGGCGGCGGCGGCGGTGTAGTCAGGGTACTGCCCGGCAGGGCGCAGGCCAGCGCTGTCGTAGGCGGCGAGGCGCAGGCTGTGCAGCTCGCTGTCCGACAGGTAGTCGCGGCGATCCCCGGGGTAGCGCAGGTAGGGGTGGTCCCGCCCACCGACCCGATCCTTCAGCAGCGACTCCTTGCGCTGGGTGATGCCCAGCTCCAGGTACTTCAGCTTTGCATCGATCTCCTTCTCCTCCTCGTCCAGCTCCGCCTGCTTCTTCCGCAGCTTGGTGGCCTCATGTTCCACCAGCCTCAGGTCGCGGTCCAGCTCCTTCAGCAGGCTGGCTTTGGTGACAGGTGCTGTGGCCTTAGGAGCCAGGCTGCTCAGGTAGAGCTGGGAGGCAGCTGGGCTCGCCAGGGGGACGTGGGGCTCCTCAGGTGGTGGGCTGGGCAGTGTCCGCTTCACCTTGCGTGCCAGCGAGCTTGACTGCAGCCCCCCCACCTGCAAAGCCAAGGGACATCTGGTCAGGGGGGCAGGTGGGTGTCCCCCCCACATCCCACCCCAAGCATTGCAGTGGTCCTCCCGTGCCCTGGGGGATGGGGTGAGGCATCCCGCTGTGCACGTGTTCCCCCATGCACTGAGGAAGCGGCGTTTATGTAAAAGCGCAATAAATAGGATGGAAGTAACAGGCAGGGCGCTTTCCGTGAGTAATTACCGGGGGTGGCAGCCGGCCAAGCGCTGAGCTGGCCACGTGCATACCCTCTGCTGCAAAAAATGCTTTCTGTCCCTGGGCACTTGGCAGAGGGACTTGGGGGACTGCCGGTGGGTGCTGCTGCTCCAGGAATTGCCCTGGGACTTCTTGGCTGGGCACTTGAGTGCTCAAGGCAACCTCAGTGTGTGGGGGCAAAGGTGTGAGCTAGAACCACCACAACCCTAAATGGAGCCATGCATGGTGGTGGCTCCTCGAGAGAGAGAAGGGGGACCCATCTAGAGCAGGGGACAGCCCTGATGCTGCCAAAGCCACCACATCTCCTGCCTGCTGACAGGCTCATGCAGCCAATGGGCCTCCAGGGCCTCCCTCCAGCTGCTGGTATTGGCGTGCATGTCTGTGCCTGCTGGCTGCCATCAGCTGCCACAGGGAACCGGCCTTTTGAAATATTAATTGCCACAGCGCTAATGAAACTGAAATGTCCTGCGGTGCCTCCCAGGGCTGTTCCCTGAGGTGACGTACCTGTGAGCTGGGGAGCAGAGGGTGTTGGTACAGGGAGAACCTGTCCTTGCCGGCCTCCTCAGAAGTGGGGCTGATGGGCTTGGGGTCGGACAGGGAGCGCTGCATGGTCTTGATGGGGCGCGGCAGTGTCTGCTGGCGCTGTGCTAAGTCGGTGGTGAAGTGCTTCTGAGGGGGAACATGGGCCTTGTTCAGCCGCTCGCTGGTGGCAAAGGAGGACTCCAGGAGGCGATGGGGGGACAAGGGGGAGACAGGTGAGTAGAGGACCTGAGGAGAGCGAGGTGGCTGGCGGGTCACCAGCTGGGAGAGGGATTCGGCCGGCAGATGGGACTGGTAACCAATTTCCAGGGGATCTGGTTTCTTCTTCTCAAACTTGCCCAGGGTCTGCTGCCGGACAGTGTGGGGGTCCAGGGGGCCTGTGCTGACTATTTGGAGGTTGGTGGAGTAGGGCGGGATGGTGGTGGGCACCGTCAGCTGGGGCACCACGACACCAGGTTGGGGAGCTGGCTCTGGCTCTGTCTGGCAGGCCAGGCTCTCACCGCGCTGCGTCTTCTCTGGGGCTGAGATGTACTTCACGATCTCCACTCGGGGGTCGTGGGTGGTGATGTGAATGGAGGGGGAGACGCGGAGGAGCTGGTCAGGCTCTGTCTGCACCGAGCAGTCGCTGATGGTCTGGATACCCACGCTGGCTGTGCGGGTTGCCCCGTCCGTCTTGCCCTCAGTGCTGGCCTCAGCATGCCGTGAGGCCCTGGAGCGCCGGCGGCGCACGGGCTGCTCCCACTCCCCGCTGTCCTCCTCATCCGTCTGCACACTGCAGTCAGCGCTGCGCCGCGTCCGCCGCCGCCGCGACAGCATGTACCGCTCCTCGCCGTCCTCCTCATCTGTCTGCACGCTGCTGTCCGCCATCTTCCGCGCCGCAAAGGTCTCCTTCTCGTAGGCATCCCTCAGCCGTGGCATCGAGTTTCTCTTCTTGATGCCCCGGCTGGGCTCCCAGGACTCCTCGACTTGAAGTGACATGTCCGAGGCCGAGCTGCTGAGTGGCCGCTGTGGCATGGGGTAGCGGGGACCAGCAGGCCCCTCTGGGGGTGTCTGGCCTGGTGGGGGCCATGCCTGCCCATTGTGTGGCAGCACCCGCGGCGCCTCAGCGGGCCCCTCGGGTGGACGGGCAGTGGGCTCCACAGGAGTGGGGAAGATGGTCTTCTGACGCTTCTGCTCCTCCAGCTGCTGCTGCAGCTGGTGCTGGAGCTGATGGATGTGCTCAAGCTGGAGGCGCTGCTGGGCGAGTTGCTCTCGTTGCAGCGCCAGCTGCGCGTGCCGCTCCTCCTGCTGCTGCTGCAGCACCTGCTGCTTGATGCACTGCAGCTCCTGCAGCTCCCGCTGCACCAGCAGCTGCTCTTTCTCCCGGTGCCGCTGCAGCTCGGCGCGCTCCCGCTCCAGCTCCTCCTGCAGCCGCAGCTGCCGCAGCTTCTCCAGCTCCACGCGCTCCCGCTCTAGCTGCAGCACGTGCTCCTGCTGCTTGCGCTGACGCTCCTCTTCCCGCTCCCGCTCCTCCCGCTGAGCTCCATCCAGTGGTGGCTTGGGCGCTGTGGCCACTGGCCCACTCTCCTTCGGGGCTGCTGGTGCTGCTGGTGCCTCTGCACGGGGTGCAGCTGGCGGCGGCTCCGCTCTCTGCAAGCCACTGGCAGGTGCGGCGGGGGCAGCGGGTGCTTTGGCAGTGGGAGCAGCTCCCACTGCTGCCGGTGCTGTGCTGGCAACGGGCTTCCCCAGGTAGACGGGTGTCTCCATCATCGAGGCTGCTGGGGCTGGCCGGCTTGGGGCCGGGAAGCGGTAGAGGCCCTGTGCTGCAAGCGGGACACGGGGGGTGACAACTGGCAGCCTGGCCAAGCTGGCCAGTGGGACTGCTGCCACACCACCTGGGCCATAGGGCCTATATAGCCCACGCAGCATAGGCCGCAGCACCGAGGCTGGCTGGGTGGTGATGGGCAGCGTGGAGGCGATGGGGGTGTTGATGGTGGAGTAGATCATGCCGTCGGCGGCCCGCACAGTTGCGGTGGAAGGAAGCATTTGCCGGATGGTGCCCAGGCGGACACCAGGAACATTGTACTGTGCCAGGTTGCTGAAGCCCTGCCGTCCCTCAGGGAAGGTGGGGTTGTACATCCCACTGGGTTTAGCGGGTACAGGGCCCTGCTGCTGAGCTGCCAGCCCCGCTGTGCCCCCCTGCCCAGTGCTGGGGCCATAAGGCAGCACATCAGGGCCGTTGGCATGCCGGCCCCCGTACTGGTCCATGGAGTTGAGGGCAGCACACATGCGGCTGATCTCACGTGCTGTGGTGGCACTGTAGTGGGCCAGGCTGGACTCCTGGAAGCTGGCCAGGTCCCCCCGGGGTGAGAAACGGTAGTCGGAGTAGATGTTGGAGGCCGAGCTGTACCTCCGCATGGGGAAGGGGTGGCTCAACAGCTCTCCCGGCTGGCGGAGGTCGGAAAAAGAGCCATACTGTAGACCCTGGCCCAGGTAACCCCCCTCGGCAAAGCCCACACTGTAGGAGTGCTTCATGGTGCTGAGGTCCACAGCAGCATCACCTGCTGGGGCAGGGAAGGACTGATCCCCCTTTGTGTGGTAGTAGCTCATCCCAATTTCAGAGAGGTTTGTGTCTGACATGGAGGAGTAGAGACGTCCGAAGGCGCTGGCTGGGTAAAACTTCTGCTCCTCATAGAGTGCAGGTGCCGGGGCCGGCTGCTCCCGGTAAGGGAAGGTCTCTGGCAGTTCTGGCTCTCTGCTGCCATACATTGGTCCACCAGCTTTCCGACCAGGCACCACTGCCGCCTCCCCGGTTTTCTTCTCTGGCATCTTGGAGGTGGGGTTGAAAGCACCTGTGCAGCTGCCACCAAAGGGGAACTTGTAGACCATGTCACAGCAGGCCACCTGGCTCTCCGGCTTCACGCCCGTGAGGTCCAGGACGTTGGCTGGCACCTCCTCCTTCAGCACTTTGGTCACTGGGCCAGTCGCTGCCTCCTCCATCTGCACCATCATCACCTGGGATTTCTTGCCGCCCAGGGCAAGGAGAGGGCTCTGGCTCTTCAGCTCTACTGGCACTGCCCGGTACACCTCCGATCCTGGCTCTGGTGGGAAGGACTGTGGGAGGCCGCTGGCATTCTGTGCCCCACCGGTCTGTGTGAGGAGCACGTCCTTCTTCACCATCTGGCCCGGCATGCCGTACCTTGCAAATTTGGTCTGGGGGGCAGCGGTGGGCTCGGGCTTGCCACTGGCCACCCCGCTGGCTCTGACAGTGGCTGTCTGGACACCCTGCTCCACCTGCTTCACCTGCGCCAAGCACACTGGGCTCCCAGTCCCCTGCCCAAAATCCATACGGCTCTGGAAAGGGTCTCCATAGACCATGGGTTGCTTGGACTGCGAGAGAATCACGGGAGAGGCGATGGCCAGGCTGGCAGTGGTGGCTGCTGCGATGATGGCGTGGGGCTGTTCCTGGGCATTGAGGTTGATGATCAAGGGCTGGATGGCCGTGGACTGCCGGCTGGGGATGTGGTCCAGGGTCAGGCAGTACTTCCTGGCCTCGGTGGCCAAGGACGTGAGATCCATGCCTTGGTCTGTTATGATGATGGGGGCAGACTTCAATGCGGTCCGTAAGTCCACAGCATTGCTGCTTGGCACCTTGGGCCCTGGCTCCACTCGGGACGTACCAGGGATGGAGGAGATGCGGCAGAGGGAGATGTTTTCTGCAGGGAGTGCTCCCCAGCTGTACAGCCCTGTGATGCCGTCAGCGGCTGAAGTCACGGCAGGTGCTTTCTGGGCGTGGTCCTTCACTGGCTGTGCCCTGATGTAGGTACCTGTCAGCTGCTCTGGCTCCGGTGTCTGGGTGTAACCATGTGCCAGCAGCTGCCGGCTTGGCCTGGTGGGGGATGAAGTGGGAGACGTCAAGGCGCCAGAGCTGACTGGCTTGGTTTGGCTGGCTGCATCGGCTGCCAGTGTGATCACCATGAAGGGGGAGTCCTGTGAGGAGGCCTGCCGGGTCAGGCGTGGCGAGCCCGCCTGGTGCGGCGTCTGCGTCCCCTGCGCCACCATGGGTGAAGAGGTGTCCGGGCCAGCAGCAGCAGCAGAAGGACCCTCATAGGAGAGGACTGGGCTCTGTGTCTGCGTGGAAAACTCTGCCGTAGCTTTTGTGGTGCGGGTGGGACTCTGTGTGGGTGAGGTGGGTGAGAGCGGAGGGCTGGAGCTCTTGAAGAAGGTGTATGTCTTGGGCAGTGTGGGCTTGCTGTCACTCGCGGCTGGGATCTTCTCCCTGGCTGTCTGCACGCTAATCTCCACCGTCCTGGTTCTGGTGGTGTCCTCGGTCTGTGAGCCATAGCTGACAGTGCTCTTGGATGGAGTGTAGCTTCTCCCAGCTATGGATGGGGCCTCCGGGCTTGGTGAGCTGTAGCTCTGCAGCGCACTCCCAGGGCTGCCTGCTGCTGTTGTCACCGTGCTGGTGCCTTTGCTGTAAGCATAAGGAGTGGTGGTAGCCTTGGATACTGGGCTGGGTGCTGCCGGGGCACTCTGGAGCTTGGCTAGGTCTTGTCCCTCTTTTGCAAAATGCTGAGTGACCCGGACATCAGGAATAGTCTTGCCGGTGCTGCTGTCGGAGCTGGCAAAGGAGACAGGAGCAGAGAGCTGTGTGGGGCTTGTGCCAGGGGTGAGTGGGCCACCGTTCTGCTTCAGCAGGTCAGCGTAAGCGCTCTCGGCATTGAGGAAGCGCTTCTCCTGGTATGCCTCTTCCTGCCCCTTCACCTTCTCACCCTGCTTGAGGCCCAGGTCAAAGGAAGAGGACTGGTGCATCCTGGAGATGCTCTGTGAGGTCTGCAGGATCTCCTCGTACACCGCTCCTGCCTTCGTCAGGGCACTGGGATAGTCGGGCTGGGAGGGGCGTGTGAGGCCGCCGTCATATTGGTATTCCTCGCCATATTGGTAGTCAAAGCTGTTCTGGCCCTCAGTACTGCGGTAGCCAACCTGCTGGTAGGTGCTGCTGTAGGAAGAGGCAGGCTGGGCCTGCTGGACCTGCTGCTTCTGCATCATCTCTGCCTTCCGCATCATCTCCTCGTAGGCTTCCTCAGCGCTTTTCAGGGGCTTGCTGATGGGCTGGCTGGCACCACTCTCCACCTTCTCTGTTGGGGAGTACAGTGACATGAAAGTGGGCAGGTTGTATTCGCTGCCAGACTTGTACAGCTTGGAGGCCACAGCATCAAAACTCTCTGCTTCTGAGTCAATGGAAGGCGAGTACTCGGAGCAGGAGGAGCGGTGCAGCTCCTCCATCTCTGCCGCCTGTCGCAGCTCCTCTGTGGGGGAGGCGTCCTCGATGGGGGAGAGATTGCTGGGGGGGGTTTTGGAGCGCTCCCTCCTCCGCTGGGCCCTCAGCTCCTCCTTGTCACGCTTGGTCTTGCGCGCTGTGCTCCGGATGCGCTGCTGCTCCACCTCCCGCATCTTCTCCTGCTCCCGCAGGAGCTCCTCTTCCTCCCGCAGCTCCTCCTCCTCAGATGAATCCTCAATGGTGGGCAGCAAGGGGCCATGTGAGCGATGTCGAGCCTTCCTCTGCTGCTTCACCTCCTCCAGCCGCTGTCGGCGGCTGGGGCTGCTGTCGCTATCCTCCTCCAGCGAGGAGATGGAAGTGGGTGAGGTGCCCGAGGTGTAGCTGGGCGTTGTGGCTGGCAGGGTGGAGGAGTACTCGCCCCGTGAGCGCTCCTCAGGGGAGCCTGTCAGGCTCTCCATCTCCAGCTCGGGCTCCCTGTCCACACTGGTATCTGGCTCCTGGCCAATCTCCATCTCCCGGCCATAGCCAGTTGTGCTGTTCAGCTCGATGGTCTTGAATCGCCGCAGCCCACCCTGGGCCGTGCTCAAGTCATCACCCTCCACTGCCTCCACCTCCTTGCTCTCCTCTGTGTACATGCTGCTAGCACCATGCGGCAGGCGCCGCTTGGCTGACGCTGGCTCTTTGCCCTTCTCTGCCTCAGTCTTCTGCCCAGCTTTGGGGATACTGTACTTGGTGCGCCCATACCCTTCCTCCTCCTCCTCAAGGTTGTCCTCCTCAGCACTCATCTCCAGGATCTGTCTCCGCATGAACTCCTCATCGGTCACCTCTGCCTCCTGGCCCTTGGTCCGGGGGGGAACTGGGGAGAAGCCCCCCTCACTGCTGTCCTCCACGTAATCATGCCGCAGCTTGCTGCCAAACTCATCTGAGGACTCTGCACTCTCCCGACGCTCCCGCTGGTTGTCCCAC
This sequence comes from Promerops cafer, assembly GCA_013398275.1. Classification (NCBI taxonomy): domain Eukaryota; kingdom Metazoa; phylum Chordata; class Aves; order Passeriformes; family Nectariniidae; genus Promerops; species Promerops cafer. The sequence goes on from VZSE01002727.1 coordinate 96,424, forward strand.
TCCTCATCCTCCTCCAGGATGTCCTCCAGCTCCTCGTCTGAGTCAAAGGCTTCAGGGGTGATGGAGAGGTACCGTGGCCGCTGCTGTTGCCGCTGGTCGTCCTGTGGCTCTCTGCGGCTCTTGCTACGCTCAGGGGAGTCTGTCGGTGCACCCCGGCCTTCCAGGAGAGGCCGCATGCTGCTCTCCAGCTTGGTGAGCTCAGAGGGGCTGGGGGGGCTCTGCCCAGCCAGCCCAGTGCTGCTCAGCTTCTCCTCTTCCTGCTGCACCAGGCCGGTGATCTCACTCTGTGAGCTGGAGATGCCATCGGAGGAGTAGCCGGTGTCGCTGAGGCTCTGGGGGCTGCGGGACAGGTCCGGGGGGTAAGGCTTGCTGCTGTCCTGCAGGCAAGGGAGAACACAGAGTCAGATCCAGGCAGCTCCAGAGCTGCTGCTCCTACTTCCCCCACAAACCGTCTCCCAAGGAGCACACAGAAAGTCTGGGCACCACTGGGAGCCAACCCAGAGCAAAGGCTGGGGGCCACCCCATGTCCCCCCAGTTCAGTGGCATGTCAGCAACTTGTCTGTGCTAACAAAGGCAAGTGAGAGGATGTGCTGCAAGGAGGGGATGGTATAGCAAATGGCCCCAGGCATAAAGACATTGGGGGACTAATAAATATGTTTGAAAAACTCAGCCCCCAGCCCCTAAAACAATTAGGCAGTGTGGGGAACAAGTCTCTGAGCCATGGGGACTGTGCCATCACACCCAGCCCCAGTGCTAGTGGCAGGACCTGTCACCCTGCCAGCACAGAGGCACCACAGACTACTTGATTTTGGGGGCACAAGGAGCCTCTTCCGTGGGGGCTGCACAGCAGCAAGGGAGGCAGCCATTCCCTCCAAGCTGGTGGGGACCTTCTGCCATGTCCCCTCCCCATGGCTGCTGCTGGGATGGTTGCTTGTGGGGAAACACCATTGCAACACAGCCAAATGTTTCCCCAAATTGTTTTGAATTTTAGAAAAGGTGGGGTGAAGAGCTTGAAAAACACCCACTGCTGCAACATGGAATGCTGGAAAATGAGTTTTCCATTTGATAACAAATCCCAACTACCCTTATATTATTTTAAAAGAAATCCAAAGGCCAGACATGACCTGAACATTTTGCCTGAATTGATGTAATCCTAATAAAAAGAAGGCAAATACCAGCATGCTGCCATGGAGCCTGTGAAGGTCCTTCCCCATTTGTGGGCACAACTACTGACAGAGGCACAGCTCAGCACCACACCAGCCTGGGGCTCACCTCCTGCTCCTTCGCCCGCGGCGCCTCAGGAAGTGCCTGGCTCTCCTTGCTCTCCGCCTCTGCTTTGGGGGTCATGCTCTTCCCCTTTGGAGCGACGCTCTCAGGAGCTCTGGAAGGCTCTGGGGCAGCTCTGGGCAGGGGCTTTTCCTCTGCTGGCACCAGGGGCTTCTTTTCTGCTGGCAGTGGGGGCTTCTTCTCTGCTGGGGCAGGGCTCGGGGTCCTGCTCTGCTCAGCAGCCCGGAGGCTCTTGGCGGGCGAGGGTTGCTGCTCGGGGGGTGCCACCGGCTCGGCGGGCACGGGTGCCGGCGTGGGCGCTCTCTGCTGCTGGCCGGCGGTGGGCGGCTGGTGCCGCGGGGAGCCGGAGGAGGGCGGCTTTGGGGTAGGCAGTGGCACTGGGGCAGGGTCGCCGAGGCTGCCTTCGAGTAGCCGCTGAGTTTGGCAGTTCAAGCACAGCCATTCGTTCTTCTGCAAAAGAATGGAAGGAAACGTCCTGCTGAAATTGTGGGAGCTTCACCCCAGCAGGGAGCAGCTCATGGAGGAGCTCTGCTGGTGGGACACCTGGCAATGTTGCAGAGGATTCGGTCCACCCAAACCAAATAACCAGCTGTGGAGGGGCATGCAAGTATCAGAGCCATATCCTGCAAACCATCCACATCCAGCTTCAACCCATCCCTACCCTTGCCCAGAACCCAAAGACATCTGGCCAGAGGTACCATGGCTGTGGCACAGGGACTGCACACTCTCCCTCACAATCCCTCAGCATCACCAGCTCTTCATTCTTCAGCCTTGTGGTATTTCAGTTTTAAGCTAAATTAAACAATCAAAGGCAGATTACTACCGTAGCTTAACACTTCTCAGCTCCATACAGTTCCTCTCTCGCTCCGATTTGTTTTCTTTGATACAATAAAGGTTTAATAGCATAATCATAACACTTACGGCTTTTTTTTTTTAGGTTAACAAAAATACTGGGTACACAAATATGCCAGAATTTCCCAAAGATGTTATCCAAAGTACACGCTGTGCAGGAAAAGAACAAGACAATCTCGTCTAGTGAAATTCTCAGCAAGAGCTGTCGTTTTATGGCCTGGAAAAAGCAGAGGCAAGCGGGGCTGTGAGTGGCAGAGAGCCCGCAGGGCTAAGGCAGGGGCTCTGCATTAAGAGATCAGAAGCACTTTCCTCCCCCGGGTCGCCCAAGGGCTATTTTTACCCACCCAGGAATGTCCAGGAATAGGGGCCTGACATCTCCTTCCCTTTAGATATTTCAACATCTTAAATCTTTTTGGTTTTGCTGCTAACAGCACAATATACTCCAGGTTCTTTTCCCAGACTTCTCCTTTGCTGATCCATGGCTCCCAAAGCTCAGGGTGGCCAACCTCAAGGGGTGGCTGGCCCTGAGGAGCTGTCATGCTGTCAGAGAGGTGGTCTTGGTCTTCAGTTGGACCAGCCTGGGGCCAGGGCTGTGAGCCAGCTCTGTGCCCTGGGGCCCCAGAGGCCATGGTCTGCCTGGAGAAGACGAGGTTCATCAAAATGACATGGACGAAACAGCCTCAGGTTACGCTAGGGGATGTTTAGATTGAATATTAGAGAAAAATTTCTTCACTGAAAGGGCTGTCAAGCACTGGAACAGGCTGCCCAGGGAAGCAGCGGAGTCACCATCCCTGAAGGGATTTAAAAGATGTGTAGATGTGGTGCTTAGGGACAGAGTTTAGTCCTTGGCTTGGCAGTGCTGGGATAACAGTTGAACTCCATGATCTTAAGGGTCTTTTCCAACCTGAACAATTCTATGATTTTAATCTATGACTCTAAATCCCATACCTATGGGACAGCAGCACTGTGATAGCCTTATCATTTGCATCCCAGGAGTCTCCAGGTTATGATGAGATGCTGGAGATGCCTTGCAGCTGGTGGTGGCCAGGAGCAGCAGGGCTTTCCCACGGACACTTCTCCACTCCTGCAGCAATCCAGCCCAGGAGCAGCCTTCCAGCCCCATGCCCTCCAGGAAGCAGAGGGGCAGGAGGGCTGCTCCTGCAGGAAAGGGGCAGGTGTAAAACATCCTCCCACACCCAGCACCCTGCAGCAGCCCCTGCTCTTCACACAAACATCTTAAGAATACATTAGGGCTTTGGAGGGCCATTAAAACATCCCTTTCAGCACGGTAATATTTAATTACTGCTTAATCAAAGAGAAAGTCTAATTAAGGGGCAAGTGCAGCCTATTGTATCTTAATGATTGCATTTGTCTTCTTTTATTTCACAACTCATTCCCGTGCCTCTGAATCAGATCTGCTTGCCCCACTCCGCTGTGTAATTATTCCAGACTGCAGAAGGAAATGTGATTGCGTGACACAAATTGAAACCATGCCTCATGGAAATACGCGACCTTTCATTTTTTGTTCAGGATCCCATTTTTCTTTGCCAGAGCTCCCTCCCTGATGTAGGCAGCGAGGGGAGGGCACGATGCACAGGGGATGGGTTGGATGTGCCAGGGCAAAGCTCAGCTCAGCTCCTGCCCATACCTGTCTGCCACACCATCACACCAGCTCCCAGCATGGTCCTGAAGGAGCTTGAGGAGATAAGCTTGCCTAGAACTACCCAGCCTCCTCACTCAGATCCTTTACACCCTCCCCGAATGGGGCATTGTATATCCTCATGATGTCCCAACCTGCCAGACTTTGGTGACTGGGGAGCTCTGCATATGTGATGGGCACAACTGCTTTTGCCCTTCCAGAGAAAAATTCAAGCCCAGAAAGACCATGGAAGGCCAACACTGGTCACCAGTGCTGCAGATGCCGAGTGTCTATCAGGTCCCATTCAAGGAGCCCATGGAGAGACAGGTGTCACTGCTGGTGTGATCTCATCAGCACAAGGCTTAGGGCTCCTCCACAACCAAACGAGCACAGTACTCATCTATTCCATGGGGTGCCCATCCCTGGAAGTGTTCATGATCAGGCTGGATAGGGCTTTGAGCAACCTGGTCTAGTGGAAGGTGACCCTGCCCATGGCAGAGGGGTTGGAATGAGATGAAGGTCCCTTTCAACCAAAATCGTTCTACGATTCTATGATCTGATGTCTCTGCAGGTTGGTCTGAGGCTCCTCCCTGAGGTTCCTCCCAGCTGTGGCTCTGCAGCCATTCCTCTTGGCAGCTGCCCCAGTTTGAGCAGCTCACCCTGCCATCCTGCTCTTGTAGATGTGACAGCTCGACTCTTCATGGGACCGCACTGGGAAGTGGATAAGGGAACAATCTCTGTTAAAAATAGCTCTGCCAAAAAGATTGTGGAGCTCCACTCTGAAATGCCCCTCGTCTTTCAAAGCAGGCAGGAAGGCCTGGGTACCAGCAGGAAGGCAGGAACCAAGGGAGGGCAAGCAGAGAGGGTCCTTGGGCTTTGCCAGCTGTGAGAGGTGCCAGCCAAGCCCCAGAGACACTCAAACTGAGTGACTGGCATATGCTGAGTTTGCATTTTCTCTTACTGGCTTTTCCTTCAGCACCTCTGGGATCTTATATGCCAAAGAGACCCTGCTGACAGTCCTGCACCCCGCACTTCAATCTTAACCCCTGTGGAAAATCACTGTGAGGTTATGGCAGAAAAGCAGCGAAGGGATAACTGAATTTTCCTGAGCTGTGGAAGAGCCCCATCCCTGTCACAGCCAGTGCCACGTGGAGCTGTGTGTGAGCACAGACCGTGCTGCAGCAGCCAGTGCAGCATTTGCCATCACAGCTCGCACTGGCTGCAGCGAACACTCCAGCAGCAGCAGCTGTGAGCTGCCCAGCTCCCACATGCACATGAGGGAGAGAAATCCTGCCCATGGCAGCTGTGGGAAAGTGGAGGCAAGCAAAGCTGCCCGGGCCAGCGGGAATGCCTCCGGTAAATCACTCCGAGCTCTTGATTCCATCTTTAAGAGACCTCTGCAGCCCCATCAACCCCAGCACTGACACCTGTCGTGTCGGGGGGCTAAATCCCAGGGAGTCTGTGAGGATGCTGAAGCTGAGGCACCTCCCAGCCTTGTGCCAGTGCCCCATGCTCTGCTGGTGACAAATGATCCGTCCCTCTCCCTCAGCGTTATCAGCTCAGTGTTTGGTTATCCCACAGCACCTCTGCTCCCTCTCAGAGGGGCTGGCTCTGAAGCAGCTTCCTCCTCCTTATAACCTGGCCTCAGGCATTTCCCAGAGAACACGGCCAAGGGGATTAAGCTGCCCCTGAGAAAAATGCAAACACTGGAGGAGCGGCTGCTTTGCTAACAGCTTGTAAATCCCCATTGAGATTAACCAGATCCCGCGAAGATAATAATAATTAGCCTGTATTTAGTGCTTTACATGTCCAAACCCCTGGATGTCCAGGAAGCCAGGGTGCCCCTTGCTGGGGTGGAAAGTGGGTAAGGAGCTTATGGCAAAGGCACGGCAGCTTCTCTCTGAGTCTCCACACTTAAAGATGCTGGAAACCTTGACCCTGATCAGGATGGGGATTGGGCTTTGCTTGGCACTGAGGTTTGCTGCCTTAGAACCGCTGTGGTGGGCATGGGGGAGGTTTAACCATGTGGAGCACAGGTTATGGGGAGCTGGGGCTGATGAAGGCTGTGGTACGCAGGGAAGATGGGCAACACTGCTGGGCTCCAGGCGGACGAAAGCATCAATAATTAAGCAGAGAGATGAAACCAAAGTGCGCCTGAGATGCCATCTGAAATGAAGAGGCGCTGGCATGGCAGGGCACACTGGAGCACAGCCAGCCAGAGGCAGGGGGGTGAGGCTGCTGGGGGCTGCCCAGCCCAGCTGGTTATCAGCTTACAGCCTTTGAGGGTCACTGCCCTGATTCCTCGGGCTCCCTGCTTTCCTTGCCTCCAAAGAACTGGGATTTGCAGAAGAGTCACAGAAAAAGTGGGTTTCTGGAGAGACAATCAGTGCTGGTGGGGTCACAAGAGGCAGGACAGAGCCCTGGGTGCAGGGCATGAGGGACTGAGGGAAGGCAGCTTTGTTTAACACATTGTATCTAAGTGGGAATGACCATGCCAGTTTTCAACTGTGCACCACACCGGTGGCATTGGGGGATGCTGGATTTGGCCACAATTCCCACCAGCTCTGCTGCAGGGGCAGCGAGGGCTGTGCCCATGGCTGCTCATGCTCCCTCCTGGGGGGCGAGGCAGGGTGGGGGTAGGGGGGACCAGCAGTGAGGCCTGCAGGGATGGGGGTGTGCCCGGCCTCCCCAGAGCTCCAGAGCTGGCTGGCAAGTGGCCACAGCCCTGCTCGCCAACCTCCACCGGGTCTTACCCTGCAATTGTTTCAATTTACTAATGGGCGACAACAAAACTGTAATTAACGAAAATAGAAGTCTTCCTGCATAATTCTGGTCAACATTACCACTTGGCAAGTTAATTAAATGCTGAATTCCCCCAGCGCCGCTGGGTTTTTTTAATGATGGAGCCAGAGAGCTTCAGCATCACAGTTAAACATGAATCCTCTGTTCAGTGACTTGGAGGTCTGAGAGGCTTGGTGGGAGCTGGTGGTGCCAGAAGCTTCCCAGCTTCCCCAGTTAGCTGCTGGTTACCAGTCCCACCATCCTCATCAGCCCATAGGCCCTTTGGCTCAACCTCTCCAGTGCCTGGAAGATGCTCAGCCATGGTCTTTATTCCCACGCAAATTGCTCCCCACAATCTGACCCGTGGGACTCTGCCCGGTTACTTATGCTCCACAGCATTATTTTACACAATCAAAACAGTATCTATTAAAATACTGGGACAAAAATCTGTACAAAATAAGATAAGCAGCATGAGGTACAAGTATCTCGCAAGCCAGATCTCATCTCCCAGCATTAAATGCAGTGAATCTCACCAGAATATTTCATTTATTTGCTGACAAGTACTGTGCAGGGCTCATCACTGTGACAGATGGATGCCTGGAAAATATGGAAAACACTTCTGGTATCTGAATCAAGATCCAAATTAACAAGAACCTCATAAAATCACTTCCCAAGCCCTCTTCTCAGCCCTGCTAGCAGGAAAGCTCCCTTTAGGAGGGCTCCTGACAACCAGACACCTTCCACACACCCTCCCACAGCAGAAATGGGGGCATCTCACCGTGTGATCCCAGTTCCCTAACACTCTGCATCCTGTGCACTGCAGCTCTGTCCGTGCTGTGCATGGCTTTTAGCACAGTGTTAAAGGAAAGGGACTAAGTCATGCTTGACCACTGGCTGCCAGGGCTGTTTCAGACCCACCTCAGGCAATGCTGGGGGTCTGGCTGGCATGTTCCCCACTTTCTAAGTGCTCCTGTGCCCTTCCCTCTCTCGGCTCTCTCGGCCAGCAGCCTCCCTGGGCAACCCTGGTGCTCACTCATTTCAGATGCCAATGCCCAAGCACAGGCTGATGCTCACTCCCCCTTGGATTCTGCCCATTCTCCCAGATGAACTCTCCAGAGACCCCCAAATCCCCTCCCCACACCTCTGCCAAGCACCTTTGACTGAGCCACCACAGTTTTTGGACACAGTGTGGGGGGGGGAGCGCGCTGACCAGTGCCAAAGGCTTTCTCTGGGATTCTTGATTATGGGGAGGATGTACAATAAAATCTGACCAGGGCATGTTCACAAAGGGTGCTTTGAACAATAATGTGCCATCAGCAGACAACCACAGGCCTGGTTTTACCTCCACCCCAGCCTTTATCTCTCCTAGGAGGCTGAGGCAGTGATGGGATTTGAAATGAGGGCAAGGAAACAAAATGTGCGGGCGCTGTGACTGAAGCACCAGAGATCAGGAGGAGAGATGGAGCACATGCAGGAGGTGATTGTGGGGTCTGCATCTGTGGTGGGAACACACCAGAGGAAATTCAGGTGCCCCAGTACCAGAAAGGGACTGAGATCAAGGGAAACTGGGGGCAGCACACAGACAGGGGCATCCCTGGGGAGAGAGTGGGATTGTGTGTCCCACACCACCATTGACGGCCACGTCCAGGACACAGGACAGGGCAGAAAGTGTGGGGTACTTTATTACCTTGATTGTGCCTTTTTTGCTCTAAAACTACCTTAAAAGCCCACTCAAGCTAGATGCTAAACTGTCTGCACGTGTGCTTGCTAACTGCAATGCTGTTTCTGAAGCCTAGCATGTGTGTAGATACATATATACACAGAATCTGTAAACAAAAAAGGAGCACTAAATGGAGCTCCCAGACAGTGGTCAGCAGAGCAGGTCGTGTCTCTGGAGCCCAGTGGCCACACACTGATGCCTGCCAGGCTGGGGGAGCAAGTGGAGCTCCCCACACATCCTTCCCCCTGCCTGGCTCCCTCACCCAGAGAGTGTAAGGCCACTCCCAGCTAACGCCACGGGCTCCCAAGCCCATCTGCAGGGAAAGGCAGAGAGGGGGCTGCACACACCTCGGGCAGCTGAGTCTCCTCAGCTGCCAACTGCTCCACACTAATTGACTTCATTATCATCACCTGGGCAAGTTTTAGCGCAACCCCGGGCTTGCAGATCAGCTCCCCTGAAAGCCACCACAGTTATTTCAATCCCTTGCTATATATAGCATTTGACTAAGCCACCCAGTGATGTGTTTTCCAGAAACAGACTATTCTTATCTGGTCCTGTGGCCTGTCTCAGGCTGATGGAGCTGATGGTCCCTCCCCAGCTCTATTTTAAATGTGTGTGATGTATTGATGGCCTTCACACCGCAATAATGTGATTAAAAGCAGCACAGGGTAATGAGCTCGCTGGGATGAGCTCTGTCTCACAGGGCTTGTTTTCTGCCTCCCATCTGCTCCACTTCATCCCTTCTCTGTGCTGGGACCTCTCTCAGGTGGAAAACAGACACAGAAAGGGAGGATGGAAGAAACTGCACATGATGGCTGAGCACTGGAGATGCTGTCAGCGTGTTGGGAGGGAAGGGAAGGACATGGGCAGAGACACCTCCTAGCCCTATGACAGCTGCAGGGAAGATGGTGTGCTCCCAGTGCTCCCTGCCCTCCCCAGATCTATCCAGAGGGATAGAGCAGGAGCAGGGTGCCAGCTCCACAACCCATCCCCTTTACTGGTGCCATGGAAAGGGGAAGGCAAGTAGAGATGGGCAGCCAGACAACAGCCAGGTGCCAAAGTGGCCATCTCAGTCCTGTTCTTGTCTCCCCCTTCCCCCTGCACGTCTCATCCCAGGGATTATGCTCCCTGCTCCTGGCTGCAGTAGGGATGCACCAGCCCTCCACAGCAGAGCCCGAGGGTCGGCAAAACAGCTCCCATGGGGCTCACAGCCTCCCACCCTGCGGCTCGATACTCCACATAGCCAGAGGAGGATTATTCCAGCTGAAAGTCTCTGACTGATGAGTAACAGCAATGCTACCCTCCGCTTGCCTTCGAGGAATAGCTGTGCTCCTGCCAAGTCCAGCTTATTCCACTGCAGCAGCCGATGGCCGGGCCGGTGAACGCCGCCGCGCCAAGGGGAAGGCGTCGCAAGCCTCTGCGGCCGTAGGAGAGCTGCAGATGGGGTTGTCACCACCATGACCAGCCTGCACCACCTGCAGCTCCTTGCCCAGCTGCAAACCCAACTGGCTATGACCTTGGGTCAGGCCATCCCATCCTGGGCAGTACCTCCTGTGGCAGAAGTGGAGGCAGAATTATAGAATTATGGAATTGTTTAGGATGGAAAAGAGCTCTAAGATCGAGTCAAACTGTTACCCCAGCACTGCCACGGCCACCACAAACCCATGTCCCATGTGCCACATCTGCATGTCTTTTAAATCCCTCCAAGGGTCATGATTCTACAACTTCCTTGGGAAGCCTGTTTCAGTGCTTGACAAACTTTCTGCAAAGACATTTTTCCTAATATCTAATCTAAACTTTCCCTGGCACAACTTGAGGCTGTTTCCATTATCCTAGCACTTGTTACTTGGGAAAAGAGACCAACCCCCTCCTGGCTACAATGTCCTTTCAGGTAGTTGGAGAGAGTTGAAGTTTCCCCCTGAGCCTCCTTTTCTCCAGGCTGAGCCCCCCCAGCTCCCTCAGCTGCTCCTCAAAGGACTTGTGCTCCAGACCTTTCCTCTGCACCGCTGCCCACTACAGGAAATGGATGGACTTTTTGGAGTGCTGACCTGTGGACAGGTATCCTGCTCTGCTGTCCCCTGGACTGTCCCAGGGCTCCCAGCAAGGATCCTTCCCAAATCTGGCTTGACAGAAGCTGAGGAAAATACCACCAACTTTCCCATGTTGTCAGGAACCATGGTGTTAGTCAAGCTCAGACTACTTTTTGATACTGTTATTTCACTGTTGGACCCCAAAAATTTTATTCCACAGAACTGGGAAAGCAGCTCACCTTGACTGACCCAAATGCCAAGGGGCCAACTGGACAACCTGTTTGGGACATCTGGCTGGGACCTCAGAATAAACCCCTGGCTCTGGCATCCAGCTGAAGCCCCCACAGCCAGCAGCTCCCGGCAGCTCCCACCCTGGAAGCATCTCATCACCTGCATCCCTGTGCGGCCACAGCCACGAGCCAGGTTCCCCCTGCTCATCCCTGCCCATCTTCCATCCTCTCCAAAATTAGGGCAGCTGCTGTGGCAGGAAGCACCTTCTGTATTTTTGGAGCTTTAAAAAAAAAAAAAAATCCTTTTTGAACAGCAAGAAATGTTTCTAAGTCAAAGGATTTAAACTATTTTGCAATCAAGGAAGTGTATTTCCAAACGAGCTGAAGGCGAGAGCCTGGGTGCTGTGTGGGCTGTGTGAAGGGGCTGCTAAAAAAGGGTACACAGCTGTCCAAAATTTGGAAACCGGTGCTTTTGCAGAATATATATAGACATCCCTCCCCACTCAACATATTTCCTTCCAGTTCATTAGATTTAAAAAAAAACCAAAAAAAACAGTAGGATATTGAGGAGAGCACTTTGATGCTTTTGGCTTGTCTAAAAGCTGGGACCAATGGGACCAATTCCCAGGGCTGTAGGTGAGCATCCATTGCCCTGGGAATGGCCTGCTGAGCAGCAGCATCACAGCCATGCTCCTGCACTAACACAGATATCCAGCAATAAACCAGCTGCCTTTGGGAACGTGAAGCAGAGGTGCCACCTCCTAGCAGGGCAATGGTGGTGGAGATAAACATGAGTGGGTTTCCCTGGAGATGGTGAGGAGACATGGAGGCCAATCTCTCTGTTACTAGCAGCCACTCCCATCTGCACCTGGTCACCCCTCAGCACTTTGGTCCAAATTTCACATTTCACCCTTGATTTCCCACAGTTGCCACCACTGGGTAGCAGCTTTAACACTTATTTATCTCTGCTGTTATTTCCAGTCTGGATGTGCTCATATTTTTTCTTGGCCATTGGCTATCACCACACATCATCTGCTACCTTGACCATTACCTGATGTTTCCTTCTGCAATGAGCAGGTGGAGGTAAAACTGCCCCTGGCCTGGGATGGACTCAAGATGGAGCATCTTTGCAGAGAAGCGGGAGAAAAGTCATATCCAGGCTGGACGTGCAATGATGGGAGGTGACACGTGAGCACGTGCTAAGTATTTAAGAAAAAGGAAAATAGAGGAACAAGAGAGCAAATCTGATACTGAAAGCACTTTTCATTTTCCTTTCCACTGAGCCTTACTATTCCTCTCTGTTTCATCTCAGAGAAAGAGCTAAATTAACTACCAGCTCAGTTCCGAGACACTGGATCCAAATGGATGAAGTATTAAGAAGATTTTCTGTTCACAATAAAATCCAGGCAACGGTATTAAAGCAGAGGGTTTGGTTTGGTTTTCACAGATTAGCTATAGCTGTCCCAAGGACAGCAAGCTCTAATTTTCCCATTTTGCTCCAACGTGACGTTTATAGAGCTGTCTGGATCATTTACAGTCATTGCAGACCAGACTGGGATGACCATCATCTAACCATGTAGAAGAGAGGAACGCAGCTCTTGTTCTCCACCACGTCCAAGCTCCCTGTCCCTTCTCGCCCACACACAGACCAGAGCACTCTGCTGGGTTCCTGCTCCAGCACTGCCAGGGATGCACCCACTGAGAAGCTGCATCTTCTCAGCAAGCTCCAGTGCCATGCAGCACAGCTCCCCCTCCAGCAGCCAAACCCACTAGCACTGAGCCAGGAGTCTACTCTCCCCAACTGATAACGAAGTAATATATTGTTCATTTTTGTCTGAATCGATCTGGGCATGCATTGTAATTTACTCTGTGATCGGGTGCTCCTTAACGAGATTTATCAGCCTGCCAACCAGCCTTATCTTCACCAGTGCCCATTATCAGGATGTATTTCTCAGCCAAGGTTAGCAGCAGCAGGAGCATCTCTGAACACCAGCTGCATGATAATAATCCCACAATAACACCCAGGAGATGTGAAGCAGGTCCAGCAGAGCCCATATCCAGTCACCATGGACCCCACTCCCGTTGAAGCAGGTGTGATGTAGGTGCAAGGTGTTCCTTGTGGCTATTTCACACGTTTGACACACTAACTGTGACTCCTCAGGAGCCATTTGAACCCACATGCAGAACATTTCAAGTCTGCAGCAAAAATAATGCCTGCTAAGGGAAACCTGGCCAACTCTGCAGGAAACAAATACACTGTATGTTTTTCCAACAGAATGGAAGAAAATCCAAGAAAAGCTAAGTTTATCAGAGGAGTCTTATTTAACCAAAACCTTCTTTTTTCATAGGCACTAGTGTTGACTAAAATATCCAGCCATACAACTAGTAATTTGCTGCATCTGATAAAAGCAGATTCAAGCTGTCTGATTGCTCTGTTTTAAATTGCAGAGAGCCCAAAGTGTCTATCAGACACTCATTTCCAAACCAGAAGAAAATCAGCATCTTGGGAAGCTTCAGCTTCCTCCCCCTAGGAGCTGCTTCCCCTGTCCCCTCACCCCAAGGCAGTCCAGCAGCAGCAAACTGGGTTTGAACCTCTTTCATGACTACAAGGGATCATTTTCAAAGCAGGCTGGGGAGCCATCAGTGGTACAGCTTGGAAGCTGAGGACATCACAAACCAACGTCCTGCAGTACCTGCACATAAAGCTTTCCAAGCCTTAAAAATAGCTATATTTTTTAATATTATCCCAAGAGACAACCCTATGTTGGCAGAGACTGAAACCCCCACGTGGAGGTGGCTGAGGATACTCAGGGCTGTACTGCTAAGAGCCACCAAATCCCTCTTCCCATGGTCCTTCCATGGGGTGCAGATGCACCACTGGAGGAGATATCTGCATCCATGATTTTTGCCCTGAAATGCATGTGTGCCTAGAGGACTGGATTCTTTGGTTTCGGTGGGCAGTGCTGCTTGACCACCTGAAATGACTGCTGCTTCAAAACAGCCCATGCACCCCACTCCAGGCTTCAAGGCTGAGTCCTAATTCCAGCAGCAGAAATATTTTAATTAAATGAACTACCTTTATGGAAGAAATCAAGTGATAAGCTTGAAAAATTAACTCCCATAATCTTTCATGCTGCTGTGCAGGTCAATAAACTATTACACTAAAAGGCTGCGAAACGTTCTAGAAACATGAGTTGTTACAATGGAGATGGATGAGCCATTTTACTTCCCAAATTATACTCAACAGCATCTTTCCACACTCATGCCTTGCACACCCTCTCCCATCCCCTCACCTGTTGTCCATGGCAGAGCTGAAGTGGCAGGGCCAGCATCTCCCACCTGCTTGGGGTACAGCTCCCAACCATCCTCCCCAGGAACACATCCCCCGTCCTCACCATCTGTCCTCATCTTGAGTGTTTCCTGACTCCTTACAGCCCACATTTTGGGCACTTTGATGGAGTCAGGAATCATGAGCTGCCTACAGAGGGATAATGTGTCTTGGTGGGGCCAATTCCATTTTCATCATCTTCGGAACCTATTTTAAACTTAAGATTCTTTTGAAAACCACCTTATTTTAAGTTAAACTTCTGTTAGGAATAGCTGATAGCCCCCCAACTGGCATGTGGTGATTTGATGGTGACCCTGACCTGGATGGATGTTCCCACCAGCAGTGGCCAGTCTCTCTGGAGCCAGGAGGTAGGAACTGGCTACAGCTGCTGGGGTGGAAGAGCTGCAATTTTCCATCTCAAGAGTAAGTGCAGCAAGAATGAAGCTGAGAAGCCAAAAGGAAATGGTGAAGTTCACATAAAATGGTTGCTTTAAAAAAAAATTTAGAAAATCATATGAATCCCATGTTTACTCAATTTAATATGATCTGTGAAGGCATTTCCTTCCCCAGCTGCCCTTTCTGCAGACAGACAGATGCCCGTGGGACTTTGTGGCTCCTGCAGCCACAAGAGGAACCACCTCACTTAAACCCTTTAAAGTAATTTAAGAAGCTCCACTTTAAGAGTAGTTCGGGGCCACTGCAGAAACCTGCTCCTCTAAAGGCTGGCAACACTCCCCTGACTTCCAGCCTGAAGAAAAACCCAGATTTGTTAAAAATACTTCTGCCTAGCTCTAGTTAGCTCCTCTTCTCCTCATGTCCTATTTGCTCTCGGCAAACAGATGACTGTTGGTCATACTTAACAGCTCTGAGTAAACCAGGGAATTATGTAAAGAGGGGAATTTCACAGCTCCTTCGCAGACCCAAGCGCGGGTGTTTGTTCCCAGCAGCCAGTGGGATCTGCTGCCGCAGCTCCCTCACCCGAGCTGGCACTCAGCCATGCACATCCCGGGGATCCAGCTCCAGAGCCTGGACCCTGCACTGGCTCGGACAGAGCCCACACCTGCAGAGCCATGGGCAAACCCACACCACAGGTCCTGTCCTCATACCCACATCCACACTTTGTGGGGTTATTTTTAAGTATTATTTATTATTATTTGGTTATTAAACCAAATACCTCATTTCTTTGCCAAACTAGGGTTGCTTTTCTTTTTCTTTGAGAATATTTTGTCTCCTGGTCAACCAAACCCCTCTGAAATCAATGCTTACTGCTTCAACGGGCTTGGGAACCAGGTGCTCTTTGAGCTCCAAACAATTAAAATATCCTAATAAAAAAAAAAAAAGCCCTAAAATAGTCCTTCATGTCAGAGCTCAGAGACTGCTACTTATCTCCCAGTCATGACACAAATAATGGCCAAAGGCTGCTAGCTGTGGCATGGGACAATACAAAGCATTCAGCGATCCCATCTGGAAGTCCCAAAACAGATCTCTAAAATTAATAAATCCCTCTCATCACTCCCAAAGGTGTCTCCAATTCCCCCAAAACCTCCCTCTGTGTTCCAGTGTTTTGTTGTACTCTCTCTTGCAGCATCCCATGGTGATGAGGTCTCTGGGCTAACTGTGCAAAACATCTCCCTACCTGACAACCTCACCTTTCTTCTTGGTTTTGTGTTGTGAGAAACACAAAAGCAGATGAAGGACTGTGCTCTGCCATGTATTAGGACACAGAGTGATTACCATCCTGTCCTGGGTATTCACATTTTTGGTGCAAAGAGCCTCCCAGAAAATCTGCCTTTGAGGCTTTTCATCATTCCAGGGAAAAGGGTGGTGGAGGTGGTCCTATATCTATTTCCTTACAGTAACTCCTTCACAAGGAAATCACGGGAGAGGGCATCAAGGGATGAGAGCAGTCTCTGGGCTGTTCTCCAGAGACTAAAGTTCTCCTAATGTAGGCTTTATTTCACTTAAACTATCTAAAATTTGGACATCCAATCTCAGCAAGTCACCATCTGCCCCAGGTGGGAGATGAGCATCTCCAGGATGAGAAGCCAAATCCCTTGCAAGGCATCACCCTGGGTGGGTACCACTCTTTCCATCAACTTGGGAGAGATAAACCTGAAACTGGGGTGGGGAGGGGGGTGGATAAACCCTCCCCTTCCATTCCCAGATGCCACAGCATGCCCAGCAGAGGGTCCCTGTGCTGAGCAGCCTGGGCAGAGCAGAGGCTCCCTGAGCACGGCACCGCTCACCCGCAGCACGCTGCCTTATTTTAGCAGGCAGAGCAGATGGCAGTGGGAAGATGAGGAGGCAAAGCAGCAGTGAAGAGAACACTTTGGAAATAAAGCCCCATGCTCTGCTGAAGGGGTCTGGTGCATTTTGATGGTTGTAGCCAGAATGAGCTTTGAGGCAGCTCAAGGGTTCGCTGGTGGGGGACCTATAGCCATGGAGAGGAGAGACAGGGAAAAGCCTGCCCTGGTTCCCAAATACTGCTTGGCACAGACAGGGACAGCTGGCGCTGGCTCAGCATGGCCTCAGTGAGGCAGAAACTGAATTGAAATAATCCTCAGCAAAGGAGGCAGAGCCCTTGCAGAGGCTTCCAGCCCTGGCAAGAGGGTGCTTGGGCTCCACTGGCTCCTGCCCACTGGGCTGGGGGAAGCTGGGACTGTTCCTTCCCCAGTGTCACCATGGATTTCTGCATGGCTGAGCCTGAACAGCTCTCAGGGCTGGACCTTCCCTGCCTGAAACACAGGTGATGCTCTGCAGAGCACCCTGGGTTTTGCACCTCTCTGAGCCTCTGCAGAGCTGGGGACCACGGCAGCAGCACACAGGGACCAGTCCAGCACTGAGCCTGGACTGCAGGGTATGCTGGGGAAGATGGTTTACTCACACCTACCCTGTGCCACCTGCCAGCACAGCCCCCCTGTACCCCAGAGGCTGAACCCCACGGTGTGGCTGCTGGGATGCTCAGAGATGCCATCCACATGGGACAAGAGCTGTGACACCCCAGCTTCCTCCTGTCCCCTTCACCTGGTTCCACGTCCACGGTGACCAGCAAGATAAAGCACAGCAGTAACCACAGCCGTGTTCCCCAGATCCCTGTGCCTTCACATTGCCCTCCAACACACAAAATATAACTACAGCAGCTGCACCTTTCAAATAGTTTCTCTTCCAAACACCCCAGAAAGTTGTTTAAGTTGCAAAGTATTACCTGGGGCTTTCTCATCAGATTCTTAATTAGCTGAAACGATTTGCTTTGTTGGGGAATTGCTTCCAGGAGCTCCTGAAGAGCTTTAAAATCAGCTCTAGGAACAGCCTCAGAAGGGAAATGCATTTCAGCTGGGCAGCACGTCCAGCAGTGGGCTACACCTCTGCCCACCCCCACCCCAGCAAATTCCATTCTGCCACACAAAGAATTGAAGCAATTTTAAAGAAAAAGTTTGATATTCCCTTCTGTTGGTGCAGGAGGCTCCCCTGGCTGAGTTTCTCAAGCTGCTCTTCTCAGGCTGGGGGCACATTTAATTCCTGGATTCCTGGCATTGCCCTCACTGGGAATTCCAGCTCCCTGCTGCTCTCAGCGCACCTGCGTTTGGCTGTGACTGCATCAGGACTATAAACCAACCACCATTCAGTGTGCAAACAACTATTTAACAACCAAAAAGGAGGATGTTTTTCTCAAATAGAAGGTGCCAGCATTCCTGTTAATGGGCTGCTTACTTATAACAGCTCATTTTGTGTACTGCCTAGAAGATCTCACTTCTCTAGGTGCCATTTGAAGCGACATATTTAGAAACTCTAGGCAAAGTAAAGTAATAAATAATTTTGGATCTCCTTTTGCACATGAGCTCCTGCTCAGTTTCCTGAGAGTGTAGCTACACTCCCTCTTTAAACTTTGTGTCCCATTTCTTATCCATTTTCTTATGCCTGGCCAGGATTGACCTTAAAATTTGGGGGATTTTGAATTAAAATTAATTGGGTGGCAGAGCAGCCCCTTGCAGGTAGAACCCTCTATCATCACCCCCAATGCTGGAGGTGATCAGTCCCAAGCAGACACTGGCATTCCCTCTGGGAGATCACAGAATCCTAGAATAGTCTGGGTTGGAAGGGACATTCAAGATCATCTAGTTCCAACCCCCTGCCATGGGCAGGGACACCTTCCACTAGACCAGGTGCTCCAAGCCCCATCCAGAGTGTCTTGAACACTTCCAGGGACAAGGCATCCAGAGCTTCTCTGGACAATCTGTGCCAGGGCCTCACCATCCTCACAGCAGAGAGAAATTCAGTTTGCAGTGGAGCAATCAATGTCCTTAGGAAGCAGGCAAGCCCCTGGAGACACCGGAGCTCTTGCCCAGCCTCTGGCACTCTCCTCAGCTCTGTCAGTTTCTCAAGGGACATTTCCTAAAAACTCCCTATTTTCTCAGGGAATGATCACACATTTGATGGAGCATTTTATCCCCTGGTGGCTTCTAAATATTGCCTATGCTCTCTAAATATTGCAGGGTGAACACACAAGGGAAGGAAAAGTGGAAGCCCAAGCTCTGGAAATGCCTTTCCACTTGCTCACAGGAGCAGGAAAGGGATAAAAATCGAAGAAGGAAAGGAGTGCAATCATTGCTGGATCAAGCATAAGCATCTCTGTTAATGCCCTGGCTTACAATTACAATCACTTACGTTAATAATGGCACCTCCTGGCTAATCCCTCCTACGCTCCCAGTCGTTGGCAAGGAGCTACTTTACAGCCTTATGTGAAGAAAGAGACTATGGAAGCATTGGGGTTTCTAAGGAATCCTGTCTCACCACCAAGGAAGCTGCAGCATGGCTTCTGTCTGCCCAGTGGAGCAGCTGCTCTTAGGCACAAAAAGCCAGGGACACATAGGAAAATGAAGCTGTTTCAGATTAAATGACAGGGGCAGGGATGATGATCTCTGCTGAATGGGTTGACTGAGGGCCGGGAAATGAACAGGGAGTGGAAAATGGAGGGACATGTCATTCCCTCTTCTGCTCTGTGGAAAAAATGCAGATGGAAGAAGCCAGGGTTCACAAGGTCCTGTGGCAAGGCTTTTAAGTAAGTAAGAGGCAGATGAACTCCCTGGAGGGGTCAAAGTGCCTGTAAAGGTTTGGTACCCAATTCCTCCTCATGCCAGGATGCGGGTCCCCAAAAGCCATGCAAGAATTTCTTCTGGGGGAATAGAAAATTACTATAAATAAACCCATTTCTAGCATCTGGGGCTTTGCCACCCAGCACCTGCCCTGGGGTATCCCATGGGGACCCACCTTCTGTGAGGGTGTCCCACCTCCAGAAGACAAAATGTCCCTGTGAAACATTTTCCTCTCAACTTCCATAGCAAATGTCAACCACAAAGGCATTCAATCATGTGTTTCCACTCAGTCCCCGACCCCTGTGACAGAAAAATCATTGGAAAGATGGCTGTGAAGTGGCCACAGGCCACACTAACACCCCCACCACCTGACTGAAAACCATTACCCATTACTGGGTAATGTAAGAATGAAACAGTGCTCAAAATATCCATTCAGAGACCTTCCCAGGCTCAGAGCCTCGGTATGCTTCAAAGAATGAGCTTGCTTTCATTTTCTATTTCACTTTGGTGTTTATTTTTGCTTCAGGCTGGTGCCATCCACCTTCCCCAGCTCATCAGCCCAGTAACCAGGCCAGGGGGAGGAGGAAGGAGCAGCTCCTCAGTGCACCTCCCTGGTCCATTCAGCCTTCTGCCTCTTCACATGCTGTGAGGTTTTGTGCTTTGAAATAAGAGGCTGAAGTGCCCTGGCTCGCAGTGCTTGCTCCTCACTGCTGCCTGGCAGAGAATGGCTGCACACAGGGAATGCTGCACTGGAGCCCAGGTGAGCACTGCAGAACCCCGATTCCCCCAGCAACATTAATTATACAAGGCCTCCCTCTCCACCACAGAGGAAGGCTTTGTTTCACGGGAGAACAGAGTTTACACTGCAAAGCAGGGAAACTTGAGGAGAGGGATGATGGTGAGGGCCCAGCTCCCCATCCCACATCTCCTGGCAGTGCCAGCTGATGGGACAGCAAAGCCCCACTAGCAGCCTGATCATCCCTGCCCATGGTAGGGGGATTGGAACCAGATGGGCTTTAAGATCCCTTCCCACCCAAACCACTCAGTGATCCTATGATTTAATAGAGGAAGAACAGGAACACCCAGCTGGCCACCTCCAGAGCAGTAATTTTTAACCACACCAATAATGCCATTTCTTTCCACAGAAATAAATGTCATTTCTTCCCTTGCCCAGCAGTGTTTTCTCAAACAGCCAGTGTACTTCTAGGGAGATGGGATCTTAGCCCTTACCTCGCATGGCATGCCCCAGCACACGTGTACCTGGGAAAACAGGGCATCCCAGCACACAGCAAAGGCTGAATCCTGAACTACATGGTATGTGGAATACTATTAAACCAGAGTGAACCCCTGTATTGGTTGAGTTGTAGATACCACAAACTGTCTTTCAGGTCCTGCTGATCCTTACAGAAGGACACAACCTTCAATAGCACACACTGTAATAAAGGCTAGGACTTTTTTCAGCAGCACAGCATCAATGTCCTTCCAGTACCCAAGCTGCCCACGTGGGCTTGTTCTGCCCATGGACTCTACCAGCACAGTTTGGATGTGGCAAGAAAGGATTGTCTAAGAGCATGGCCTGAGCTAGCAAAACCCATCCCCAACAATCACATCCCATCATCAGCATTCCCATTGGATTCCTTCCCAGCACGGCCACATGCTTCACCATTGGTAGCCCCTCTCCTCATTCTCATTTTGTTCCACGGACCTTTACAGATCCTAAAGTCTGTAGGATACAACTGCAAAATGCCATGGCCTCAAGAGGGAAAACGATGGTGCTTTGGTAAGTGGATCAACACCAGCAAACTCAGTGTGAGATGCTCCCATCGCAGCTGGAAAACTGAGCATCTCCACTGCAGCCCAACCCTAAAGCTGCCTCCTCCTCAGCCCACTCAGAAATCCACTGTTACAAAGCCAATTAAACGCTCGATTAAGTGTCCCAACATGTTCCCAAATAAAGCACTAACATGGCATGTTATTAAAAAAATAGAAAGAAGAAAGATCCAGGTTGTATAATGGTCTGAGCCCATCAGGATAAGCTGTGGCTGCTCCCAGGGGTGGAAATAGGAGCTGAACAGCCAAATCCTCTCACCATCTCCCACTAAAAGCTGTTTCTCTGTCTGCCCATCACAGCTTTAGACCAAGACTCTGATTTAGGTGGTCCCAACATCCTCATCATCTGCTGCTGGTACCTGCTCAGGGACCACGAGCCCCACGGGCTCCTCAGAGCAGGCTGCTCCAAAGGTTCCCTCCAATCCAACCCCCCCTACAACTTTTGCCTTTGTAAGAGCAGTGTCTACCAGCACCACCAGCAGCTCCTGCTGTGGGCAAGGGAGAGGTCTAGGACACAGGAGCCCACACACTCCACCAAGCAGCCTGGACTCAGGGGTCAGTGGTGCCATGTCCTACCAGACCCCAAGGAGCCATCTCATAAAGCTGACCATCACAAACACAATACAAGTATGATCCAGACCCCTCTGATGCAAGCACTTTGTCTCCCAGGGTAGAGATGGCAATAACCTGCTGATGCTGGGTACCAGTCCCTGCACTGGGGACTGATTCTGAGCTTCTTCAGACACATTGTTCAATGCAAGACACAGCAGGAGCAGGAATGAGTGTCCAGGCTGTCCCCATTCCCCTGAGAGCTCCATGCCTCCTCTGTACCATTGCCCTCCTCTTCCCCTGCCTTCCTCTATCATCTTCTGCTCTTTGCTGCACCTGGCACAGCGTTAGGATGACACAGGAACCCCCTCACTTTTCCCCCATGCCAGCTGTGTGCCTGAGTGAGGTGTGCACTGAGGTCTGCACCAGTCCCGGTGAGGGGGACTCATCTGGGGAGCTAAGAGGACATCTCTGGGTTAGTGCTGCAGTGGACATCAGCGATACTGCCCAAAGCAGCAGAGAGGCACAAGGCTCCTCAAGGCACAGAGCTCCAGAGCTGCTGGGTCTGACTTGAACAGCAAAGGCAGAAAAGCCTGTGCTAGAACCAGGTGACCTGAATTTTGTGAATGAACTCGGTTTTTTTGCTCTCCAGTACATATATATATGAAACTCTTTCTGATATCTATAAAACAGTATGGCAGCTTTAGCTTGTCCTGCTTCCTCTCTGTGCTTCCACTTTGCCTATTTTTGCTGCCTTCAACCTTTCATGTGCACAACAGTAACTCTTTTCAAAGCTTCTCAAGGTCAAGAAACTCCCTAACAAGGTGCATTAGGGCAGTTATTGATCTTCTCTCAGCCTTTCCCGGAGCTGTTCCAAACTGTGAAACCTCAGTCGGGTGATGGAAAGTTACTCAGGCCCTTCCCATGTTGGTGAATTTTAATATTCATGGCACCCAACTAGTGAGAATATCCAATGCCCTTGCAGTGACGGCCCCGTACGTCTGTGTCCACGTCCCTGCTGCAAGGTCACTGTTCCTGTCTGCTCAAGGATGGCTTGAGCGACTTTCTGACGGATGAGTCTGTGGAAGCTTCATGGACAGAATACCATCACCCCTAAGAAGCAGATCTGCAATACCCACCAAAATAAGCATTTGCTGGGATAAGCTGTCAAAGCTTAGCTGGGGAGAAGAGCTGCCATGAAGACCTATTCATGTTATATGGGCAAAAAGCATTTCCCCGAATTTTTCCTTGTCATTTTCTAGGAAACACTATGATCAATACCACATGGATGAAGTTTCACCACCAATTAAAGCAGAACCCGCAGCGAGGTGGGGGCTCCAAGAGCTCTTACAGACTATTGAGAAGGACATCTGCAGTAGAGACTCAGGTATCATGTCTGTCCTGATGCCACCTCACCTCCAGCACCATGGAGGCCCAGAAGCAATACTGACCTCCCCAAAGCCAAAGGGCTCCCTGCTGTAAGCCCAAATCTTTTGACTGCCTGAGCCACAATGAGCACTCAGGCTTTGATCCTGACATATCCACTCACTTCCCAGCAAGACAGCTCTGGAGACACCTTGGCACTGCTGGCCCTAGCAGCTTGCTAGCCCAGGAGCACAGCAATACAACAGGCAGTGACTCCAAGTCCTAGGGCACAGCAAATGTGCTCTGGAAAACCAGCCTGGCATTGAGGAAGTATCGTTC
Source organism: Promerops cafer (assembly GCA_013398275.1). NCBI lineage: Eukaryota > Metazoa > Chordata > Aves > Passeriformes > Nectariniidae > Promerops > Promerops cafer. Next base: position 119,467 of record VZSE01002727.1, read on the forward strand.
ACTTCAAATATATCTTCATTTAAAAGGCAGAAATCCCCTACTTTGCTCAGCCACTGTCATCCCTCTCCAAATATTGTTTGGTTTTATGAACCGTTGAAAACAATCTGCAGTGTGGGCAGTGGTTGCCTCAGAAGTATCAATCAGTGGGGTCCACATACAGCTGACATTTGTCCCTTAAAAATATAATTGCAGCTAAAACAAGAAAGGAACCTGGAGCTATGGGCTTTTTTACTGATTAAAGAAAGGAGCAGCAGTTCTTAAGATAATTTTAAAGTGGCCAGAAGCTAAGAGCAGGCACAGCGAGGCAAACCCCAGTGTGTGGAGCAGTCACAGAAGTTCCAAAAACACAACCAGCAGAAGACAGGAGCCAGCAGCAGACCCAGGGCTAACATCTAATGGGGTTCTACAGAAAATCCAGCAGTGAGGTCTGGCACAGAAACATGGATTACACAAGTGGACCACCCACAGATGCTGCTCATCACCCATCAGGTGGGACCCCACTGTTAGTTCACACTTGTCTGCAAGGTTACAATGACCCCAGCCCCACTCCAGCCCCGTGTCTGCAGGAGGAGCTGTTGGGGAGCCCAGTGCTGCCCAGCCCAGCAGCAGGAACCAGCTTAATTACAGCAGGTTCAGCAGCACAGAAAACTCCTGAGTCACAGGGTGCTGTTAATTACCAGCCCTTAACAGGATTTCAGGGCTCAGGCCAGCGAAACCACCTTCCTCTCTCGTGCTGAGCTACTACACAGAGCTCTCAGTTTGACTTAAGTTTATGTGACTGACCTAAATATTCATACCCTCAGGGCTGGGGTATTGTTTAAAATCATGATTTCTGCACAAAAATCTAGGAGAAACCCAGCAATTGCTGCACCCTGTGGCCTGCATCTCTGGCTACCTCTTTCTCCTGCAGAAAACTCCAGGGTCCAACTCCCTGCCCCCCTTTCAAGAGTGGCACTTTGCTCTTCCTCTTGTCCCTGGAAAGGGGACTGGGCCATCCTAGCGCCCATCTGAGCTCCAGGGACACTGCCAAGCTGTCATTGCAAGGACACTCGACTTAGGGAAAACAGCCTCAAAAGGGTGACTGACAACAGCTGCTCCCTGCTCCATCAGGAGCTGCACAACATGTCCCTGCTGCCCTTTGAGCCTGGTAGGAATAACAGGATCTGGATTCCTATGGAAAAATGAATGATGCCTGAAAACTTTAAGCCCCTGTCCCTGCTTGTCAGCCACCCTCCCTGTCACCCTACGGAGGCAGGCAGCTCTTTGGGAAGCACTTCTGCTCATCCCATGAAGGACACAGGGCTCTCTGAGATGAAGAGCTGCTGGACCCCCAGCACAGACACCTGTGCTCCAGAGGGCAGGAGGCAGGTTCTTCTTAGGGGACATATATCCTGCTTTTCTGCCTTGGAAGGAGGGGGGAATGGCCCCAGACGCCAGACTGGGGCTGGAATTTCCACCCCGGGACAGTGCTGAGCTGGAGGCTCTCTTAACCCCGCTAATCCTCTTTGCCTAGGAGCTAATTACATTCCCAGCGAGAGCAGGGACCCTTGGGAAGGGGGCAGGGAGGCACGGCACAATCAGGGGTTGAACTCGGGCTCCTGGCTGCCGCCCCCCCGGCAGCGAGGGCAGGTGAGGCAGGAGCCCGACGCTCCTCCCTGCTCTCTTTTCAGCTCTTCGATGAAATCTATGTGCTGACACCAAAACAATTTTGGCACAAAACCTTTCCTCAGCTCTCCTTCTCTAACCCATCCTCTGGCTGCCGGCAGCGACACCCTGTTATGCACAAAGGCTGATCCCACGGAGCTTTTTTCATCTCACTAAAGTCCCTTTTCCCAGGCATTCCTCCCTGCAGCCGAGCACAGGAGCTGCCGCGGCTGCTTCTGCAAGTAGGGCAGGTCAGCCCCATCCTCAGCATCAGCATCTCAAACCTGAGCAGTGCAGCATCCCACCCTGGGGAGCTGTTCTGCTCAGGGATCAATTTTATCCAGCAGGAGCTCTTGGATCGTGATGAAAAGAGATGTCCAGGGCTTTCCAGACAGTATTTGATGCAGTGATTCACAAGCTCCTTGCAAGAAATCCATCTGAACGGGCTGGTTTGTACCTGGCTGCAGGTACAAGGGGAACAGCAGAAGGGGAACATGTCCCATGAAGGGGTCAAGCAAATGCTGCTCCCGCATCCTGTGATACCACATCCAGGATAATCAGAGAATCCCAGATTTGAAGGGACCTTAAAGCTCATCTCATTCCACCCCCCCTACCATGAGCTGGGACACCGTCCACTGGACCAGGTTACTCAAAGCCCCATCCAACTTGGTCTTGAGCACTTGCAGGGATGGGAAAGTCCACAGCTTCTCTGGGAAACCTGTTCCTGTATCTCACCAACATATGATAGGCATATACTATATTATATATACATATAATGCATGTAGTAAGGAACCCAACAGCATTAACTGGTGAGATCCGACAGGGCAACGCAGCAGCACCACCTATGACAACACAAGTGTTATAAAAAAAAGGATGATTTTTACAATGCATGGGGAAATCAAGGGAAAAAAAGTTTTAGCATTTGGATGGGGTATGGCGAGTACCACAAATCAATAAGAGGACCCTCCTGAGGGTCAGGTGCCCATTGGAGGTCACAGCCTGGCACCTGGGAATCAGCAGTGTTCTGCAATGAGACTTGTCACTGCTCCTGTTTCAGGCTGGTTAATTAGGCAAAGGGGCATCCTGCCATGTTTATTTAGTAACACAACATGCATAGTTCATTTGTTCCTGAATACAAAACCCCTGGAGTCAATTGGGGTCAACTGGGGTTACTGGGAGAACATCATGCAAGCACAAAGGCAATCACGCTGCAAGCCAACTCTTGCCAGATCACTTGTCCCCTCAGCAGACTCTGCCATAAACAGGAGAGATTTCCTACATCCCCAGCAAAATGACCCAGCACTTGGTCTTCCTGCAACAGAAACCTCTTCCCTTCCTGCATGGCACTGGGCTGAGGCTGTAGGGTATTTGGGAGAGTCCCAAAGTGTCAGCTCTGGCTTGAGAACATCTCATAGTACTGCTCCCAGGATGCAGCTCCTGGAGGAGGTGGGAGGAGGTGGGAGGAAGCTCCAGGCACCTGTACTCCTGGTATTTCACATAAACAACTTATTTCAAGCTGGGTAATGTGTACTATGGCAAGCATGCAGAGGAAGTGGAAGTCAGGCATGCTTTTGGGATTCCTCTGCTTGGTTACCCACAGCTTCCAGAGCCATGGGCCACCACAGTCCACACACTTCTCCTGGGATGTACTGCCAAAATGCCACCCTTATCCCTAAACTCTTCACATGCCCTAGGCTTCCAGTCCTCACCAGCACCTTCTGATCTTGCCCACCAAGACCCAAAGCCAGAGGAAAGCCAGCCTTGCTGGCAGATCTTGTGGAAACTCTGGGCTCAGAGACACAACCCAGCTTCTCGTGAGTGGGATACTCTTGGAGCATCCTTCACCTGCATAAGCATTAGTCTATAGTGGTGCAAGGACAATGAGAGAAGCACAAGTTACCCTTTTCTTTGGGTGGCTCAGCACCTATGCAGCTCTACCAGTGAGTTCACAGAAAACCAGCACTTTTACTATTTTCTTCTCTTTTGGTAGGTTTGTGTGCACTTGGCTGAACAGAGTGCTGGGGAGGAGGCAGCTCCTTGGATACCTCCCCAGGCAGCTGCAGAGGGTGGGAGGGGACGGCAGGGACACAGAGCCTCCGACTCCATCTTTAGATCAGGAGTGGGATGGGAATGAAAATACCATGGGTATAATAACACATCTTTCCAGGGAAATCAGAAGTTTTAGGGGGTTGCAGATAGGGGCAACAGCCCTCCCCACTTTTTGGAAGCAACAATACAACTTTATTTGCAGGAAACACATGGTTTTAGCATTATTTTCCCGCAAAACTCCATCCTTCTTCCAAAAACCAGGCCACTGTGGGCCATCCCCTCTCCCTCCTTGTGACTGATGCTTTTTGGAGCCAGGGTGAAGCCTTGCCCAGGCTCCAGGGGTGCGTACAGAGCATGCTGCCAATCACACCCACAGTTCGTGCTCCTCTGCACTTACCAGACTTGGGATCAAATCCCTCATTAGTTTTCCCACAACTTCCAAGGGCAGCTTATAGCCAAGGTCCTAATTCATCAAGCAATTAATGGATCAAGCCTCACTACTTCAAAGAGTGAGTTCTGGTATTTGCATGAACCTCAGGGCTTGGGACAAGCCCATGTGAGCTGCAGGCAAAAAGAGATCAGACCACAGAGCAATTTTCCCAGAAGATCAAGCAAACCTAAAGCCCAACTGCGTTAACAGACCTTGTGATGCTTTCCTTTCCTCAGAAAGATTTTGTAAAAAACATCCACAGCAAAAGTGTTGCATTTCTTCCTCAACTCTTATAAAAATAAATCCCATAAACCAACCCAACCATGCAGAGCTGGACAAAGGTTCAGTGTAAGGGGAAACAAAACCCCTGATGGCACAACGCCTGGGTAAGACCTTGCTGTGTGTCTTCACTCTCTGTGACGGGTCGTAGATGTTGCAGGGATGAGCTGCAGCAAGAAACACTAAGAGGAGCATACATGCCAGGGTGGGTTTGCCCAAGGGTGTCTGAAAGCATCTGCTCAAGAGCTGAGGGAACTCGGGCAGAGTCCAGCCTTTCAAAATCTGAAATTTAATCCCAGGTGTCAGCTAGTGACCCTGGAGACAAGGGCTGAGGAGAGCTCACCTTTCCCTGGTACATGCAGAGATCACCACATTACTGGCTACAACCCAACCCCAAATTAATTCTCTAATTAATTAATTAGCAGCTGGGTGCCAGCGAGCGTTAAAAGCCTTTTCACCAGTCCATGAGCTTTCTGAAGCATGGGAACACATTGCTGCCCAGGGGCATGCCAACCCGGGGTTCAGCCCTACCCAAAGAACAAACACTTGGACAGCTTTCTTCACTCAAGCCCCCAGGGCAGGGTGGAGGCAGTGGTGGGAGCAACAGCAGGAGCAGAGCACTGGCATTGAAAACAGCACTGTGTACACTGAGATGGCCATTTGGGGGGCTTGCACCTCCACAGATACTCTGGGAGAGCGTCTCCTCCACTGCCAACATGACCACGAGCAGAGCAGTGGCAGCAGAAGCAGCTTCAGGAAGAACAGAAAATTACTGGGTGTAATTGAAACTGCAGGGAGGAGCTAGGGACATGAAATGTAATTATCTGCCATGGAACGGAGCCAAGATTAGCAATCCTACTTCTGGTCATTTCAAGTTCCCATTAACTTCTCGATGTGCTGATGTTATCCATTCTGTGTCTTAACTGTCTGCGAGATGCAGCACTTCCAGGAGCAAGCCCTGGGCCTCCTCTGGTCAGGGTCTCACATCACTTGTACAGGAGGGGGTAAAGGGCCTGGAAGATGTCCCTCCCTAGCTTCCAAGGTGGAAGGGGTAGAAGGATGCTCCAGCTGAACCAGTTGCACCACTCTCCTCTCTAGGCACCAGTGGCTAGAATTGGCTAAGCTGCTTTTTTGGTGCTTGGAAAGATGATGTGTGTGGGCATCACAATTCAGAGACATTCTCGACCATAGCAGGTAAGATTGGGTGGATTTCAGACCATCTCAGCCTCCATTCTCCTCTCCTTGCATTCCATCTCAGTAGGCTGCTGAATGCACATCCAATTCACATCCATACAACACTGGGCATCCCCACATCCACCCCATGCTCAGCCCATTCCACTGTCCTGCACCCAGGCTCCTCTTGCTGAGGCCCTGACACTTTCTTCCCCTGTATCATCTTCCTTGCAGCCTCACCATTCGAGAATGCAGGAGCTGCAGAACATCCCTCATTAGCCTCATCTCCAGTCTGGCCAAGGCCTCCATCCACAGCAACAGGAGGAGGACGCAGGTTGGTGACTGGCACTTGCATGACCTCACCCTTGGACACCTTTGGGGAGCAGTGGGCACTGCTGGGGTGCCCTTAACAAGAGCCATGCCTTGTTCTTCTCCTTGCATGAAACCAGCATGAAATCAGTGGACACACATGAAATCTATGTCTTTGCCAAGAGGTGGAGGACCACGGGCTCCAGCCCTGCAGCTTGCCCCAGGAGAAAACTGGCTTCAGCAGTTTCTTAAAAGCTTTTTTATAGACCTTTGAAAGCAAGCACCCCATCTTTTCTCCATTTTAAGGAAGGAGAGAGCGCGCACCCTTGGATCAGAAGACGCCCACCCCTGCCATCCCCCTTACCTCCACGAGGTGAGGCGTGGGGTTGAAGCCACACATGTTGCAGACCTGCTGCCGGCAAGTTGTGCAGGTGTTGTAGTTGGGGGGCTCACTGGAGCCCACATTGATCTCCGCCTTGCAGAGGGGGCACGAGACCCTTGCTTTCGGCACTTCCTTTGGCTTGACACCCTGCTCTGGTTTGCCCGGCTTCGCCGCCGGTGCGGCACCAGCCCGGCCCTGTGCCCCTGGGGCTTTGGGACCAGCCTCTTTGCTGGCGTCGCTGAAGACAATTTTTGGAGGCACTTTGCCAGGAGACGGCTGGCTCGGAGCAGGGGCCTCTGGCTGGACAGACATGAGCGTGCTGGCCTGGGTCAGGAGGGATGCCCCGAAGCCAAAGAGCTTCCCTGTGAGCCCCTCCTGGGGCTGCTCTGGTGCTCCAGCCCCGGGGGCCGGGGCAGCAGGCTTTGCCCCTGCATCTCCTGGCGTCTTTCTCTGCTCAGAGGGAGAAGGCTTGGCTTGCTGATGCTGTGGGGAGGACCTGGCCTGATGCTGTGGGGAGGACCTGGCCTGATGCTGCGGGGAGGACCTGGCCGCCTCCTGAGGTTTTGGCTGTCCTTGGCCGTGCGGCTCCCTCTGCAGTGTTGTGGGCTGAGGTTTGGGTTGCTCTTGTGGCAGGGGGCGGGGGGCTGGTGGGGTCTTATCTGCAGCCGGGGGTTGCGGGTGCTTGGCTGGGGACTGGGAGGGGGACGGCGAAGGGGAGTGCAGCTGCTGCTGGCTCTTGGAGCGAGGAGCGGTGGTCATGTCCATCCCCAGCGCCCGCTGCATCTGGCAGTTCAAGCACAGCCATTCCTTCACCTGTGAGACAAGGAGAGGAGATGGGCAGTGAGTGATGGGTAGGTACAGCTGCCTGCAGGCAGCCCCAGCACACCCTCACCTCTCCCCAAACAGACCCCACATAGCCACAGGAACCAGCCATCAGCCCCTGAAAAACATTTTGGTACCATGTTCTTCACTAGCAGTACCTCGCAGTCAGGGCAAGCAGCCCCCATCTGTCACAGGTACCCACGGCACAGCACGCCGGCATGAATGCCAGCTTTAATTAGCCTTGGTCTTCTTCCAAGGCTTCTGCTGTGAAGTGACTGCTTGCCATGAGGCTCTGCCTCTCCTGGGGGAAGAGGGGCCTTTCTGAGGGCTCATAGCTCCATCACTCCCCAAAGCCCATTTTTTCCCTCCTGCTTGGTGATCAGAGATACCAAAGAGAATAAAGGCCAAACAAGGAAACACCGCTGTGCCATGCTCAGCACTTCCCTGGGGCTAGCAGAGATGGATTTTCTAGAATCAGTGCAGTGGTTGTGGTATTCCACCTCAAAATTTGGCTGTGGAATGCTATAAGGGAGTGCAAAGAGTGCTGCTCCTTGCACAATGCATCTGCACTTCCAGGAAGGAAAGTGCAGGTTGGGGAGCAAAGGGTTAATTTTCACTCTCACCGTGATGAACTTCCTCATGTAAATGAAAAATAGAACTGTTCCCTGGCTAAGTGGTGATAAACGAAAGACTTTCCCCATGAGAGATGTTCCCTGTGACACACTAATGTGTAAATTAAGTTAATTAAAGAGGCTGTAGAGCCTTTCCATATGAGAAATCACCAGGATGCTCAGCAGCTCCACAAGTATTAATATACAGCACAGTCAGCAGGAGAGTCAGGTCTGCTTGCAAAAGACTGCTCCAAGACAAACAACTAAGGTGGCAAAAAGGACCATAACATTCCTAAAAACTGGAGAAGCACCCAGGACAAGCAGACGCAGAGCCTGGCAGGGGCAGCACCCATCAGCTCCTGGCCCTTGTGCTCTCTGGGGGCTGCACATCCCATAGGCTTACACCCACTGCACGAGGTATGGATTTTCCTGCCTTTTATTCCAGAAGCCATCTCTTCATTTCAGTGTTACGGATCACCTCTAAGGCTCAGCTTAATCCCTGCTGCAGAGACATTAATCACCTTGACCAGTCCCACAGCTCCAGGTCTGCTTGGCCTTTTGGTCCTACAGTTGGAGGCATGAGTGATTCATAACCTGGCCACAGAGTTTTTTCCCCTACTCTCCAACCACACAACAGGCACATTTCAACCTTTTTCTGCTCACAGGAGTTGCCTGCAGAGATGCAGTTGGGTGTTATTGTAGGTCTCATGATGGGACATGATGGCAAGTCCTTGAGAGGTGAGGCAGATAACCCCTAAACCCCTCCTAACCAGCCCCCTCCCCAGAAGGGTTCTCATAAAGGCCAGCCTTCAAATAATAAACTTTTAAAAACAGAGGAAATTCAGATCAGCTAGGAAAGATGGGTTCAAATTCACGAGGGGTGGATGAAACCTCCACCGGCCCACCGCGCCCCTTCCCCTCTCTGCCCAGCACCTGCCAGGTGCCAAGGCTTGGCATTGCCTCCAGCAAAGCTCTCCCCATCACCTTACAAGCCTGGCTGCACATCAGCTCTGTGCTTTTCCCAGACTTCCCTGCCCTTGCTGAGCTCCCACTCTCTACACCAGCCTCCGCTCAAGTCCTTTACTTGGAGCTGAGGGAAAACAGCCTCCATTTTCCCCAGCATTTTTGCACTACATTGTCGTTTCTCCAAGCTGTTCCAAAGGAGCCACATTATATTTAGTTCCTGAAAATAGTACTTTAGTTTTTATAATTTCTTAGGGTCTTGCCGTCTCTCTTCTGACATCCAGAATTTCTTGTGTTATTTTTGCTTTCACACCCCCTGGAATTTCTTCCCACAGTTCTATTTCAAGAGAGTGTCTACCAAAATCCCATCAGCTTTGCCCACCATCCCCATCAGCTCAAATTAAGGGAGAACCAATCCTTTCTATTCAGGTTCTTGTTCCCAGGATGCAAGAAATTCAAATCTTCCCTCTCCACATAATCTCGTTACCCGCACTTACCCTCAGTGAGGTGGAAACTGGGGGAAGAGGAGATCCACTCTCTCCCTGTGCCACACACAGTCCCCCACTTTGCCCTTGGCCGAGTCTCCTCCAGGAAAACCCAGGCAGTGGGAGGCACTGTTCCTGGGTCCTGGGGCCACAGGAGCTGCGTATGGCTCATGCACAAGCCCAACAGGACCTCCCTCAGCTCAGGGCTGAAGAACAATGGGATCATTGTAACCTTCTCACTTTTCACAATGAACCTACGACCCAGATAGGAAAAAGCCAGCGGGTGTTTGAGATGGGATAGGAGCATCCAATTGCCCTTGGTGACTTGGTGAGGAACTGCTGAGGAACATCTGTCCTGGGGAGCAGGAGAAAGCTGCAGGAAATACAGTGGGGCATGAGCTCCCAGAGCAAGCATTTGAAATGTAAATTGAGTTGGGATTATCACAAATTGCCTGGCCGGCCTCCACTGATGCAGCCAATGACACACTGTGTGGGTTACACAGATCAAAGACAACTTAAAGGATGCTTCGGGGAAGATAGCAAAGAGGAAGGGCTGAGTTGTCTTGCCAAAGATCCTTCCCCCAAGGAGGAGAAAGGAGAAGGGAAAAGCCTGGGTGATAAAGAAATAGTAGGAAAAAAATAATTCTTTTCATATTCTTTTCCCCTGTTTCTCTCTACTGTTTTCTGGGCATCTTCCCCCTGCATGATGAATCTGCAAGCTGTAAGAGAAGCATTTAGAGGATGGTGATGCAAGTCAATGAAATAATCCCCTTCCATCTACTTCTGTGTCCTGTTTGCCCAGTTCTTCACCAAAGCAAAAGGTTCAGGGGTTGGATTAGTAAAGATTTACACCCAGACTCTTCCTAGAAAGGATGGGGGTCCATCACTGGGTGAAGATGGAGGAGCTGCTAATGAGACAGATATGATGGACATGCAGTAATCACTGTCCTGGAACATTTGGGAACAAACAGGATTACACTCGTTATGAGGATGAAGCATTTCCATCCTATTAGCAATTGAGAAGAACATTCAACAACATCTACCAGCACCAGAAGATATTTAAATTTGGCAGAACTGAATAATTTTGCATCCAAGAGCTCTAAGAGAACTAAGAAAACTTCTGCATGCTGATGTTCATTTTTAAGAGGAAATTTTAGGAGGCTGGAAGAGTCTTCTGCTTGAAGAAGGCAAAGGTATGGCCTGTAGGATACAGGGAGACAGACATCTGTCCAAGGCAGAAAGACAGTGCAGAGAACTGAAGGACACACAAATATGCCCATCAACATGGGTTTAGGAAAAATAGGTCATGGCAAAGCAAACCTGATTTTATTCTGTGCACATCTGATATTAGTAATGCACAGAAGCAATATCCTTGATGTCCAAAAGGTGTTTTGACCTAGTATTGTATGACATGCTGACAAAAATAAAAAGCACTATAGAATATGAATAGTGAATATGCTAAATGGATTTCAGACTGGTTACCTGGCTGAGCTGGGGGCAACAAGAATTCAGCACTGCTAAGGTATCATCATCTCACTATGGGCAGCACCACTCACACACAGTGGATTTTGGTAAAACCACAGAATCATCTTGTTCCAGCTGCCCATATCTTAAATATCAATGAAGATGAGTCTCTACTGCCTAGCAAACCTGTGCTCAATCCATGCAGGAAGCCTAGAGCTGGAAGCAGGAGTGAGGAGGTGGCTCAGCCTCCTCTTCCAGCACCAAGGGACTCCTTCCAGAGCCCTCCATGGTTCCACACCGACATTTTAAGGAGATTAGTAAAACACTGCGGGAGATACAGACCGGATCTGTAAGAGTGATTCTAGGGATGCAGAAAATGTCTGAAATGAGAGAATTGAAGAGGTTGATCTTTTTCGTTTATCAAAGGGAAGATTAAGAAGTGACTTGATTACGATATAGCAGCACATTCAGTGGAAACAATATCAGGTACTAAAAGGTTGTTAATTAGGCAGAAAAAGGCATAAAAAGAACTAATGACTGGAAGTGGAAGCCAAATATATTAAGCATCACTTTTAACAGCAGATGTTTCTAACCATTAAAGCAAATTATACACATGCTGTTGGGCTCAGCAGAAGACTCAGGGAGGTAAAGCTTGCAGGCCTTTCATCTATAGGGTATTTTATGCCTGTTCTGATCTCACAGGCTTTGATAGCTTGAACCATCCCATCTGTACGGACATTTGGAATGTTTGTATCTGATACCTGACCTGCCCCAGCCTGCACGCAGTTCTCAACACACCCACGACCACCAGCCTTACCTTTCCCATCACAGAGCCCTCCAACACCCCAGAATATTCCTCAAAACCCCCTTCTAAATCTTATTATTCATGGGTAGGTCAGCATGCGGTGGCGCTTGCTGGGTCACAGCTGCCAGATGTGCCACCCCCCTCAATGCTGTCCTGTGAGCACCGACCATTTGCAAATCCCATTAGGAATGAAAACTTTCCAATCAGCGTTTTCTTAAAAAAAAATGCAGCAGGAATATCCACAGCATGTGATGGCTCTGCCCAGTGTAGATTTAAACACTGATAAGAATTATAAATTGAATATATATGTACACACACACACACACACACACACACACATATAAAATTGCAGGCATGGTGGGCTAGATTTTGACCCTCTGCAGAGCAGGTACATAAGGAGTACCAAGATCCAAATCACCTAGGAAAACATCAAGAAAATCATACGTTTAAAAAGGACCTGAAATGATAGACACAGCTTGGGTCTGTAAGGCTTCTGCAGTTATTCTAACACTACCTATTTTAGGAGACTGTGTGAAAATAGCCCATCCCCAGTATTTGTTACCAGGAGATGTGAAGGAGTGCTGGTTATGTGCAGGTTGTTTTGTTCCCCTGAGGTAAGACAATACAGCTCTAAAAGTATCTCAAGTATAGAGTTCAGCCTTTGCAGTGGGCAGAAGCTTTAAAATGAGCACTGTAAGCAGAAAAACATCGTAATTGAACATCCAAGATATTTTCACGCCAAAATTTAGGATTATAATAAAGAGTAATTCTGGCTTTGCTGAGAGTTGGTTATTTTGGACCATTTGGAGGTCACCCAGGATGCTATCCTACTACAGAAGAATAATAAAACCAAAAAGGAGACACCATATTTAGATTACCATATTTATGACTTTGGAGATTTGAGATGGAATGGTTCCTCACCAGCTCTACCCATTTAGACCTCACTGCAGCCAAAGCCATCGACCTTGCTAGCTACACACCCCCGTGTCAGAGGAGACCACTGGGCTCAGTCCATCTGACCTGTTTTAAACAATTATTTTAGACTGGGAAGAACAGCTCCCAAGTCATCTTGAGTCCAGCATGATCAATCCCACCCAAAGGTGACTATTTTGGACAGGACAGAGAAAAGGAGCTTTGTTCAGCAGAAGATAAAACCCACACTCATCCTTTGGCATGAGACAAGACGTACAATGAGCTGAAAAAACAGAAACCAAGTTCATGGGAATTCAGAGCAGAAAAGGAACGTGGGTTTTCTGTGAGCTGCCAAAAACACGCGTATTTAATAATTCTACAAAACTGGAAATCCTGAAAAAAAACCCCCAGTCATGTTTGGGAAGAGCACAACAGGGTGCCTCCGGCTGCAGCTCTTCAAATCCAAGAGCCCCGAATGGGCCCCTTCCCCAGATGAAGCCACCCTCCAGCAGATGCACCCCAAGGCCTCAGTCACAGCTCCCTCTGCCTTTTGCAGGCATCAGTAGGAGTATAAAAATAACCCCAGCTGGAACTGGGTAATGAAGGTACTGTGCTAATCAGGCTAATAGAGAGGCTCAACAGCAGGATCACTGACTGGATGGAGACAGGTTTCATTCATGGGTGCTACTGGCTTATCCTGGAGGAACACTGCAACAGCCTGGCCTCTCCCAAGAGCTGCCAGTGCCCTGCCTGAGAGTGTCCTTAAGTGTCTTCAGCTCAGCAGCTCTGCCTGCACATGAAGAACTGCTGTCTCACAAGATCAGCCAGTAAGCGAAATGTCCCTTCCATCCATGCCTCCCAGATCCACTCCTGAGGAGCCCCCTGGGGGGCATGGCTCGTGTTTTACATTGTCACACTGAAATCTGTCAAAGCCACATACATACTCTGCAATTAAACAATATCCTGATCCAAGGGAAGAGGCAGTGCTAGAAGGCAGCCTTTGGCTAGACAACAGAGGAACAGCAAGTTGTGGGGAGCTGGGATACTGCTGGGAAGGCAGGAGGTGGGAATGGCTGCAGGAGAGCAGGGAAAGCTCAGCAAAGCATGGAGGAGCTGCTGATGCATGGCAAAAACTAAAGGTACCATGTGGATCAGGTTTCCTACACCATCCCAGACTGTCTGATGGAGCGCATGACAAACACCAATATATACCTTTTTCTGAAGTTTTGGGTTTGTTTTATAGCAGAACTAAACTCTCTCTGGAAGTGTTTGAGGCAAAGGTTGGATGAGGCCCTGAGCAATCTTAACTAGTGGAAGGTGTCCCTGCCCATGGCAGGGGGTTGGTACAAGGTGTCTTTAAGGTCCCTTCCAAGCCAAACCATTCCATGATCCTGTTGCTGAGTTCTCCTACAGCAGCGCAGGGACAGTTTGCCATGGAGCTCATGTGTGGAGGGTGGGGAAAGCAGCCCTGGTTGTTTGGATTAGTGCACAGCCTACATGCAAATACAAAGAGGAGCCTGAAAAGCATCCCGTGGAGGCTGTGATGTGTTGTATCAGCCAGAGTCCGAGCTGAGGGGGATGGATAACACCAGGAGATGGAGTCTCCTGAGGTGCCTTGGGAGGACCATGAGCAGCCCAGGGTGCGGGGCTGTTGTGTGCCCGGGGCCAGGCTGCATGTCAAGACATCACCAGAATTCCTGCCTGCATCCAGGTGGAGAGGAGGCGGATGCAAACATGCAGGCAGCATGGGCTGAAGCTTCCTGGTCCAAATCTAAAGCACAGTTTGAGGAAAATCCAGGGCTCCAGAGAAAATGTGCAATTAGGAGTGTTTCAGCACTTCATTGTCAGGGGAATTGGTCACTGAGGCACCGAGTCACTTGTGAAAAAGGCCACCTTATGCTCATCTTTATCTTTGAATACCTCAATATAAATAAAATCTAGTCCTTGGCACTCCTGCCCAGAAGGGGAAGCCACCGGAGCCGTCAGTAACCATCCTGCTAATGCTTGCCAGAAAATAATCAACTTGCTCGCTTGCTGGCGAGTGAGAGGAACCAACCCCCAAACTCATCTCCTTTTCTGCAAATAACAGATGGGAAACTGCGTTTGTCCAGAGAATCGAGCTGTGAAATAAGACAGTGCCATTTCATCCTATGAGTCACTTCTCAACTAGTTTCCTTTCTCTGGTTAGCACTCCCTGAACCAACCCCAGGCAACTTCAGCACATCTCCTCTCCCCAAAGGGCGTCAGGAGGCACTGACCCCCACGAGGCTCTGCAGTTTCAAAGACGACCTCCAGCACCTGCACCTCGGTGCTTGGTCCATCCTTCCCTGCACCACACAACCATGGACACAGGGATGAAGCGAACAACCAAAGGAAATAACTGCACGCCCCACAGCTTTGCAACTAACCTCGATCCGCCGTCACAGGCAGGACGGTGCTCCCCAGCAGCATCCCCCATGGCTAGCTCCTCAGGAAGTCAGAGCATCCCCTCCTTCACTGCTTGCCCTTGCTGGCGAGAGGAGCAGATGGGCAGAGGAAACCTTTCCAGCACTGGAGCCAGCGCTGCTCCTCTGCTCCCCCCAGAGCGCGGGTCCCCCGCCAAACAAGGCGCTGCCTAGCTAAGCAAGCCGGCAGTGCCGCCGCCCGAGGCACAGGGACAAGTCCTTCCAGTTCATTAGGGAAGGTTTCTTGTGCGATTTGCTGCCTCACTAGCTCCTGTTTAGACAGCCTTTGTTCCTCATCCGCAGGAGCGCATGAAAGATTTGGACGTCTGTACGTGCTGGGAGGATGCTGTTCCCTGGGCCGGGGCGGGGAGCATGGCAGAGAGCTCACCCCGGGCTTTAACCTCCCGAGCTCTGCGCGCCGAGGTGCTCTAAGTGCAGCCCCAGGTCCCTCTCGCTCCCTAATGCGGGACTTCCACGGGAGCCCTCTGGGCCAAGGAAAGCCTAATGGCTTGCTTTGCCTTTTTCTGCTGCTGCTCCCGTGCCCTGCCGCCAGCCGAAGGACGGACGTCCTGAGTAACAGGAGCCTCCGGCCCTGCTCATTCATTGTCTCCTGCAGAACTAAAATAGCAGCCTGGGAGGCAGCAGAGGAGCTCAAAACTTTCCATTCTCTGGTACCTCCTGCCCAAAGAAGAGGAATACATGAGGCCATGGGGCTCCTTGGGGTGTCATGTGCAGCAGCGATGCAATTCATAGCTATAATGCTATAAAGAGCACAGGCTGCTCCCAGTAAATAGACTTGTAACAGATTAATTGAAAAGCAGCTCAGTTTCCTATTAGTAGCACAGAATAAAATCATCCATTTACTTCATGGCTCACATTTATTCAGCTCTGAGTGGTCCCTGTTGCAGCCTTGCTCATGAGCTTCCAGCTCCTTTGGGAACCCTCCTGGACAACTACAGCAATGGGAGATAATGGCTGTAGCTCAGGGACTAAACTAAACACTGTTGAATATTTAAAGGTCCTTTCACCCCTAAATTTTGCTTTACCTTGGCAGCATCTGAGTATAGCACAGCAGTGATTAAGGCAGAGAGGCACGTGATCCTCTGACCCACATGTCTAGGATGGAAGGTTTTAAACACTAAAAACAATTCTGGTGCTGGCATAAACAGCCCAAAGTGTTTTCAGAGACAGGGCTGCAGACCTGATATTATGGCCTCAAACCTTCTCCAGACTGAAGGAGCCAAGTTAAGTCTAATTCATCCTGGCTAGTGTGATATTTATGAGTGTGTATGAGTGTGTATTTACGAGTGAAGCCACTGGAATGAAAAACTTGTGCAAATGAACACATTATAGTGGATCAGTGCATCAAAGCAGAGTGTATCTTCTGCCTTTCTTTTTTTCTTGTTGTTGTTATTCTGGATTAAATATGTAACAAATGCTCTTGCAGAATTCAGGGCCTGAAGATAGACAAGCCACTGCACAATCTTTTTACATACCTAAACAGACTTAATTGCTCAATTATTCCAGATAAACACGATAAGTTGCCTGTCATGAATAATTTATAATCCAGCTAGCCACACAATCTGTGAAACACAAATCTATGGCTGCAGCAAAAGAAATGCAAGCAGATGCCATGATCCCAAGACACCCTGCTGGGTACTAAACGCTGGCCAAAGGAGCAATAGCCTGCCCAGGGCAGGTTTGATCTTCCACAAAACCCTTTGGACAGCCCAGACCTTCATCTGGGTTATTGTGTTGCTCAGAGGATGCAATTATTGACAAATAAAATAGGCACAAAGTATGGGTGTGCACCTTGGAAGAGACAGGCACAGCACACTCCCCCCTCCTGTTCATGGTCTGGACAGGGCTGGGTGTCCCATACAGCCCTTCCTGGGAGCTGGCTGTACTGGTTTCCCCAGGAATTGCATCAGATGATGGTGATGAACTGAAGAGCTGCAGTGAGGCACAGCAGGATGCAGTGCTGGAGGGTGGAGGCCCACAGGGGACAACACTCAGGTTGCCGGGGAAGTGGTAAGGGAAGGAGCACTGCCAAGGGGAGGAAGGATCCCATCCAGCCAGAACTTACCGTGCTTGGATAGGAGAGACCTGAGAAGGCAACCTGGAAGGAGTCCAGAAGGAGGGTTAATCCTAAACCCATGACAAAGCCATCCCAGGCAGCTCCCTTCCCACGGCAGAGGGGAAACGAACCAGGCAGAGGGGCAGGCACCAGCTCCTGGCTCCAGTGACCCCAGACAAATGCAAGGGGCTTTCCCACGCGGCTCAGGGCCCTACCACAAACCTTGAGCCTCTTTATGACTCTCTGAGAAGCAGAGGAGAGGCACGGGGTAGATTTCCTCCAGCCTGGGCACCCCTTCCCAGAAATAGCTTGTCCAGTCACCAGCCACCTATTTTAAATAAATTAGAATAGGTTTTTTGTGTTGGAATGCCTATCCCCATCCAAATACACCTGGACATCCAAATACACCTGGCATGATGACATAAGGCATCATCTACTAAATAAAATTCACACAAGAATCTGCAAACAATTAGAATTTGCACAGATACCTGTAGAGCCACACCACTTTTAACTGGGTTTTTATAGCTATTATTTAGCCTTGAAGAAGGGGCTACTTCACTACCAGCCAGTCTACAAGAGCAATCACCCTGTCATTAAAAAAAAAACATAAAAGCTAGATGCAAAGCAAGATTAAAATTGGTCATTCAAATCATGATTTGATGAGTTGTTGGAGTTGTTCTAGCCTAGAAAGAGAAGACTCTAGGGAGCCCTTAGAACACCTTCTAGTACCTGAAGGGGCTACAAGAGAACTGGAGAGGGACCTTTTACAAGGACATGGAGTGACAGAAAAACAGGTATCAGCTTCACACTGACAAGAGGGCAGCAATACAGAGGATATTGGGAAGAAATTAATTACTGTGAGGGTGGTGAGGCACTGAAACAGGATGACCAGGGAAGTTGTGAACTTCCCATCCCTGGACATGTTCAAAGCCAGGCTGGATGGAGCCTGGAGTTACCTGGTTTAGTGGAAGGTATCCCTGCCCATGGCAGGAACTGGAATGAGATGAACTTTGGGGTCCCTTCCAATCCAAACCTTTCTGGGATTCTAGTCTATGATATTTTGCTTGCTGAGCTGAAGTCATCATTGCCGTGGACATCTAAACCAATACACCAGAAAGGTGAATAAACTTTTAATGAAAAAAAATTCCCGCTACTTGAAAGATTGTCTTTTCTGTTACAACCCAAGCCAAAATTTGAAGTGACCCCATTTGGGAGCTTTCTGCAGCCTTCCTGAATGGGGGCCCAGAGGATTACCATACAGTAACCTGCTTAGGACACCTTAGCACAACTGAAAACCCTGGGCAAGCTTATAACAAAAGCCAGTTTAGTTCAGTTCAAATAAAGCATCAAGTCCTCAACTGCAAGACTAGAAACTGCTACAAAACAGAAAAAAATTCCAGTAGAAATCACTAAGGTAAAACACCAAAAAACTGCAGAAGCAAATGCCCTTCTAGGGCTTCTTAGCTTTCCTTTGAAAGATCTCCAACAAACAGCACATAGATAGTGCCAGCTGCAGTGCTCCATGTCCATCCAGACAGCAAGAACACTACAGAGGAGCAAACTGCACAGTTCAAGCTGATTTCACTCTGCTTTGATTTGCTCCAATGCCAATCAGAAACCACTTCTGAAGAGAAACAATAAATCTTGTTGTCATGCCCTGGCTGTAAAGCCAGGTGACTCGTGTGTAATTACCAGCCACCAGACTGACTCTGATGACCTACAGGCCGCATTTTTTGCAGGTGAGATAGCAGCAGTGATCACAGCTCCCCCCACTTTCAGGGGTTCAGCTGGAGAGACCTTGCCTCTGATTTTCAAGTATTGTGCATCAAAATATCCAGCTGAACAGTGGGAGCCACGCTGACTGCAAGCAATCAGCCCCAAACTGCCTCAAACCGGGCAGAGAAGGCATGGATTGGCCAGCAAGGGGGAAGCAGCAGGATCCACGCACCAGGAGGGAAAAACATTTGATATCCAAATAAACACCACCTTCCCATAAGCTTTTATCTGCCCACAGCCTTGTCTGTTGGCGTGGGCTGACTCCTGGCACACTGCAGAGAAAGAAAAGGAGGAGCAGGTCTGAAGCACGGGATGCAGCAGGCGTTGGGATGCGGCACAGCACGCGGTCCATGGGGATGCTGCTCTCTGGTGCACAGTGACCTACTCCCACAGGGAGAGGGTCTTGCCATGCCAAGATCTTTGCTTCTCAGTAGGATGCAGGCTGGGTGGCACTGGACAAGTGCCTGCAGCTGGAAGACATGGGAAAGGCGTTGGATGGAGAAGAAGGGTGACTTGGGGTAGGAGCTTGAGCTGGCCAAAATCATTAGGAAGGGCACTGGAGCTTTCAGTTTTTACTGTAAGAGTGACATGGCCCAATTTTGGCTCTTGGTTGGGTGCCATATTTTGGCTCTTGGTTGGAGAGCCCTCAGTGTAGTGGAGCTCTTCAGAGCCCTCCAAATGACATGTCCTTCAAAACCATCAGATCATGAGACCTTTTTGGGCAGAACTGCAAAAACTTTACACCTAAGATCTACAAAAAGCATTATTATTCCAACATCTCCCCCTGGTCTCAAAAGGGATTTAGCACCTGGAATTAGTTATGGAAAATAGTATTTCAGAAGTTGTTGGATTTTTTTTTCTTCCTAATTCAATAAAGTAATAACAATTGTCTGCTGAGAGCAAGTAGTGGGATCCCAGAAGCAGCTCAAAGACAGATGGCAGCAGCAGCATGCCTGTTTGGGGATAGTTCTCAAAGCACTCTCCAATTTGAAAGCCACAATCATATCAGCTGGAAAATTAATATGGCAGGTCACAACATAAGGTAGAGTGTGTAAAAATAAATTTCAGGGCATTAGCTGGCCTGGCCCAGCATCTCCGTACTGACTTGGTACTCCAAGAAAAATCAGGATTCATGTCCCACTCTGCCACAGGTCCCTTGAGCAGGTTGCTGAGGACTAGATGACAGCACCATGCATGGGTACAAGGGCTCACTTTAACTGGGCTTCACCTTTTGGGATGGATCCCAGCACTGTTGGTCTTGCACTAACATACTGTGCTCCATCAAATACTGAGGGTATTTGCTTTTCTCAAAGCTTGGAAGGTTTTGCAATACATAGAGTATGTGGGCAAAACAGAGGCAGGTGAGCCCAAGGACAGGCCTCTCCTACAATAAGTATGCTCCTTATTTCAGAGGAATCCAGAAATACAGGTAATTCAACCCTTTCCAGGATCCCCAGAGTAATTTTAACACAGACCAATAGTTTTTAGCCAAACCTCTCCACTAGACCTGGTATTTTATCTAGTGGGCATCATACTAAGAACAGAGGTTCTCAGGCATGAAGAGCAGCAAGCAGTGCCTTCCAGGAGATCAGGACAGACATGGGATGTCTTGTGGGGAGGAAGGCCAACATGGTATGCCTGAGAGAACAGGAAGGTCTGAACAGAACCAGTGAGCAGCTCGGAGCCATGACAAAGCTGTTTTTAGAGGAACCTCATACTCAAGGAGTCACAGGGACATGCCCTTTACAGCTTCTAGGGTATTCTGCAATTAGAGGGGAAAAAACCCCAAAACTAAAATCCCAAGGGGACCTCCCACTCCTAGGTCCAAGCCCAGCAGTGCCCCACTCCATCACACCCAGCTGGCTGATGCACTACACGTGCAGCCCTATATGATGGCGTCCTTAGCAGGTTTTTAATGGGGAATGGTTGCTGATCCTGCGGTTCCTGCAAAGCTGAGCTACAAGCAGTGACAAGCTCATCTGCTCTTTGGGGACAGGGCTTCAAATAGCTGCTGGCTCGTGGCAATTAAAACGGGCAGAGCACTGCCACCGACTCCGCCAGCCTGCGCTGTGACTGATGCAAGCGCCGGCTGGAGCGCTCTGATAAGGATGTTGGATGATTCAGAATAATCTAGGCTTTGCTGAACAGATGAGCCCGAGTGTTTGTGCTTCTGTTTCCGTCTAATGGGAATACTCTGTTGTGCTCATGGGAAAGGGGAGAGGGCAGCTGGAGGTAGGAGGGCACCAGAATTTCCTCTCTATAAGACTGATGGGCACATCTCTCCTGCCTGCCACTCAGCTCTCTTCCTTCCGTGCAGGTCTCGCCAGTCTGCCCCCTCAGCTTGGACATAGCAATAGGGTGGCAGAGGAGCTGGGGAGGGAACAAAAAGTCAATGTTAAAACTTCTTATCCTGAAGGTTCTTTGCAAGGCTGCTGCACAAGCAGCTGGGCTCGATTAAGATACAGGAGATGGGTATCAAAGTGGGCATGGCAAGGAGCAAGAGAGGAAGGGAAGGGACACACTTGTTCAGTCTTCAAAAACAACTACTAGGCTGGTGTAGTGCTGTGTTACATACATGCCTTAACTCCTGCTGACAGACCTTTAATCTCACCATCCTGCTGCATAGTCTACTCCCATTCCATTAAGATCACATCTTGCTCCCTGGATTTCCAGAGCCATTCCAACATTTTGGCTTTGATTTACTCAGAGCAGAAAGCCATGCCACCAGCACAGCCTATTTTCAACATAAACTGACTCCAGAATGGAAACATCCCCCCTTCGGCTGTCCTTGATCAAAAGATTTGCTGCTGAGATAAAACACCATTTAAATCAGAGTTAAAAGAATCAGTTTTCATAGTCTATCAGCACCATACCCCTCAGATCTGGGCTGTCCAGGAGCACAGCTGCATATCATGTCTCTGAAAAGAGCTGGGTATGGCAGGAGAGTGAGGTCTGGGAGCAAGGCTTGAATTAAGATGGTGAGAAATACCTCTGCAGGCATGAACTGCTGTTCCACAAACACCTCACTGCATACACAGGGCTGCTTTCAGAAATCTCTGAGGCTTTTCAGTCCACCACACTACATAAATCCCTTTTTAGCATCTAAATGTGACCACGGCCAAGAGACAGACAAGAGACAGGGGCAGGAAGAAGCAAGGTGGTTCATTGTGGTGGGAGCCCACACAGCTCTAAAAATACCACTGGTGATCGGCTAAATTCAGGTTACAAGAGACACTGACAAGATGCCACCACTTCTGTCTTTAAGGACCAGACAGACCTTGTATGTCACTACCATTCAAGGTGGGAAGAGCCATGTCACAACATCTCCTCCTCTGCTGGGGTTCTCCCACTAGGCACCCCTTGCTGCACCAAAGATGCAGCCCCTGGGACAGCCCCGTAGGGGTGGGTGCAGAGTGGGTGCTAACGTGGAATGTCTGACACCCTCCATTACAACCACCCTGCTCTCTGCAGCTTGTAGAAAGACCGTAAATAGGAATGAATTCAGCTAGGATTAACTCAATCCCCATCAAAGCACTGAAAGCTCTTGAAGTTTCCTCCTAAGCGCTCCCCGAGGCAGCGCAGCGTTCCGGCAGCAAACACATCGCAAACCAGAGCGCACAGGCGAGGGCTGTACAGCCCTGTGCAGCTCCGGCGCTCGGGCTGCTGCGTGAGCACTAAGCGGGAGCTGAGGGACGCTCAAACACCGAGCGATTTCACACACTCGACCGGTAGGAAAACCTGGAGCAGCACCTGTGTGAGCAAAATATCCCCATCCACCACCACGGGCTGTAAGGGATCTTATCCCTCTGCCCGGGGACGTTCAGGGGGAGGGAAGGAAAGCAAGCAGCCGCCACAGCAAAGCTCTCAAAAACACAGGGAGCCTCTGACTCGGTACCGTGCTCCACTACGGAAAGCTTGACAGCCGCTTCCGATCCCCAGCTGGCTTTTCTTTTTAATGATAAAGTGATCTGGGAGTTGAAAGCCAGAGGAAAACCATGTCTCATCCAAGCAAACAGCTTGTTGTAACTTAATGTACCGAGGGAAGGCCGGCGCAGGGCGGCGGCGGCTCAGCCCGTGCGGCTTGCTGCGCTCGGCATTCAGCGAGCGGCAGAAAGGAGGCCACTTCCCATCCCTCGGGAGGACTCCTCTTCACTTGCAGTTGTTTTAATTACCCCTCTGCACCGCAGCATCGCTCCAGCCTGCGGGAAGCCACGCTCTCCCGTGCCCTCCGAACAATTTAACGTGTCAGCACAGCCCCTCCTGCGTCCCCGCAGCCGCGGCTCAGCCGCACCAGCCGTCAGCGAGAGGACCCACCCTGAGCATCACCAGCCCCCTTAGTCACCAGCAACCGTTTAGCCAAGATCTTTTTTGACATTTTCTGCCAGCGAATTTTGCATTATTTGAATCATCCACGCAGAGCACAGCAAAAGGCGGCACACTGGAGGAAACAGCCAGAATTACTCATGAGCTTTTTCTTTTCATAGGCTTTAACTTCAATTGTGATCTGTCAAACAGATGAGTCGCACGTCATGGTGGATGGCTGGGAGAAGCTCCTGCTCAGGCTGCAGCAGGGGCCAAAAAGGCAAATAAGCCATTTCTAAGTAGAAAGGCTCAGCAAGAGCAAGTGTGCTACTCTCCAGCTTCATATGAGTTGTTTCATTCAGGGTTAATCACCCCATTAAAAAATTAAAGTCCACCAAGGGATAACAGACACATCCTTCACTGCAATGCTGCAGATACAGGATGGAACACCTGGTGTAGGGATAAAGAGATTAAGAGGTGAAGTGCAACAGTGAGGAAGGGCTAAAACGTGGCAAATACACATACACATACAACCTGTTGGTTCAGGGTGATAAATCCCATGTTCCTATCAATATTTTCTCATCCTAAAAAAATCCACAGAATATTCACTGCAGCCACAAAGAGCAGATTTTTAGTGCCCAGCTCACAGGGTTCTCTTGAGGAGAGCTGTAAGGCAGAAAGCACTGGTCCCACCTGCCCATGGGGCAGATGCTGACCTCAGACACTGGGATGGGGCAGCCCTGTGGCAGCAGATGAGGCCAAGCATTCCTGGCCAGGCAGCTGCAGCCCAAATTGCTGTATCCTCAGAAGAAGGTAGCAGGCATGCCAAGCCCCAGCTCCTGCAAACAGCATCACCCGCTGTACATGTGGGTCACTGCTGGCTGAAGCTCTGCTAAAAACAAAGAAAAAACTGGAATAAAACACGCATCTCACTCCTATTGCACAGCATGATCCAATGGAAAATTTCTCCCAGATCTGCAACGTAATGCCAACAACAGATTTATTTTTACAGCTATATGGTGAAGGAGAATGATCTCAAAAGACAAATCATTCTAAAATGGGTAACTTGACTCAGCAACACAGGGGTCTGGCTGAATATAGGGTACAACCTACCATATACATACACAAAAAGCTGTCTAACACCACAGCAGAACAAAAACACTGCTTGCTTGGGTGTCTGGGGGTTTGATCTAATCACAGGAGGAAAAAAAACACACCTCTGAACTTGCTGAAAGGTGCACACAAGGAAGGACAACTGCTGACAGAGCCAGCCCCACCTCCCCAGCTACCCACAGACACCATAAGCATGACACCAGTGTGAAATGCCCCAAGGGATGCCAGACCAGAGAAACGTTTATTTTTCAGACCCAACACCCATTCTTTAAAATGAGAGGGAACTATAACCTCTAAACAGAGCATGGTGTTTATCCATGAGCACAATAATACAGATGCAGGACATGCAGGAGATGCAGGACCACACACAGGCCAATGGCTGGGGCTGGAGGTGCTTCATGGCCAGGAAAACAAACACTTGTTGAGGTCCCAAGGGCAGGAGAAAACCTTGTTGGCTTTGCCTTGTTCAGCTAGAGACTGTGTAAACGTAATATCACTGTCACAGCTTATCCTCTGCCATCCCTCCCATTGCAAAGAGCTACATCCAACATGGAACTGATGCTCCCACAGGAAACTTAGAAATTTAAGAAATGTCATGCCAGCATGGCCCCATGGCTTCTCAATAAAGATCCGAAGAGGTGAAGAACACTTTGGTTGCTTGAAAAGGCAGGGAGAAACAAGGGAGATCAAATTTCTCACAAAACTCATGTTTAATTATCTATCAGCAAGTAGATGCCTGTTTTCATCTAGTCCTTCAGTGCTCAGCCCTAGGTAAAAGCACTGATTCCAAAAGGGATTCTACTCACACTTGCACAGCATCAGAGACCTGTAAATGTTTGGATGTTGAATGAATGACAGGCAGGAGGGGAGATGGATGAGAGGAAGAGATGGGGATTCACTGCCATTAATAACAGCCATTGGTTTAATGTAGAACTAATAACTCCCCTGGTATGCTAAGCACAGCCCTTGGCTTGCAGGGTTTCTGAACCAGTGGTCATTAGTCAAGCCAAAGCCTCCTGCAGGGTAAATAAGTTAGATTGAGCCCCCAACTCACAAATATGCTGGGTTTTACTAAAAATTGGACACCAACATGGTGCAATGTGTAAAGTTGGGACAATGAACCAAATGAGAAATGGGGTCCTTTGGAAGCAGTGTATGAACAGCTTCACAATTTCAATATTTGAGGTTTTTTCAGTCATTTGCTAAATGACTGAGGTGATGCTTCGGGCAGGCACCACTCTTGACAGTACAGCTAGGTTGGAAAAGGCTTTGGACCACAGACATTCCTCCAGTGCCAACAAGCCCCATTCCTGCCACCAGAGATGCTCTGCATTGTGTCACCCTTCAGCTTCCCCCAACTTCTTTTTTCCACTTTACCCAAATTTTCTTATACTACTGAGCAGAAAACCATCTGCTGTGAGGTTATGATAGGATAAACACAGCCCTCACATTATTTCAGTCTCATCTCCTCAGCTGATAGTCTATTTTCCATTAATACAATTTAAACATTTACCTCAAAACTTTAAATTATTTTTGTGGCTACCTCCTCTTGCTACAGGTAACTCAAGAGGCACTGAGAATTTTCTTCTCCTCTCAAACAACCCTGACCACTGCTGGGAAACCAACCAGCAAGTTTTTAATCCTCCTTGAGACTTTTTACGTTTTGCTCGCTGAAGGTCCGTGATCAAAGGTTTGTGATGAGCTTACATGGCACAGAGCATGCAGGGAACAGATTTGCTCTCAAATATTTTAAATATTTCATAATTCATTATATTCATAGCATAAAAAGTACAAAGAACCTCTTCAATCTCCCTAAGTGAAGCTAAAAACGTGGGGCAGAACTGAAGTTTAACAATTATAAGTCATAAATACGGCCACAAATACAGCAAATAAAATCAAAACAGCTCGGGGACAAAAGCAGGGCCTTCAAAAAGAAAGTAATTTGGTAAAGAGCACACATGTATAAACATGTTCCTTTTATTCAGGGCGGTGCATCTGAATATTTATGAAACTGCCTCTAATAAACACTACTTCAAATTGAAGAAAGCACAATAGAAATGTAAGGCAGACAAGAAAGGTTTCCTATAATCCCAAGTGGTTCCAAGCAGACCTATTAGGCAGCCAGGCATTTTGAGTTTCATTTCAGCTCTAACTAAAGCATACGTTTTAATGCTGTGCTGCTGCTCTTGATTAAAATCAAACTCAAGCTCCTCGTGTTTTTGGTTTAGCGCTTAGGATGGTGAGAAAACAAATTAAAAGAAACCCAACAAATTTTAAGAGAAGACTGAAGAAGAAATTAATTTATCAAATTAGCAATGTGCAGCGGCACTTCAAAACCCCAGAGAAGCAGAAAGGATGCCTGCAGGTTACTCCTTATGATACCAAACAGAGCAAATCCAATCAGATGAACATGCTGCTGGATCAGTCAGGCAAAAGCCACAGGAGCAGCAGAACAAAGTTAAAGCTGTATAAAAAGAGGATTTTCTAAAACTATTGTACTGGTTTGAAACTGAGCAATTCCCCCCCGGAGGAGATGACAGCATCACTGCTATGGTCCTGCAGAACAAGCTGTCCAAAAAAACCCTCAGAGACAACACAGAGGAAAAGTAGAAAAAAAGTTTTAATGATAAATTTAAAATCATACTAGAACGTGAAAGCTGCAATGTTGCACTTAAAATAACATATCTCCATTCAAAAACCAATTTCCTGCACAGGACTGTAAACAAACTGCTAGATTTTAGCATGTTATTTCAAAACTCGTTGTCTTTAATGGTGCCACCATTGCTCCCTGCTTGATAATTCCCTTTCCTTGCTTAAAATAACTGTCTATGGCAAGAGCACTGACCTTCAGGAATAAGTGAATGAACAAGGAAAGCAGCCCGCCAGCACACGACCAAATTGAAAACGATGACAGCAGCTATTTTGGGGCACGGAGATGAACAGAGGGAACAATATAATTATCTACATGTAAAATATGAGTGACACCAGCAGCAGACAGGAACTTCTGTTTGCCCAGTCTTGTGAAACAAGAACGAGCTGCTGCTCAAAGGAATAAACAGACAGTGAAATAAAACCCCAAAAAGAGACTGTTTCTCTCAGCAAGCGATCAACTCAAGATGCCACAGAGGCTGATTGCTTCGTCAGCACAGAAATTCATGACTTGCTTTTAAGATAAAATGACCATCAAGCCACACAAAAAGGAATAAAATAACAGCCAAAGAAATAGTATTTCAAAGGGAATTATGTGCTTCTGAGCAGAAGGTATTACCGAAGTACAAAGTGAAGGCAGTGCAGTTAACCCTCCTCTGAAAAATCTGCTCTTGGAGTTCTAAGTGGCAAGATAGGGCTGGACTACAGCTCACACTCTAAGTCTATTATTTTCTTTAAATATATATTACAGAAAGATATTTTATACTATGGATATATATACAAGTAAAAGGCTAATGAAAACAAAGTGCTTCTATAAGATTTATACCCCAGCTCTCAAAACAGTTTGAGATCATTATGCCAAACCAGCCCTGCGGCTCCCACCTCACCATGCCAGTGGTTTCTGGCAGTTCCACAGATTGCACAGGAGAGGATGCACCAAGCAAAACACAATTTTGGTTTTCTTGGGTTTGATTTTCTTAGAAAATGTGGTATTTTTGATGATTTAATCCTGCTTGAGAGCCTTGAAAGCAGAAAGAAGTCACAAATCTCTCTATCTACTGCAGCACAAAGTGGCAGTATCAACTATAGACATGAAAGTATATTCATAAGGAAATGCAAATAGAGACTACAACACCTCATGAGCAATGCTGTGCAGCTGCCCTGCAGCACCTGCTGGGCTGGAGGGCCCAGACTGGGTGGATGTTTTCCCTGTGAGGGGAGGCAGTGGAGCAGCTGGGCCCAGCATATCCACCCTTGGAAGGCTCCAGGACCCAATGGGGTACAGCCTGGAGATCCCTTCCCTGCCTGCTGCTTTGGAACAGGTAACCTCCAGAGATGCTTCCCAACACAGCTCCCACCATCAAAATAGAGAGCACCCTCGCAGCTGCCTCCACTTCTCCCCAGTAACAGCACCAGGATGCCTCAGGCACCTCACTGTGTGACTCTGGAATAGCAGCACAAGGAATGATGTTGAGGAAAATGAGTCACACTTCCAACAAGGCAGCAACCACTGCTGCTCCCCCAGCCAGCCCATCACACGGGCTGCCAACACGAGCTGCAAACACTTCTCTTGGACAACTGTTTTCATCCCCTAGCTCCCACAACGACCTACTTATAGTCAAGTCATAAGGTTGCTTGCTGCTGAAATGCATATTAAACTCAGGACAGACAAAAAAACCAGCATCTTTTTCCATTTCAGGTCCAATTGATTTTGATTTTTAAAATGCTCTGCAGTCAAACACATTTCTGAGGGCACAGAGACCTAGAGATGCCAAGAGCAAAATGGCCTAGAGCTGTTAAGCAAAGTCTCTGTGCACACACATATTTTAACATTGGTATCTGCAAGAGAGACTCAGGGTAGAGCCCACTGTGGGTAAGCTCATGGGGCAAAGCAGAAGAGACAAGACCAGAAACTAAGAAATTGTTGCATTTTTATTTTGTTATTTCCTTGTTAACTGATACTATTCAGAGTAACTGGAGTACCTTTCAAGGCAATTAATGTTCGGCAAATCTAAATACAAATGAAACTTATATGTGAAACAGAAAAGTGGCCCATGGCTTTTCTTTGCAGGACCCTGGATTTCTACCTCAGGGGGCTTTATTAAGATCTGGGACCTTATTCAGACCTTTGCAGGGGTAAATACCTGTGAAGTAATATCAGGAACCAGCTAATTATGCATCATTACAGCAGGGTATCTCCTTCATGGAGCAAGACTATTTACAAGGGCATGTAGTGACAGGACAGGGGGGATTGGGTTCAAATTCAAAGAGAGTATGTTTATATTAGATAAAAGGAAAAAATTCTTTACTGTCAGTCTAGTGAGGCACTGGAAAAGGTTGCCCAGGAAGTTGTGAATGTCACATCCCTAAAAGTGTTCAATGCCAGGCTGGATGGAGCTTGGAGCAACCTGGTCTAGTGGAAGGTGTTCCTGCCCATGGCAGGAGGTTGGAACTAGGTGATCTTCAAGGTCCCTTCCAACCCAAACCATTCCATAAGTCTATGATTCTTTCTATCAGGAAAAAGGACTGGAAGGCACGAGTTCCTCAAACAATGATGTTTAGACATCACTGTGTCTAGTGTCAGGAGCAAGCATTGCATGCTTACCACAAAATGGCTACTGGCAGTAAATCCTGGGTATCCAGAGGGCTTCAGTGCCTAAATCCTGTCTTATCAAGCACTGGAGTGGCACAGTTGCTTTCCAAAGTGTGGCTTTAAGTTTCTGTTTTAAGCTTAAGATTAGAAACCCCTGTGGTTTGGCTCTTAACAGCTGCAAAAACCATCCAATCACTTCCCACCCTGTGTGGAGATCTGTGACCTGAGAGATTGGCACAGGGAGCCCCTCACCTCAGCCAGCCCCAGCAGCCACCCCCGGCACCGCTGCCGGATCCGCCCCCAGAGCCCTGAGCACCCATTTCACACGTCCCACGGAAGGCTCATCCCCCAGCACTGCCGCGTGTTGCGCACGACTCCTGGCGCTTCCCTCCCGCTGCCGAGTGTGACGCTGCCTGGAACCCACCAGAACCTGCTGTGAGTCAGGGTCTGAGACACTCGACACCTCAGCGGCCCAGCAACCCCTCTGCTCCCCTCCTTGCTGTCAAGTCCTTTGAGTCTAGGACAATTCTGAGAATGGAGACTTCAGCTAAGTGTTCCGGTGTCTCAACAGAGACTGAGCCCTGGTAATCTACCATTCCCCTTCAACTAATTTATCTCCCCCATCTCATCAAAGCTCACATTATCACAATTATTCCCTTATTACCAGCAGAACCCTTGCTCCTGGTCAATGCTTTGCAGCTGCCAAAAGCAAAGGTGCAACTTCTGTGCTTGGAGAAAGCAAGAACCCACCCGAAGCAGCCAGGAGGGCTGCATGAGGAAGAGAACCCTTACCTGGGTGAGGTGCGGGTTGGGGTTGAAGCCACACTGGTTGCAGACCTTGCTGTGACACTGAGTGCAGGCATTGAAGTTAGGCTGGCCGGGGGAGGAGGTGAGCTCTGTCGTCTTGCAGATGGGGCAGAGGGTGCTGCTGGGGAGGGGGGCAATCTGCGGGACGGAGTAGGGAGAGGTAGGGGTGCTGCCCCGGTCCGGTGACACCGAGGGAGACCTCCCCGAGCCCTGGCTCCTGGCGTCCACCTGCAGCGTCCTCCGTGGCCCCTCCGCTGCTGGTCCAGGCTGGCCCCGGCCCCTCATCTCCCGGGGGCTCTGGGAGCTGGGTGCAGTCTGTGTGAGGGAGGGGGATGCTGACCGCTGGCCCGCGGCTTGGTCTAGCTGCTCCGGTCTCCTCAGCGTGCTGAAACACCATCAAAACACACATAATGAGCCCAGGTTTCAAACATTTGTATGCCAGTCAATGTAGACAACTGCTACAGCACCCTCTCCCCCTCAAAATCCCAGCTCAGCCAAGAAGGCATAGCAAAACCCCACTGCAAACCAGGGAAATTGCTCAGATCAGCAGAAGGATACACTCTGCCTTACGAAACAAGGCGCGATTTCAGCTTTCTCTTATATAACCCAGCGGCAGAGATGTAATTGAATTATTCGGTGTATTCCGAGTTGAACTTTAGTCAGAAAGTTGCACATAAAAATGTGCGTGAGAAGTTTTGGAAGCGCAGCCTCCTGCCAGCCAGGGCTCCCAGCACTTCTCCAGCACAAACTTCAGCACGAACTCACTGGAAGAGGCAGCTGTGACTCTGCTCTGCAGCCTGCAAGGCCCTTTCTGCAGGGACACGGCCAACACACACTAAACCGGCTTCTCACAGCCTACCTTCACGAGTGGCTGTGAAAACAGAAGCCTGCAAAGAGCCTACTTATTAAAGGAAAACCCCTTCAGTAGCCTAATGGAGGCAGGAGAACTACTTGTACTTCCTCACCTGTCAGACAAAACCATGCAAGTCACAGGTGAAAGCAACTAAGGGCTTGTTTCCCAGGGGCCACAGCAGTGGGAAATCAAGAGCGAGCACACTGGCTCTGCTTTAGTAATCAATACTGAAGTGGCAAAAACAGACAACAGGGACTTTGTGGGCTGGCTGCCCCCAGCTGAACCCTCTTCTGGGTGATGTGAGTCTTGGGTGGGCAAAAACACCAGCTGGGATAACTCTGGTCACCAGGACAGGGTGATGAAACCTCCCTCTGAAATGAGAGCTACTTAGAAGGAGCAACCCTGCGGTCGGCATCGCACCCACTGCTGGTTCGGCAGCAGTCCCACAGTCCCATAGCCTGTGTAGGATGCTCAGCACCCCACAGTGCTGAGGGATGCTCCTGGCCCTCCCAAGGAGCTCTGGAGCAGCTCCAGCTGCAAGAGCTTTGAGCTGCTGTGCTGCAGAGCACAGCATGACAGCCTGCATACCCTCCTCCCATGTGGTTTCAGGAGAGGCACCCTGTAATGTGCTGCTGATGGATCACAAGTGCACGAGAATGAATCTGTGATGGAAGATACTTACCTAATTACCGAATAATTTGGTCCATGTGCTTATCAGTAATGCCCACAAATATTTCTCGAAAAAACAGAACCTCTAATGCCCTCACTACCTGTGATCTACAGCTGTTTAAGGAAAAGTATTACTCAGAACCTCAATTTTAATACATTGTTGATTTACCCAAGCAGGGTCTGACCTTATAAAGGTTTAAAAAGGGAACTTAAATGCATAAAACTAATGAAATTCAAAGTGCATGTTGCCACAGTAATAGGAAGTCGGATGAAAATAAATAGTAAAATAGCACTTTGGGAATACTTTCTGGCTGCAGGTTGAAACCCACTTCTCTGAAGATAGAATCACAATAATAATAAAGCAAAGCACTAAGGGAGGGAGTGATCTGCTCTACACTGAAGAGAAAACTGCTCCAGACCCTGCAGTAGGCACCTGCCATGAATGTTGTTGGCATGTGCTGCTCCTCCATGGTTAGTTCTGATACCCTTCAGTTCAGATTTGGGATTTGCCTCCTGATGTCGAGGGCTGCAGCACTACTGCCCCATAAAGCACATAAAACCATCTGTAGCTGGTGGAGAATGGAGAGCTCAGCCCCAGACACCAGAAGGACGTACTGTCAGAAAGCAAAATGCATCTTCTCACCTTAAATTTAATATTTCTATAAAACCCTCAGCATTTATGTATTAGACACACACTAACCTAATGGTGTATTAAACAACTCTGAAATAATATTATATGGTCAAATAAATAATTGCTGTTTGGAACAGCAGAATGGTTATTCTGCCCAGAGAAGCTGTGGCTACACCATCCCTCAAAGTGTTCAAGGCCAGGCTGGATGGGGCTTGGAGCAACCTGGGATAGTGGAAGGTGTCCCTGCACATGACAGGG
Source organism: Promerops cafer (assembly GCA_013398275.1). NCBI lineage: Eukaryota > Metazoa > Chordata > Aves > Passeriformes > Nectariniidae > Promerops > Promerops cafer. The sequence continues at coordinate 151,967 of VZSE01002727.1, forward strand.
GGTGGAATGAGATGGTCTGTAAGCTCCTTCCCATCAAACCATTCTGTGATTCTATTCCACTGCAAATTTCAAAATTCAGGGGGTTTTCCCCATTTGATATGAAAAAATATTTGCCACCAAGTAGAAATTCTGACTCCATCAAGGAGCTGTCAGATAACACACAGAAAAGTTCACATTTCCTACCCACTACAATGTGGCTCTCTTGGAAATGCAAAAGCCCATGACACCAGGTGCTGTTATTTTGCCCTGAGCCTCACTGCTGGCACATAAGACAGAGGAGGGTGGTTGAATGCTCACTGTCTGGCAGGTCAGTGCTGCTCCAGAGATGCTTTCCCAGCCTGGGCTCGAGCTCCCTCCCAGCTCCCTGCACTTTTTCAAGTGCTGAGTAATGCTGGGCACCACCTCCGTCCCATTCCCAGCAGCAGTTTCACTCCATGCACTTCTACCAACACTGCATTTATTTATTTTATAATTATCCAGGATGCCTCAACTCCCTGTTACACAGGCTGCGCTGTCTCTCACTTGCACCAGTTGAACATATCCATGAAATTTTAAGACCAGAAGAAATCATCTGGTCTGTCAAATACAGTAACTCAATCCAGGAGAGATGCCTCAGGAAAGAACATGAGAATAGTCATATGGAATCAAACACAGGCCCACGCTCACTGCATCTTCTGCAAGGATGATCCAATATTTGTATGATTTGTACCCATCTATGAATCCTTTTTTTTTTTTGCTGTTACAAAAGCCCAAACTGCAGCTCAGCCCTATTTTGGTTTTTTTACAGGCTTTATCACTGATAGTTAACTAGCACTGGGCTGCTAACTGGTTCCAAAGAATTCCTCCCAATTCCACTAGAGTGTCTATTAACAACTAAATTGGAATGCCTTAATAAGGCAGGATTTCCCCCGTTTGATGGGGGATGTGTTGATTTTGCACTGCCCTAATTGCTGAATTAGAAATACTGGGTGATACAGAGTCAAAGATCTCTGCAGGGTCCAAACTCAGCAGCACTCTCTGTTACCAATGGAGTAATAATTTTGTACAACTAAAGAATATCAAGTGTTTGACTGAGTGTATTATACTGGTAAAGTTTTCATTTATGATATTCTATGAATGCTTTTAATCACAAGAAGGGCAGGCAGGCAGCTCTACTCACCTGCACACAGTCACTGGGCCTGTGGGCAGCTGGGAAGATACTGTTTCCTTCCTTTTTTCATTGTTTTTAAATTGAAAAATGGTGTCTTTCTGCTTGCTTTCTAAAACTCCCTCCGTTTTCCAGCACAAAGCTAAGTAAGCATCCACAAAAATTAACTCTCAGCTCCATGAAAGAGAGGAGGCAAAGCTGCAAGGTTGCTGCCACAGAGCCCAGAGCTAAAAATCACCCTGAGACATTAATCCATATCCAGCTCTGGCTCTCCATCAGATACTTCTCCTGATTAAAAGGCCCAGAACTTCCCTAGTTCCACTCGGGAACAGACACGGATATGAAACCAGCCTTTCTATTTAGGGCTGACGCAACACCTTGGGAGGAGATGGATAAGTACTGAGAGGGAAGAGCTGCTCAAGATGATCAGAAGCATGAAAAGCACCAGGAAAACCAAGGGTCAAAGCCATTCACCACAAAACCAAGCTCAGCAGTGTAAGATGTTACAAGCACCTCAGATTTTTTATGCCTGATTTTTTCCCTAATGTAAAAATTATGCTTTTTCACTAAAATTACAAAAATTGGGAAAGCCTTAAAAACAAAGTCCTACTTACAGCCAAAACAAATGTTAGACTGCTTGCTGGTTAATATTTAATTTCAGAAAAACATGATTTGTCCTAAACCAGAATTTTGATGCCACAGCAGCACCAGGGAAAAGAAGTCAGCAGCATCAGTGGAGATAAAAGCAATGAATGACACAGCCCTGGGTTACACTGGTACAGCTTTCTTAGTTGGGAATTCCCAGGTAAAGTCAGGGTCTGTAGGAGGGAATTGCTCTAATTTAACTCAAGCAGGTTCATCAGTGCCACTAAATTTTACAGGCAAGACCCAGGCTTGGAGCCAGCATCCCAAGAGATGTCAACAGGCCCTTTTTCACATGAGGTGCTAACCTGGGAGCAATAACCATCTCAAGGTAAATGCCAACACTGTTAATGTCTCTGCTATAAAATCAAGCAATAACAATATTACACAAAATCTACATGCACAGCTGGTAAATCAAGTCTTGTTGACTTGTGTGGGAAAGTTCAAGAGGCAGCATTGGTTTTCTACTGATTTATTGGTTTTTGTCTAATTTCACATCCCCGCCTTGAGCACACTGGCCACATCCACCTGCTCAGATGCCACAAACCTCTGGCAGTGATTGCATCCACAGGAGCTTGGCATTTGTGGTCCAAGTAAATCCTTCAGGAGCTGCAGCCCTTCTATGCAACTGAGAAACACGGAATTCCTTCCTCTGCCTGGTGCTAAGGGAAATGGGTCCTTGCTTGCTGGGCAACTGATCTAATTACTGCATTGTAGTAGATAAAAACCATGAAAATAAGTGGCAGTGTCATCATGATTTTACAAACTGCACGCCCTGCTCAGGCTTTCCAAAGAGGAGATGAGTTTGTCCATGGAAGGGAGCTCCCAGCTTCAAATCCACATCAAAAATCAGCAAAATGAGGACAAGCAAGTCTTTTCTGTTAGTAGAAAAAGAAGAAGGAAAACTGGGTAGAAAAAGAAGGGAAATGATTGTTTATCTGCAGTAAAACCAAGGGGATGAGCAGCAAACAACTCAAGATAAAGCATGAAGAGAGACATGTGAAAAAGCTCACACCCAAAAGAGGGAGGCTGGGCTGACCAACAAGAATTAGAGCTGCTCAGCTATGAGCAGAGATTTGACCTAGTTGGTTCGACTGAAACCTGATGTGAACATCCACATGACTGATTTTAAGAATCACTGAGTATAACCTATTTAGAAAAAAATCAAGTAGCTAAACAAGCAGGCAGTTGTACTCTAGGTCAAAATGGCACTGGGTTTGACTTGGAAAGACATAATTCTGAATGGTTATGGGTCAGCAAAGGAACAGCACGGGATAATAGCAAATGTTAGCTGGTATATACTGCCTGTCAGCAAGTCTGACTAGAAAATAGGACAACCCTTTTAATAAATAAACAGAAAAAGAAGTGTCTGATGTGGAGGGCCTTTGGTTTCAGCTCCATGCACTGAAAATCTCACACTAGCGATGCTCAAATATACCCCGAGCTTGGGTGTTTTATGGGGGGCAGCTTTGTAACTCTAAAAAGTCCTACATCCAACACAGGGAATCCTGTATCAGGCTCTGCTTTGACCAAAAAAAAAACCCCAGCAGTTACAGAATTAAACACCTGCTTAAATCCAAGTGTCCCTAAATTAATTACACTGATGTTCATGCAGGAAGAGGATCATTCTGGAAATAGATAGTTTCAAAACAGCAAATGCCACACAGCTGAAATCAAAATAGAAAATACAAAATGGTGACTAGAAACTGTCAGGGAGTATTTTATTAGATGGCAACACAAGCACTCTTGTGAAAGGCCACAGTGTTTAATGGCTTGCTTTTGTGAGCAGTGGAAAAACCCCGTTGTCCTGCAGCTTTGTGCTCCAGGGTTGCCTTATCCCCATCAAATAAGATGCAGCTTCTGTCAGGCATTTTCCCGGTGACTGAGGCATCCCTAAAGCGCATCTCCTGATGCTGACTGTGCTTGAGCTCCTGCTCCAGGCTTCCACCCAGTCTGGTAATCATTCAGGTCCCTCACCTCCACTCACGTACCTGTTCTCATAAATACAGAGAAATCTGATAGTCTTGAGTCCTCTGCCTTGCTGTTACACCCTGCTGGGGCTGGGCTTCAAGGAGGGGCTGCCAGGCAGGCAGTGGCATAAGCCACTGGCAACCAACACAGCAAACTAACAACCTTCCCCAGGGGGGTGGGGCTGCCATAGGGTGAGCAGTGCTGTATGCACGGTGTGCCTACCAGCTTCCTCCTCTGGCCCTGGTTCTCCAGGAGATAACACACCTAGAGCTGCTGCTGGCTTTTCCCTTCATTTAAAATCCCATCCATAGAAAGGTAACAAGAACCAGGAGATTTCCAGTTTACACAGCTACCACAAACCAGTTATTCTCCATCTTGTACCATGTCTAGTTCAACCCAGAATCAGCAACAGGAGAACACAGCAATGTCACTCTCGCTGCTGCTCTGTCAGGCACGGCTGTTGAGAGGCATCTGCCATCTTATTAGCTGGAATCCTACATACCAGAAGATGGGTTTATGACTGATTTAAGCTCTAAATAAGCATTTACTTGCTTATTTTCATTCCCACACAACTGCCTTTTTGTAAAGGTTTGTGAATCATTATCATTTGCAGTTGGACTAGATGATCGCTGAAGGCCCTTCCAACTCAAAATATTTTATTTTCTACTCTATTTTATTCTATTCTGTTGTTTACCATTCTAATTTTGCTATGTGGCAATCAAATACTTAATTTGCACCTTACTTGGCCCTGGTTAAGCCAAGACCAATTTCCCTTAGAGCACTTTGCAATATAAAACCAGAGCAGTAGCTGTTCCTGGTCACCAGCCCAACATCCCCAGACCTCTCCAAAGAACCCCAAGGTCAGATGTCTATTAGACACCCTATACAGACCACAATGAACATCTGCAATTAAATGCAAGGCAACTGATCCCTACAGAGTCCAGAGCAGCCTCTATGAACCCCAGGACCTGAACTGGAGTCAGGGCAGAGTTTTGCATCTCTCACATGAGCTCTCACAAGCCAGAAGGTCACTGAGTGACCTGGAGACCACCACATGCTGCTCTGGGGAGCTGCTCTTTCAGCTGCTGATGCCTGAAATGTCTGGTCACCACTGTCAGGATCTTGGCCAAGCCCTTCAGAGCCAAAGGCAAATGGGCCCAACAGAGGAGTTGGCAGATAATGATCTCAGTCCCATATATATAAAAGCGATCACTTCTCAGATAGCTTTACAGGAGCAGGCACTATAAAGGTCCAAAGGTTTGAACAGGGTCTCCTTTTTAAATGATATAACTGTTGCTGAGAACATTAATGATCTTGAACTTCAAAGCATTAAAATAGCTCAGGGGTAAGTGCAGTGTCCAATATTCATTCTACTTCAGCAACAGGGAAAATCTGTTCCCTCTGTGATAGCTGAAAACTACATTTAAATCTTCCAGAGACAAAGTAGGAGCCACCTCTTGATCAAAATGCCATCAGCTGCATGCTGTGAGAGGAGCTGTACAGCCCAATGATGAGAACCAGGAAAGTGCAGGTGCAGAGCCAGGGCTTCGCCATGCCTGGGATGAACACAGAGATCCTAGAAAGGCTATGGGGTATCTAATCCCTGTCTGCCTCTCTCTAGGCACTTAGGAGGTATCTGGAAGATCCAAGACAAGGATGAACGTTACCTCATGCAGTGAATGGGTGCAGTTGGAAGGTCAGCTTTGGACCTTCAGTGCAAGTGAAGCCTTGGAGTCTTTGGGAATACCTGGAGGGACAGGAGGCATCAGTCACCCCAGCTGCTGGACCCGAGGACACTGGTGAAGAGAAGGATGCTCAGCAGGTCTGGAGTCATTAAGTGCCCCTCGTTAAGCATTAAGGGGTGGCCATGCTGCAGGCTGGACAGGAAAGTGAGCTACTGCCTGCAGAGCTCCTCTCCTCTTTACTGCAGGATTTGGAAGGTCTGCAATGAATGATGAAGAGCTGTGCCACAGAGTTATGGCCCTGCGACCAGTACCAAGGAGCACATAGGGAAATAGCAGCTAAAACAGGGATAAACGTCCCCAGGAGCCACAGAGAGGTGTGGGCTGGAGCCATCTCTTCAATCTGATTTCCACTCAGCTACTCAATGTGTTGCCTCCTTATCCTTCCCTGGCACAACTGATTGCTATGAGCAAGTCATTTATGTGTGTTAAAATTACAGAAAAGAGCCACGACAATCTTGAAAATACTGTGGGCAGAAGAAAGGGTGAGGATGCTGGGGAGAGTACCCCAGGCAAGGAGCAGCTGCTCCCCTCAGCCTTCATCCACTCCCATCCTACATCTGAGCTCTGGCAATTAAAGGGTAGAAGAGCTGCTTGCTGCAGTCATGCTTAACTGAAGGCCTTTGTCCCAGGAAAGCCAACACCATGAATTACTGCTCTGTATTTACGAAATGCCAGCAAAGCTGAAAGATAAACCATGGCATGAAGCTAAGGAATTTTTATGGCACACGGCTGGTGAAAGCTTATCTTGTAAATCTATGATTATAACCCACGCCTGCCCTCCTTGAGAGCCTCTCTGACTTTAATTAGCAGCGACACAATTTTTTGTTTAGTTCGTTAGCTATTCCCTAAAGCAATGCAGAATGAAGCTACCTGCTCTGGACTTAATCCTGTGACAGGAACGTGCCTGCTCTGAGGAGCCAAACCTGACACACAAACTTTCAGTAACAGTGACTGTAATAGAGTTGGCTTCAATCTATTTGCACGACTGGGAAAAAAACCCAGAAATTCATATAATTACTACAATTTTCAGATACAACTGGGAAAAAAAAAAAAAAAGAGAAAGTGAGAAGGTTTGTTAGAAAGAAATTAAAAGCAGCAGGTGGAAGGGTAAGAAAGGGAAGCTTCCATGGCACCTGTTAGCAAAACATGCACTGTCAAGAAAAGGTTTAAGACACAGCCATAACAGAGCAATATCACTAAACAACTAAGCTACAGGAGTAAAAGGCAATACTTAGCATGAAAAATCATCTCAAGTGGGAGAATTGTTAGGATAAAAATCTAGAAAGAAAGGGGAGAAAAGAAGTAGTAATAGAAGATGAAGAAATAAGGGGAATCCTTCTTATGGGTTAATAACTTATCAGGATTTAGGACACCAAGGAAAGAGGCAGATGGTCAGGTTTTCACAAGCAGAGGTGCAGGATCTTGCCATGGGATAAATGGGATATTCATAAATGGCTTGGGAAGGAGGGGGGATAGAGAAAGGACAAGTTTGCTGAGCCAAGGAAATTTATTCAGAGTATTCAAAGCTAAAGCTGAATGCAAAGAGCTGTAGAAGGCTCTCCTGAACTGGATGTCTTGAAACATCATGGCAGGTGAAATCCAAGGTCAAGAAATGCAGAGTGAGGCACAGAGAACAACCATAGCCACATGTAGTGATGGGTTCTAAATGAGACACTGATGCTCTGCAAAGAGTTCTGCAAGCCATGTTGGACCATTCTCAGAAAACATCAATTTAATGCTCATCAACAAATATAGAACAATCCACCCCAAAAAATACACAGTTAAGTTATTTTGGGAAAAACGCATTTTGGAAAGCAATTCAAAGAGAAGAGCAAAGGCAGCCCGTTCCCTTGACTTGCTTCTGGCTTCCTTCCCCACAGAGAGTGGCACCAAGGTCTGGGTTTGCAATTCTCCCTTTTGCATTCAAGCTTGACTCTGTCCAGGAGCTGGACAAATTCCTGCAGGTGCTGGCAGGCTGCACAAAACTGATCCAACAGGAGCACCATTTGTCACTGGTGGGTAAAAAAGGAGTCAGTCCAGGGGTCTGGCTCCAACGGGTCAACATCCTTGGTCATGTCCACACCGCAAGGGTCCCCACACTTCCACAAGAAGTTGGTATTCAACCATTAGGAAACTGGGAAGACTGCAGGGCCCTTTTTTTGGATGAGTTCCACCCATGCTCCAAAATTAAAATCTGATGCAAAGAATGTATCATTATCCATCTCCATGACAGCTTGAGTCAACCAAACTCAGCCCAGAATGAAGAACAACACTCATTCCAGGCATAAAAAAAGTAGGAAGATCCATCAGAAAGAGAAGTGCTGTTAAAAAAGAGGCAATAATGACAGACCAGAAAGAAACTGGTTTGTATTTTTAGAAAAAGGAAAGAAAAACACAGTTAAAATGCAATTTCCAGGAGAGGAAATCAGACTGCCATACTGCAGAGAGACAGGCAGCTCCTGGTGACTGCAGCAACCAAAAAATCCTGACTTTGCACCCTCATTTGTCTGAGCCTGGGCAAATGAAACACAAGACCTATTTTTTTGTGTGTGTCTGTGAAAAAACGTAGCATTTTTACCCATCCTGCCGTTTGTGCCTTTGCACCTCTATGCATTTTGGCTATCTCATAACTGTCCCTTTAACTCTTCCACAGGCCACTTAGGTCCTTAATTCTATTTTTTTTGTTGTTGCCCCAGGTTACCAGGAGAGCGGATATCCAAGGTGTGGAAGAGCAATCAAGAGATCATTTGGGCAGGGACTGAGGGAACAGCCATCAACTGGTCCCCCATGAAGAGCTCCAAATACAGCACATGTGGAGGGGTACATGGAAAAACTGATGAGCCCACACTTCCCTGGGAGAAGGAGAAATCTGTGTCCAACCCAGCCAGATGCCTTTAAACAAAATCTTCACATCAAGCTGTGTTTCTCAGAAACATTTCTCAGCTGTAGAGGTTTCTCCCTCCCTGATATTCCCCACACCAGCTCACAGGGTCCAATAATGTCTGTTATTTAAGACTGTGGTTGCAAGTGCCTGGTGGGACACTGCCCAGGGGCTGGCACTGGATGGGCTCAGTATCAGTGTTTGTGTGTCTTAGATTTGCACTTTCTGCTTTTCAGAGATATGAATTGGAATGGCAAACCAAACTCAGAATTATGTTTTTATGTGTAAAACTCATTATTCACAACAGGAAAGGTAAAGGAAACCCAAGGAACAAGACATTACCAATACTGTCAGAGACACCATCAACTTCAATATCTCAAGCTGTTTTGTTTAAATGTATTTTTGAAATAGAAGAGTCTGAAATTCCCCTGCCAAATTCTTTATAGGATCAAAGGATAACACTTCTCCAGCTTCTGCAGCTCTTTGAGGTGCCTTGGCCCTGCCTGCATTTCCCCGCTGCACGTACCTCAGCCCGGAACATTTGTCCCCAAAGAGATGGAGGCATCTGCATATTTGATGTATCTGTCCTTGCAGAACCCTCAGAAGGCTTAGCTTGGCAGAAATGGCAGCAGGTAAAATTTAAGGCTGAGAAGTTTAGTTGGTAAGTGAAGCAAATTTTAGATACGTCTGGTTGGTTTTTGTTTGCATATTTCAAAGAAAAATAAAGGTGTGATAATTTGTCAATTCAGAGTGTTTGGGCTTATATTTTCACTTAATAATAAATTAAATTGCTAATCATGGAAATGGGTTGGATGAAACCGAGTTGCACGGCCAAGAGGAATCCTATCCTAATCCATTAACCAGTACTTAACATCCATTAACAATGCAGAAGGAGGAGAGACTGGAAGATAAGGAAGGCAGATGAAACAAAGCAGAAAAGGGATGCCTAAGGAGACATTTCTTCAGATTTTCCTCCCAGAGGGATGTTTCTGGATGCCTTATTTTTGCCAGGTTGAGGTAATCACTGGCATATAATGTAGTGATAGGGATCATCTTTTCCACTCCAACGGGAACTGATGTTCTGTCATAACTGCAGTGTGTAACCAGTCAAAACCTCATTTAATATAGTGGTAAATGGGCTCTGAAAATCACCACCATCACAAAAGGTTCTATACAATACACTCTATATAAACAGAAACAACCTCTTTTCCTCCCCAGCTACAGGATTCCCAAGCAAAACATCCACAGCTTAGATACAGGTGGGAAAAGGAGAAGGCTTGGATATTTTTGGTCTTTGGGACTACAGATCTGCCCTGAATACAAAGGATGGTCTGTTTTAAAGGGATGAGAGCAACACCCAACATCACCTCCTCACGTACGCCGGCGTCAGGAGTATTTACGGAAAGCTGCCGCTGCCGCCTGGCCCCGACACAATGTGCTCCAGCACTATCTGCTCCAGACATCTCACAAGTTCATATTAGAGCTGGAGCAGCCCACGGATGTGTTTGAGACTGATGGCAGTTCCCTCACCCTCCCAAGAGCCAACTCCCAGCAGAGGAGAGTGGAGAAGGTTCGAAAGGGCAGCATTCCAAAGGGCCGCTACCAACGCTTGCCCAGAGTGCTGAGAAATCCTGCGAGGAGCGGGGAAGAAGAAACCCAAATTATGGTGGCTTACCATTGGTGGGCAGGAGACAACAAAGCTGATGCATCTGAGAGACAATATGGGGAAAATCTGCACACTTGAAGGACAACATGGGGCTCTTTGTGTCCTACTGCTGGTCCTACAAGGACTACAGTAATGGGTCTCAAACCTGGAACCCCGTGAGTCTCGGACTGGAAATCAAAAATACAACAGAAATTCATAAAATCCCAGAATTATTTGGGTTGGAAGGGACCTTAATGATCATTTCATTCCAACCTCCCTGCCATGGGCAGGGACACCTGCCACTAGACCAGGTTGCTCCAAGCCCCATCCAGCCTGGCCCTGAACACTTCCAGGGATGGGGCAGCCGCTTCTCTGGCAAGTTACCGCAGATGAACTACTGAAGTAGCCTACAGCAAAATTAAAATGGAAAAAAATACATTTACTCCTTCCTGTCAGCTCGGAGGTTGTTGCTGAGCACAATGAGAACAGTTCAGGCTGTGACCACCTCGAGTGTTTAAGCCAAGCAGACCAAGCCCAGCCTACCAAGGCAACAGGCGCTGGCACTACAGTGCCCAGCTGCAGCACAGCCCTACCTGCAAAGGCTGCAAACTAGCAGAGTTTACTCTGGCAGTTAACTGGGAGGTTAGTGTTTAAAAAAAAAGAAAAAAAAAAGAGAGAGAAAAAACCCAACCAAACAACAATTTGTCTCCCTAAGAAGATTAATAGGTGCATTTAAAGAAATCAGGCTGTAGGCTTAATGAGAGAGAGGCAGCAAAATCCTAAATGTGAGACCTCCTACAGTTTTTCAGTCCAGCTGTACAATCAAATAATAGTTTATGTAACTAGGATTGAAACAAAATAAATTAAAAGTAATTTCATGTTTCATCAAAAGAAAAAGTACAGTTCAGAGTCAACATGGAAAAAGATCTAGTTTAGCCCTGCATTTTCCCCAGCATTTCATAAGCTTTGTATTATCAGCTATTTTGGGGTTTTTTCACAAGACAAAGGCAAATTACCAAGTCCCTTAAGAACTTATTATACATTTCCAATTTTCAACTATTTCTATTTTATAATGCATAAATTCACATATCTATAAGTGAAATGTTTTCTTTAGAAGATGAAAGAAAAAAAACATGCTGTTTTTCCTAGGCTGCAATCTGTTTTTTGGTTAAATAAAAAAAAAAAAAAGGGTGGTTAGCAGCTACAACATGTCAATCTTTGCAAGTAATTCCCACGCACAACTTCATCCTTTGGCAGACATTAAATATGGCAAAATCTTTTCGTACTCCTCATGTCTAGACTGATGAAGGAAGGGCGCAAGCTACCAACACTCTTTCTTCTACTGGAAAGCCCACAGCAGACCCATTTGGGTCTCAGGTGGGTTGTTAAGAGCATCAAACCCCTCAGGATTCATTCAATAGCTGGAGAAGAAACGTCTCACATTGACTGCATACCCACATACAACTTCCGAGACCACACTAGAAGAGGTTGCATACTCCAAGCATCTCCTAACAGAGCTAAAAATCCATAAATAAAGGCAAATTTCAAAATAAATCTCCCTATTCATGATGCTACAACCCTCAGGACTGGTCCTGCGAAGGGATGTCCACTGGAACCAGGCCCTGAGCCTCTCAGCAGTTGGAAAAGCCCACGAGCCCCCAAGACCAGGAAAGACTCAAGACAGGCTAGAGAGCAATATTCCACTAATATGCAGAAAGCTAAGAGAAAAAAAGGTTCAGGGGCTGCTCTCAGCTATTGACATCTGGCCTCTGCAAGTGTCCCTGCCATGTAAGGCCTCCAGCACTCTGGGCCGGATGGAGGAGGGCCTGCCACCCTTGGACACACCGGCTGAAACGTGGGATTTTGTCAGATCTGCACCAAATGACATTTTGATTCATGGTGATTTTTCTTCAACGCCCTTCAGAGGAGCTGTCAAATCCTCATCTGAAAGCTACTCAGCGTGGGAAACTGCTTTGTCATGTCTGAGAGCCTGTGGTCCCTGTCAGGTCCTGGAACTGAGTGAAGAACAGTTAGTCACACATGCCCAAAACCCCTCAAAATTCTGCAACATTTCTCAAGGAGCATGGATGCGTTTTCTATGCAGCATCTGCTTGCTCTAAGTTTAGTTATAGCTATCAAAAAAGAGGACCATCCAAGAGGACAGGAAATGCTCTTCTTATGAGGACCTACGCATGACCAGAGAAGAGGTCCAGGTGGCTCTGAGGTCCCCCTGGAGCCTTTTCTTCTCCAGACCAAACAAGCCCAGCTCTCTCAGCCTATCTCCATAAGAGAAGAGCGTCCCATCTAAGATCTCAGTCATTACCTCGTTAGTGGGGGTGTGATGGGGTGTCTAATGGTGTCTATCAGCAAGTACTGGCCCAGAGGTTTCCCCCAGCCCTGTGCTTCCACCTTTCCCCAGCAGTGCCTTGCAGTCCCCGTCGCAGTCACTTGGTTCTTGGACAACCAGGCCCATCCCAGGGAGCACTGACAGTCTCCATATGGAGATATTCATCTTCTTGCTCTAGGGAGAAGGTGTAAAGGCTCTTCCTTCCTGTGCTAAGGACAGGGACAGGAGAGAGGTCTGGGAACAGACTGGGCAGGAGAGGGGTTTGTCTTGTAGCTCCGCTTAGAAGATGCCTAACGCATTCTACTGCATTAAATATACAAACATTTTTCTTCTATAGACAAATGACCTAGAAACATAACTAAATCATTTTCAAAAAAAAGAGAATGCACCAAACTATTTAATCACATCTTCAGGGGGGAATGAAGCCAGTAAGAACAGCTAATCTGCTGCTCATCACAGAAACTATAGTTTTGGACTGAGGGAGACTTTGTATATTCAGAGGCAAGGGTTTTATTTAAACCTTCTGTGATCATATATCCCATTATGCCGTCTGCTTCTACACTTATTTATGCTCACTCTTAACATACATTTCATTACCATTTGGCTAGCATGGGCCTCTGAATAACAGAGGTGTGCCTTTGCTAGCCATAGTAACCATCTTTGCCACCCAGTGCCAGCAGCCAGGCTGGAGGGCACATCCCCTCCCTCTCTCCAGCCAAGCCATGGCACTTAAACAAATAGTAAGAGAAAACAAAATAAAAAATTGCATCTAGAGGTGCTTTTCTTGACTCATCTCTGGGGAGCTCAACATGGGCAGGGAGCTGCTGTCTTCTGCCCTCCCAACCCACTGTCCCCAATCTGTTAATGAGGCTGGGGTCTCTCTTCAATATCAGACACACACTAGGAAAGCTGCAGAGGCCAAGAGTGAGCAAGACACCACCATCAGTGTACTTAAGTCATCTTTGGTATCAAACACGAGCAGAGCACCTCAGGAGCATCCCTTCCAGCCGCACCATAAAGCACAGGCCAGCGTTAATAGGGTCCAGCAATGCTTATTGCTCTTGCAGGCTCCTAAATAGCACGTTGGAGGTGCTGGGTACTCTCAGCGAGGAGCCAGCTCACAACATTCATAAAAACTTCCCAGCATCAGTAACATGAAAGGTGGTACAACGTGCTCATCGATGACTGACAGGCTGCACAGCAGCACCTCGGGGTCACACCAGAGCTTAGCACCTCCAGGCACGAAAAAAGACAAAAAAACTGGTTCGTAGGAATAGTTGTGCTCATAGACTGATACAAAAATAACAAATCTGTCATTCAAACAGACATTTGAAAACACAGTGATGGCTCAACAGCGACGATCTCAAATTCAAGAAGAATAACAGTTTGTGATGTGTGGGACCAGGATGACCATCAGCACTTGCTGTCACTCACTAGCCAAAAAAAACCCCAAGGAACATCCTGGAGCAACAGCGCTCCACAGCAAAGTTAACGTGATAATCTTATTGTCACATTTAGTGAAAAACCAGAACGCCTTTGCCATGAAATCTTTTCACCCTACTGAGCTACCTGCTTTTGGGAAGCACTCTTTGCACCCTGACTGCCTGTCCCATCCTTCCCAAAGGACACCTCATACACTAGGAAATTACCCTGATATTGGAAAAGGAGTGCTGGAAAAACACCCTGGGCCAGCCCCGGTGCCAGCCCCAGCCGGGGAAGTGGTGAAGACGGCTGTGCAGAGAGGCTGTGTGGCAGGCAGGCTGTGGTGCTCTGCCAGTCCAGATGCACATCAAGTATTCCCCAAACTCATATAAACTGCAGGAATATGCCACAGCACTGACTATCTGTTTGCACTGAATTGGAAACATGATGAGAAACATCAAATATGTGCCCGATTCACACAGCAGAGAAAAGAAACAGTTTTATTTCAGCACACTGGAGAAGCAGAAGTGGAGAGGCAGAAGCCAGCTCAATATGAGCAACAATGTGAAGAGACCCACCAGCCCCAATGGATGTGGCCACTTGAGCTGCAGCTCCATTCCTGAGCATCAGCAGAAGAATCAGGATGGTTTGGGTTGGAAGAGACCCTAAAGATCACCTAGTTCCAATCCCCTGCCATGGGCAGGAACACCTTCCACTAGAAGGCTGACCATCAGCACTCACCTTTCCAGTGCAAAGGAAGTGGCCCTGCCATAGCTTCAAACTGTACCACAAGAAGCCAAGGACTCCTCCAACTTTTCAGCACAAGCCAACACAGCAAAGGACATCAATCCTTCCAAATTCTTCTATATCCTTTCTGAGCAGAAGTGGACACTGCAGGGACATCCTCAGGAGCCCCTTACCCAGCAAAAGCAAGGGGTAAAGATCCATGCCCACAGTGAACCATCCAGGCTGGTTCCAGCAGTGAGAAACCCCAACCTGTGAGGCAGACTGCAAATCTGTGTATTTGTTTTGGAAATAAAGGCATTAATAATTGATGCCAAACACTGTGAATATTGATGAGCACGTTCCCAGAAGAGGTTTTGGAGTTACTTAAGCACCCAGAATTGTGCCGTCTGGATTCAGTGGCCTAATGGCTGCTGTCAGAGCAATCACAAGTACACAAAGCACTGTGTCACAGCCAGCACCGCCTGCCCATCACAGGGTGGGGGGGAGATGAATTGAAGCCCAATGGGGTATTTAACACCATAAATATTTTGACTCGATCCATCATGTACACCATTTTCTACTCCTTTTACTTTTTGTTTTGCTCACACAAGCTTAATGATCTCAAAACATTGCCTATCTGTTCTTCCCCTCCTCACTTAAACCCAGCCTCAGTTCCCTCCTGACCCTCCAAATGTCTTGCAGCAAAGAAACTAATGCTCAATAAGTGCAGAAGCATGGCAGGCTTTCCCAGAGTGCCAGTCCATGGCTCAGCCAGGGAAAAACTATTTTAATACTTGAGGAAATTCCCAGCAATGCCTCTGATGGTGATGCCTCTGCCCCATCCTCTGCAGGGCTCAGAGCCTTTGGGTAGAGCAGAGCATAGAAATGAGAACAGAGCTGGCTCTCTGCACTCTCCAGGTGAGCATGAGCCCTCTCTGCAGCCTGACTTCCCATCACACAGTCTGGTTTTATTTCTAGCACAGTCATATGAAAATGGACATCGACTGCTCATTTCTGCAAGCTTGGGAAAAGTGCCCATTTAAAAAGAAATAGGCAAAGTTGCTTTTTAAAAAAAAATTATCTTTATGTATAAACTTCTTATCTCTCATTGTGATGGTATTTCATGGCTAGCAAACAAGCACACTCAAGTGAGCTACTGAGACCGTGAAAGGGAGCATCCAAACTGCAATGGTTTATCCAAAGTTCCTCTGATTTAAAGGGCTCTTTCGTTCAGTTCTGTTTCTCCTATACTCTTCCCTATCACCAGATTTTTTACTTGAAGCTCCATCACCTGCCAAACAGAGCAATGCTGAAGGTACAGCAGAGTAAACAGGATCAGCACTTGCCTTGCCATTATTCCAAGCCAAGGGAAGGCTCTGGAGGAGCTCACAGCCCATGCCAAAGGTGCTACCATGCAGTACTGGAGATATTCCCTCTTGGTCGCTTCAAGACCTTCAGCTCACAGCAAGCCTACCCTGAGGCTTAAGAAATACTGGGGTATGACCCACAGTGTGGAAAACAAAGGTCCTGGCACCTCTGCCACTGTGTCATGGGAGCAAGCTCCCTCCTGGCCTCGCAGCCTGCAGCCTGCCTGGTTGCTAGCACTGTGCATCACCCAGCTCCAGAGAAGCAGTGGTGCTGAAAGCACTGCTGCTCCCACAGACAGCCCCTGAATTTGTGGCTGGTCCTCAATGCTTCCCAGGAGACTGCCCCTCTTCCCCTCTCCCATCCTTCAGCCTGACCTCATACATCCAGCTGCCAAAAAGAGCCTTTTACAAGCTCCACAGCTGAGCAGGAGAGACTGAAAACCTGAATGAATCCAGCATAAATCAGGCACATACAATCAGAAACAGCAATAAAGTCTCTCTGCAGGTTACAAGGAAAACCAGCCAAGTAAAGCACTGTGCCCAAAGCTACAGTTCTGAACTTGGGATCATCCCTGCTCTGCCATCCAAGCCTTTTTCATCCATCCA
This sequence comes from Promerops cafer, assembly GCA_013398275.1. Classification (NCBI taxonomy): domain Eukaryota; kingdom Metazoa; phylum Chordata; class Aves; order Passeriformes; family Nectariniidae; genus Promerops; species Promerops cafer. The sequence goes on from VZSE01002727.1 coordinate 168,466, forward strand.
TCCATCCATCCATCCATCCATCCATCCATCCATCCATCCATCCATCCATCCCAGGAGATGAGTTTGTCCCTTCTGCTTAGGGGATCTCTGGAGGAACAGACCAGAACTTGCCAGGCACTGGAAAGCTTTCTGTCCAAATGCATCAGCAACCAATCTGGATTCCTTTGATCCTACAGGTTAATGATGTTCCAGGTTTTCACCTCCTTTCAGGCTAGAGGCTCTGTTTGCCTGAGCAGACCAGCAGCAACCCTTCCCTCCCTCCTCAGATTCAACCTCTCCTTGCTGGAGTACCAGAGTCAGGCACAGCCCCCTCAGGTGAGATTCCAGCAGCTCCTTGCACAAGGGTGAGGTCTGCACTGAAAACACCTTCCCTGATGCAACCCTGCACCATGTTGGCCTTTTCCAGAGCTGCATGCTGCTGGCAGAGCCAAAACACCCCACAGCTGAGCGCTGCTCCCAGCCTCCCTCCAACCTCTGGCTCTCCCATGCCTTGCCGAAGCATGCAAACAGAAAATCAAAGTTTATAAATAGTGGTAGATGTTGTAACCTAGTAAGAAGATGCTACTCCTATTTGCGGTTTCTACTCTCTGAAATATCTTCATAGTAGATGCACAGTTCCTTAGACACTGTTATTATGGATTTAAACACAAGACCCCAAAATCCAAGGTATCCCCATAAGGTATTCAGACCATTTCTCTGTGTAGCACAAAGCAAACTGTGAAAAATGACCAAAAAAATTCATACTACTACGGTTTTCACTGGCTTACATGTGGATTTATGTTACTTAATTCAGTGGAAAAAAATAATCGCTCTGATATTGAGAGAAACTCACTTTCTCTGGTCACTTGAGATTTCTGGAGCAGCACCTTTTGCACTGCACACTCACTGCTTGGCCAGCAAATCCTGTGCTCTGCTGAACCTTTCACAACATATGGTCTAACTTACGTGCCCACTCCTGCACCTCACAAAAGAGACTTTCTTCTCAACGCCTGATTTCCCCTCATTGCCACTTTGTTACCTTGAATTAAAATCCCTCAGTGTCATCTTAGCCCCCCCACACCCCTCCCACGCTTAGGTTTTAAATGCTGGCACAGCTCAGCATTGTCCCCATCCCACTGCTGCTCCACGGCACAGCCCCACTTGGCCCACCTCTTTAATTGCGTTAATTAATTGCAAAGGAGGGCAGCTCCCCAGCAGCAGCTTCCCAGGAGGCGCAGGAGCATCGCCTCAGTGTGCAAGGGCCGGAGCATGGCTGGAAAAAATAATCTGGAGTTTCTGGCAGGAGAGGAGCGTAGATGGCCAGTGCTACAGACTCTGCTCCTGTTCCCACCAGCCCCGCGTGCTCCAGGACCCTAAAAGCCCCAGGAACCCCCAGCACTGCACAACAGCAAACACAGACACTGGGCAGTAATGGAGGAGCAGTGCCAAAACCGGACAGAGACAGCAGACCTGCACAGCTTCCTCAGCTCCTCTCATTACAGCAGCCTAAACAGCCCCACAGGTATTTAATTTTAGATTGTTCAAGCAGCTACAAACAACTTTTCACTGGCAGAATCCAAAGCAGAGGGGTTGTGACTCTCTAGCAAGAGAAACTGAGAGAAATGTAAAAGAAACGAGCACAATTTCACTCAGAGGTATTTTTTTCACACTCGCTGTGGGAAAGCCTCACAGGAATCTTACAGACAGAAGCCTGCCCACAGCTGTAGCATCCCTGAAGCCCACTGGATGTTACGGCGCGCCTGTGAGCAGCAACTGCAGCCCAGCAAGACGGAGCCCACTGCCAGGCAAGACTGCAGCCTCCCGCTCAGGCTCCTGCCTGGATTTTCCCTGCTTGAAGCAACACGACTGGCAAGACCAGCAGCGCTCATTGCTGCCCAGGCGAGGCAAAGAGCCCAGAATGCCACTGCCTTGGCCACACACCGAGGGTGAGCCACCCGCTGAGTCCCCCGCATCCCTCCGTGCAACTTTCTGCTCCTCGCCTTTATTTTTTCAGATAGGATGATGTTTTAAGATTGGCTTTTTTCTTTTAAGGAATATCTCTTATCCCACACTTGCTTCCAAAGTATCTCCCTCCCAGCTGGCGCTGCCTGGCAGAAGGAGAATGGCTCAGTGCAGTTTCCTGCAAGGTTTTGCACCGATGACTCCTGGCAGGGCTGCATGTCCCTCCTGTTACATAACGACCTTTCCCGTTTGGTGCTGGCTCCACTTGGGGTGGCCACCTTTGGGAGTGGTCACATTTGGGGTAGCGACGTTTGGGGTGCTCACATGCCCCAGTGCTCTCAGCCGTGTGCTGCCAGGCACCATCCCGACCAGACCCACCAACCCTGAACCACCCTCCCTTCTCCTTATGCCTCCCCGCTTGCTGCTGGACCTCTGCCCACCGGGCAGCACTCTGCTTTCTCCTGCCCCCCAAACACGACACTCCTCCCCGGACACTCCATCCCTCTCCCACACCCAGCCCCAAACTGCACCTTTGTCCTCCCCGGCACCCACGGGTGTCCCGGAGCTGCCAGCTCCCCTTGGGCTGCACCTGCCAGGAGTGACCTGCCTCGGGTGCCTCCATCACCTCCCTGAGCCCCACTGCACCTCCCTCACTTGCCTTCTCCCTGCTGCGCACACCCCACAGCCGCACCGTCTCTCCCCTCGGCTGACACTACGTGCACACTCCCGTCTCCCCTGCCTGCGCTCGCCTGCAGGTGCCCCACACACCAGCACCCCACGGCACCTCCTGCCCGCCTGCCCCCAGACACCCCTGCACCCACCACACCGGCACCCATCACACCCCTCCGCCGCACCCCGGCACCGCTCACCCC
>VZSE01002727.1:171670-194613 GCA_013398275.1 Promerops cafer
GGCGCCGCGCAGCGCCAGCGCTCGCGCCCGCCAGGCGGCGCCACGCGAGCTCCCGCGCTGGCCGTCAATGAGCGGCCCGTCTGTCGTGACGGCACGGCCCGGCGGCCAATGGGAACGCAGTCCCGCATGAGGTTACATACAGCAGCCAATGAGCGCCCGCTCACCCATGAGGTCACGGACTGCTGCAGGATGTCACACACCACTGACCAATGAGGGGTTCCCTCCTCCATGAAGTCATGTGCTGCTCGTGGAAGTCACAGCCTGACAACCAATGAGCACCTACCTCCTCTATGATGTCAGAGGCTGCCCCAGGACATCACACCATGTCAGCCAATAAGCACACACCTCCCCCATGATGTCATGGGCTGTCCAAGAACATCACACCCTGCTGGCTAATGAGTGTCTTGCACCATGGTGAGGTCATGCACTGCCTTGTGCTGTCTCACTCTGCCAGTCCGTGACTGTCGTGCTCTCTGTAAGGTCACAAGCACCCCTGCAATGTCACATGCTACTGACCAATGAGCACCCTGCTACCTCACAAGATCATGGCAGTTGCTCTCAGCCAGGCAATGAGCACCCGCCTCCCTGTGAGGTCACAGGCTCGCTGATGAGGCAATGGAACCTCAGCCAATAACCACCCTGTCCTTCCCCTGGTCACCCAGAGCCCAGCCAGTGACCACCATTGCTCTCTATGACCTCACAGGGCCGAACCAACGGGCTCACACACTGTCCCTAAGCGCCAGTCTCAGCCAACCAGCACCCCCCTTTCCATGAGGTCGCGCAGCGCTCAGCCAATGGTCACGCTCTCGTTGTGTGAGGTCAGAGGCTGCCCATGGCGTCAGAGAGCAGCGGTGCCTGTGGGAGCGCGCCCAGCACCGCCGGCCTCCCTCCCGCCCCCTGCCGTTAATGAGGGGCGGTAATTAAGGGGGCCGCTGCCGTGGGCGGAGGGAGGCGCTGCCACCGCCGGTCCCCTGCTGCCACCCCGCGGCTCCCACTGCCCGGACCCCCTTCTCGGGGGGCCCCCAGCGGGGACCAAATATTGCCCCCGGCCGCACCAGCCCTGCCGGAGCCGGCAGTGCTGGCGGCTGCTTTTTATGGGCTGTGAGTCAACACACACGCGCTAAATCCTAAAATAAACGTGAAACTGGGTCCAGCCTCACCTCGGAGCGCACCGAAATAGCAACCGGCTCCAACAAGCCCCGGGAACAAGGGACCTCAGCCCCGTCCCCGTCCCTTCTGTATCCCCCAGCCCAGGGAACAGGATGCTGGCACTGGAGGTCACTGCTGTCCCCCGAGGAGCAGGTGTGGAGTGTGAAAGGTGTAATACGGGAGCAAAAGAGCTTTGGAGGATATGAAAGCACTAAGTGAATAAAACAGCTTCAGTTCTGGGTAGGGCAACAGATGTGCAATAAACCAGAACAAAAACACATCAGAAACAACCCAGTGGCCACAAGTCTATGGAAAGTTAGAGTGCAGGAGTGGATGAAAGGCCAGGACTTAGCAGGTGGCCAGGACAGACAAAAATTTTGGTTTGTTTGGATTTTTTCCTGAGGTGATGTGTCCCCCAAACACACGAGACTCAAAACATCCACCTAGAATGCAGCAGAGGTTGGAGCAGCTGCCATCAACAGCGCTGGTGCAGGTGCCATGGTGTCAAAGGAGCCCCAAAAACCCTTCTCAACCCCTCCACTGCAGGCTGGGATGTTCTCCCTTTGTGGGCAGACACAACACCTGCTCTCCAGCACCCCAACATGGAAGCCCATGTCCCCCACCAGCCCCACACCCAGACCTTCACTGCTGCCTTCCTCAAAGGGTGTTCCTGAACCAGAAAGATCCAGAGCAAGTCTCACATTTTACAGACACTTGATACCTACCTCGAGGGGACAAGGACAGCACACAGCAGGTTCTCTGCAGACCCTCTCCCAGGCTTCTCCTCTGCAGATTGCACTTTGCTTGCTTAAGTCCCCCCTCCCTTCCCCTCAAGCTTTTTTTCTCAGCCCTCTGAACCCTCTCTCCTGACTCCTCCAAACTCTCCCCCCATTCCAGTTAATTCTGCAGTCAGCCTCAGGTGATGCAGGTGAGACACAGCTCATGCTCTGCAGGGCTTTGCCTTGCTCACTTCCCTGGGGATGGACATCCCTGTCCCCATGGCTTCCCCCCACCACTGTCCTTCCCTGCACAAGGGCTGGCACCCCAAAGGAACCTGAAGGGTTGAGCACGTCCATCACCCTACCTTCAGCACCCAAGCTCAGACCTCCACCCCAAGGTGCAATAGGCTGGAAAATGCTCAGAAGCCAGTTGTATTAACAAGGGTGCACAGTAATATATTTTATTCCCTAAAAACATGGTTTTAGCCAGTCCAGTACTACAGATTCGAGCCTGAAGCAGCTGGAAATAGGAAAGGTCAGATTTGCACAGGAGAGTGCTTTATTAGGTGCCTCACCTCATCTTTCTTGCAGCTTGGACAGCCCTGCTTCAGGTGTGGATCTCCTGTTCCACGGCTCCAAGCTGAAGAACTCAGACAGTTTCAGCCCCATCAGTCTCCCCCTCCCCTGAAGGGAGCCATTCTTCAGCACTTCTCCAGGCCATTCCAAACCCTCCAATCACAAGGCAGAACAGTTATAAAATAATAAAAATACTCTACACTCTTATTAAAAATTAGAATAAACAAGTTTCACACCAACACGTGCCAAGCACAAAGGTCACATCAGCACACCTATCTCTGCTTCCAGGTGGAGCAGGGGGTCACCCCAATACATTCCTTCCAAGTCAGGAGTTTCAGTGCCAAGCCTGCAAAACCACTCTGGACTTCATGGCTCAAAACAGGGCAGGGCAACACAGCTCCCAAGTCTACCTGTGGATCTCCCCAGCCTCAACAGGCCTGTGGTTGAGAGAAGGTGTTCAATTTGATGATGAATATACAGACACTCAACAGCCACACAGGTTGCTCTACACACTTCTTCCTCCAGTAAACTGTCTTGGAACTATTTACACCAGGCATGGAGCTGGTCCAGGTCCCTTCCCCCTGCTGCTCTCCAGACTGACATCCCAGACACCCTCCCTGCACCTCCTGCTTGTGGCTGCATCCAAGAAGTGCAGTTCCACCTGGTGCCAGAGAGCCCAAAGCAGCAGCGACTGCAGAGCTCTGAGGAGGCCAGAAGGCAAGAAAACCCTGTTAATTCTGCATGAAAAAAGGAGGAAGGAATGGTAAAACGAGGAGGGTAACTCAGTCCAGGCAGTAGCCAGAGGCTTGGCCTCCAGAGGCTTGCTGCAAGGGCAGGATTCTCCACAGGGCAGCATCGGTGCTTTGAGAACAGTACCCCAGGCAGTGGTGGCTGCACACTGCCTGTGCTGGGCTCTGGGCAAGTGTGCTCTGCCCTGCAGCCTCTTCCAGGCCTTTCCCAGGAAGTCAGGGGCTCTCACAGCAGGAAAGTGTCCATTCTGGCCTGGCTGCTCCTGGAAGAAAATGCAGGAGCTGCAGATGCTGGTCTGGAGATCTTCTTCTTGCTCCTAACTGATAATGGACGGATTTCCGCCAGGTTTGTCTGGAGGTAAAGCTGTCAAGGAAAGCACAGATCGGTGCCCTGGGAACACAAGTGATCCAACATCTGCTGCAGTCCAGCCTGAACCATAGACCTGGGACCCAGCCATGTATCTGCATCCAAGGAAAAGCTCCCTGCAGGACAGAATGGGCTTTGCTACCTTCTCACAGGAGCAGAGCTTGGACACACACCTGTCCCACGTGTCAGCAAACACTTCCCAAACAGGGAGTTTTGACTGGATATTAGGAAACATCACTAAACAAGTGGTCAAGCATTGCAACAGGCTGCCCAGGGAAGTGGTGCAAATCCCTCACAGTGTTCAAAAAACATGCAGACATGTTGCTAAGGGACATGGGTTAGTGGTGGGCTTGCTAATGCTGGGTTAATGGTTGGACTCTGATCTTAGAGCTCTTTTCCAACATTAATGATTCCATGATTCTATGCTACCCCCTTGCACATAAACCAACATTTTAACAGCACATCTATTTGACTTGCAAGACCTCCTGAGCCAGGACACTGTGCAGGGGAAGGCAGAGCAGCCAGAGCCTGCAGCCTCCCATGGCAGAGCAATCCCAAGGAAGGAGCAGCTCCACACCCAGGGGGGAGAGCTCAGCCCAGCCACTCCTCACCACAGTGGAGCAGCAGCATCCCACAGGAATGAGGGCTCTGGCTGCACGGGCTGGCAGACACACAGGCTGTGCTACACTGCTGCTATAGGATCTCAAGGGCACAGGCAGCCCCTGAAATTTGCACTGATTTCTAGCTGATGCGCTCCTCTGAACCAGCCACAAGTGCTCTCAGCAAGTGCAAATCCTTGACACTTTTGCTGAGCTCAGATTTGTTCAGAGAGAAATCAGATCATTCCTTGAGGATCCCAAGTCTGGTTTTTGTTGAGACCAAAGAGAAGGATCAGAAATGAGGTGCCCACAGCATCAGTACTGCCACATAAGCTGCAGGAAAGGATACTGGCTCTATGAACTTTGTCCTGCCTCCCATGCCATCGTAGCCCGTCCTCACCTAGGAGAGAGAAACAAATGAGCCTGGAGCAGCACACAGAGCTTTGGCTACCTCTCCTCATACTGGTTATGGGGAAGGGGGAGTCTTACAGACCACAGTTTCTGGAGAGGGGTTAAAGGCACTTGGAAACACTCAACACTTGCACTAAGCCCTGACTTTTGGAAAAAGACAGACCCATGGGTATTAACAAATTTTGGGAATATTGGGCACTTCTTCAGATAAACTGAGCAAGGCTTAGGATTTTGTCACTGGGATTGAGGAATACAAGAAGAACACCCTGAGCTCCAAGGAGGTGGAGGAATAGGACATTGAGAGCCACTTAGTCTGCTGCCAGGAAGGGAATGAGCATCTGTCATCCCTGGAGCTCTGCAGGACTGGGAAGTAGCCAGGTTGTGCTCAGAGATTTATTTTCCACACACTGTATGTGACAAGGTAAAAGCCTCATTCACTTCCTCTTTCAGGGTCAGTTCAGGACAGAGGTGGCAGTGCCAGCCCTGGGCACACTCACCAACTGGACAGTCATACTTACAGAGCCCATGTTCTTGTGGGAACCCAGCAAACCACCCAAAGATGGCTTCTTGGAGAGAAAAGAGTTCCTGATGAATGCTGGCAAGAGTCCTTTAAGAGCATCATCCTCCAGATCATCTGCCCCGTTCTGTCCCACAAAATAACAAGAAAAGCCCTTTAACCAGCACAATCTGCTGAACGGAATCCACATACAAGCAGCACTAAGAACACAGACAGCAATTTAAGGTAATGGTTACTGCCATACCACATGCCAGGTTGAAAACCAGCAGCTTCCAACCTCCCACTGGGGCTTATGTGGAACAGTGCCCAGGAGGCAGGACACTGCCCCCAGCAAGCCTGGGCAAACAGCCACCTCAGCTGACCCTACAAGCCCTAGTGGTCAGCTCCAGGTGGTGTTTGTGAAGCACATCTGGGGCAGAATCATCAGCGAGCCCCTGGGTCCCCACCCTCCCTTCTCCTGCCCAGTTCCAGGAGGCCTGAGCAGAAACAGTGTTTCTATGAGACCATCAAGGAAAACACTTTGAAGCACAGACTGGTTCTATAGATGGGCTGGTCTATGGCCACAAGGGAGAAAATAGATTCTTTATTCCAAGCGTATTAACAGCAGAATCAAAGAGGCGACACAGAAAAATCAAGATTAGTCCTTTTACCTCCACTGTTTCCTTCAGAACTTTCTTCGCCAGATTTACCACAGGAGGCCTGTAAGGAGCCCAAGGAGCAAATCAGCAGAGATTTATTGTTCAAGTGGAGCTGGCAAGGACAGACAAGGCCAAGCAAATGACGACAAAGTTTGCAGCACGCCATCAGGCAGCTGCAGAGCTATCTGATCTCACACAGCAACTTCCAAAGCAGTGAGACTTTGATCTCTTTTAGAAGCAGAAAGAGGAGGGAAAACTCACGGCTTTTTATCCAGCTTCTGCCTTTTTGCAGGGCCGAAGGGAGCTGTGCAGGGCTGCTGCTCAGGGGTGTCCACATCGTAAGTAGCATCTAGATTGATCTCATCGCTGTGGGCCGGGCGGTGGAGCTTTGGATGCTGCAGTTCCACGGGAGCAGGGCTGCAAGGCCAAGAAAAGCATCAGTCACCAAGCCACTGCCTGCCACCCAGGGGAAGGCAGAGCTGCACCCCTGACACTGAGTGCTCAGACAGCAGTGGCACCAGCAGCAGAGCCCTGTTCTGCTTACATGTCAAAGAAAGTACAACCTGAACCCCAGAGTTTAAATTCAATGTCCAAAATTACTGCTCTCCCTCAAATGCTGAGCACTGTAACAGCATCACCCAGAGCCCAGCAATCTCAATGACACACTGCTGCTCTATGGACACGACCCAGCTTGCTCTACTGGGGTAATGGCAGAGGCTCCTCACGGAAGGCTGGATAAAAGCAGATGTCATTTTTCAAGCTAGAGTCCTCTGCCTAGCTAAGATCTTTGGTTGCCATACACCAGAGCATGCTCATCACATGGCTGATTCTAAAGCAACAAGAGCAGCAGCTGTAGGGATGTTTCTCAGGCAGGGCACAGTGAAAAAGACTTTGTCAAAACTCATGCCATTCCTCCACCCTCTCCTGACCCAAACCCTCCGAGACTTTTTCCGTGTAAACCAAACATCATCTCATCAGCCATAAGGAAAAGGACACAAGGAACAAAACCACCATACCTCTGCAACACTTGCCAGACTAGTACAGCTCTGCTTTCTCAGATAGTTAAACTGTCAGCTGTGGCTTTGGACCTGTCACCTCCATGCCTGTGCTGTGTCTGAGGATGCAGCTCACCTTTCAAAGACTAGCCGACTGAGTGTTTCCCTGGTTACAGATGGGACCTTCAGAGTATCCTGCAGGATGTCTATCTTTTTCTTCAAACTCTGGAGAGAAAAGGAAAAGCAGCCAGTGAGATAAGGAAAAATTTCCCAGTAGATACTTTGCCCCTTTTCCATAAATCAGCATAAGGTGGAGCTCAGAGGTAGGCTGGGAAATTTAGTCACTAAGCAAAAGCCAGCATAACTCCTGGCTTTGCAGCTGCAGACCAGTCTGCAGTAACTGGCAGCTGGCCATGAAGATATTCTCACCAAGATCTCCTTGTCTGCATTCTTCAGATCTTTCTGTGTGCTCTTTAACTCCTCCTTTGTCTTCTCCAACTCTGAAGTGGTTTTCTGCAGCTGCAGGAACACAACAGAGTGTGGGTTACACTTAACCTGGGTAAGGGGGACTGCAGAGCCCTGTGAGAGCAGTGTGATCTGCAGCACATGCTACTTCCCCTGTTTAAGGGCTCAATTTTCCTGTGTCAGTCTGACCAATCTCTCCTGTGTCAGTGCAATCCAATCCCTACCCAATTCCACAAGCTGCCTGCAGAGGGATGTCCAGGGCTGCTTGCCCAGCATTTACCCAGCAGTTCTGCCTGACGGCAACAGTTTTTCCCTGCTTTAACACTTGGTGGCTGCATCCTGAATTCCTGCAGGACTTTGGACACACCAGAGCACAGGAATCACAAACCACAGGCCGGAGGATGGCTGTGCATCAGCAGTGCTGGCACATGGACAGGCCTGATTCAACAGGGAAGCATGCCAGCAGCAGGGGTCAGGAAGTGGACTGCTACCACTTCAGACACTTTAGTGGGTCCGGGAGGCTGGGCCAGCTCACGGACTGTGGGTACAGTCAGCTCTCTGTCAGCCAAGCTGGGAGCCCCTCGTGCACTGACTCGCATCCTCCTGACCCACATTGGCCATCATAGCTTGGGTCTGACTCAGCCAGGAGCAGCCCAATTCCAGCAGCAGCACCTTGTGTAGGGGTTAACTCTTCTGGGGAGCACAGCACAGCAATCTGTAAACCTCCTTCTCCATTTGAGGGGACAACAGCTATGGCTGAGTAACAGAAATAGGCCAAATCCACCCACAGCTTCTCACTTTGTTGGCTTAGACACGGGGATGCCCCAGGGAACACCTGTGCCATGGGGAGTGAGGCTACACACATGCTTTTCACAGGGATGTGCTACCAGAACAGATAAAGACAGTCCTGCCTGACCTGAGCTAACAGACCCCAGCCAGGCCTTGAGCAGGGGGAGCACAGCAGCAGAGGCACGTCAGCATCCCCAAGCTCTGCACTAGCTCAGGACCAGCCCAAGCAGGCTCTGTGCAGGGCCACCCGTATGCCCTCACTGTGCTTTGGGAAGCTCTCCTGCCTGGGCACAGCAGGATGTGGGAGCCCTGGCCCAGTTCAGTTGGCTGAAGGCACAAGGCTGGGTGTGACTGGATGTGCCAAGCCAGAATTAAGCCCTGCTTAACTAATACTGGCTCCAAACCCCTTCCCACTTCCTTAGGGGCCCAGTTCTGCAGCAGGAGGAGCTGGCAGCTAAGTGCTCAGCAGTGTAGCCGGATGAAGGAATTGCTACTTCCAGAACCCAGTGGGAGCAGTGGAGCACCTGTGTGCTGCTGCCTTCCAGCACAGGCTCCCTGCCAAACTCTGGCTGGCTCTGCACATGCTGCCCCAGCACTGTCCCCAGAGACCGCCCTCCTGACAGCAGCCCACGAGCTGCTTGCTCACCACAGCCTGACCTTTCCACACATCTGTACCTATCAGCATGGGAGGGGGTCACTGCAGAGGCCTTGGGCCTCAGTTACAGACAGGGATCTACAGACCAGATGTCACCCTGGCAACTCACAATCTCCCTTTACCTTATTATTGACAGAAAACAGCTCCTTTTTCAGCTTCTCTGTCATCTCACCAGAGATCTTCCGAGCCTCCTTCAAGTTCTCATATTCCCTGCAAAGAGACCCAAAGAGCCACACTGTTTGTAAGACAGCTGAGCCAGAACTTCTGAGAGACAAGCCAAGACCCTTAAATTGAAGCTCTGGACCTGCAGAGCCACGAGAGAAAACCCAGGAGACATAGTGCCCTTTAAGGAACAAAGATGAGTGAGTGTACCAACACTGTGTCACACATTCCACTACACCATGAGGGAGAAAAAACCTGCATGGGGTACCATGCCTGATTCCACCAGCAAAATGGGAACCAGAGCCAGAGACATTTCACTTGCCAGTGAAAAAGAAAACAGAGCACAGCCTCCATGCTGGCAACAAACAGGGGACTTTGCTTTAAGTGACTTTTCAGAGACTTCACACTAGTGGCCATGTACAGTCATTCCCAATTACACCACAGGGACACTTGCCTCATTACAGCTTTGTACCAAAGCTGCAGTTATTCAGCTGCCATCAGCACAGACAAAAAAAGCTGTGTTTTTTCCCCCAGCAGGACCAGATGGATATCCAGGTAGGGGAGGGCAGCAGTGCAGGCTCGCTTTGCCAGAGGCCACAGCTGCACAGTGCAGTGCTGCAGAGGGCACAACCCAGAGCTCTGCATCCACTTGCTTTCCCCCGGGCACGAGAGGAAAGCAGAGGGAATAATCATCATCACTTCATAGGTGCACTGACAACTCTGGAGACAGTTCCCATGGTGACACACATGTCACTACTGTGACAAGAGGAACAGTTCAGTGTGACAGGCTCCAAACTAGGTCCCCAGGATCTGTCAGTCAAAGCCCAGTGGAAGCCCTAAGAGGCGACAAGAGCCCCACAGAGCCCGTGTGCCTGTCGGTGCTCAGCAGAGGGTTCTCCCTGGGCACTCCCAGGATGGCACCAGCCAGCCGTGCCAAGCCTGCAGCACCTACTTTTTGAGGGAGACACAGTAGATTGCAAGCTGCTCCACCGCTGCCTGCCCGACTCCCATCTCTCTGATCATCATCTCCACTTCTGGGCGCTGGCTCTGAAGCAACAGCTCGATCCTGCACAGGAAAAACCACAAACAAAAACATACCCTCGGCTCATGAATCACAAACAGACCTGGGAAAGAGATAAAAGCCCTGCTTCCCCCTCAAGGGGCTGGTGCAGCCTGAGTTTCTCCTGCAGGCACTCTGGGTGTCACGGCAGAAGAGATACAGCTGCCTCACCTCAAGCAGGGCTTTTCACTGGGGAAAAGCAGCACTACTTGGACTAGAGAAGGGGCAGCTGTACACACACACTGCACATGGAACTGATGCCCAGCTCTTGGTCCCTACAGCCCTGTGGCTGACTGTGTTCCCGGGCTGGCATTCTGCCCCAGCATCCTCTGATAACAGAAATGGCACATAGCCATGCTCAGTGCACTAGAGATGAGGCCAGTACCCTGCCTTGCTGCTCTTTAATGAGAGCAGCTGTCTGCAAACATAGCAGGGGCAAGAGGCACGCAAGGGCAGCTAAAGCAGCCGTTTCAGACCTTACAGGTAAGGTGATCCAGCACACTGAGCTGGCTGTTGCAGCAGGCCCAGCAGGACCCCTGCCCTCTCCAAAAGGGGCAGAGGTGTGCAGCCCAGCCTGCCTTGGAACTCACCGCTCCATGGTTCTCAGCTTGTTTCGCAGCCGGCGGGCCTCCTCCTTTGAACTTCTGTTATCCTCCTGCTGCTGCTCCAGGAATCTCATCTGCTTCTGCAGGGCAGCAAGCACATGCAGACCGCTGGTAAGGCTCCAGGGATTGTTGGAGAAACACCCTGGCTTATGCACGCTGCGGGCAGCTGGGAGCACACACGGGCTCTAAGTGCTATCAGCACCTCAGCAGCCGGGATTACGGAGAGTTGAGCTCCCTCCCACCGTACCCCCAGCGCTGCTCCCCACGAGCACAGCAGGGGCTCAGTGCTAACCACAAGGCGAGGCTGGGGCTGAACCCAGGTCATAGCCCCTCTCTGCTGGGAGTGCTGGAGGGGCTGCACAGTGCCCTCTACACAGCGGTGACAATTTGTTTTTCAAAGCAAAGGAGTCCACAGCAAGCAAACCTTGCTATTGCCTTTCCCTCCGTGCACAGCTGATTGCTTCAGCCTCCCAACTCTTCTTGCCGTTAGCTGCTTAGAGCATAGATAGGAATGAGTGGGTCTCTTCTGGGAGACCTCAGCCAAACCAGACACCCACCCGGGCACTTCTCTCACCTGCTGCAAGCCTGCTACAGCCTATTGCCTCTCCAGCAGTAACACAGAACCTCAGCTGATGGAAAAGCACACATCTGCAGTGTGGCAGAGGATGGGCATAGCTGAATTAGCACCATTCTGATGCATCTGCGCTGTCTAGGTTTGTGTGTGCCTGGGCACCTTGCACAGCAACTGGAAAGGCTGTGGTTTCAGCTGATTCCAGGGAAAGGCCTGGCAAAAGATCATTGCCTTGTAAAGCTCCTTCCCACACAGAAGTTGAAGGATTTTATCCACTTCCTACCACAAAAACCCAACAGCTGTGAAACCACTGGGAAGTTGAGGAGAGACAGTGTTGCAGGCTCATGTGTCACTCTTGTTTAACTGGAGCCTGTCTGGCTTTTCCCTAACCAGAACTCTCAACACTTCAGATCCCCACAGCACTGTTCTGTGCCCAGTCAGAGCAGAGTCCCCAGCTTCAGCCAGCCTGAAACTGCAGCAAACTGACAGTGCCAGCAGAAGACAGGACCAGCTCGCAGCCCTAACCTGCGTCACAGCAAAAGTTAAGCCTGTATTTTCACTGCAGAAGTTTAGTGCTTTAATCTTTAATGATACAGTTTAAGACAGTGCTTGGCATTCAGCTAGGAAACCCCCCTCACCACAGAAAAGATACCTCCAGGTCCCTAATCCTTCTGCCCTGCCCAGCTTTCATTAAAGGGACTTAAGCATACAGAGAGAGTTTTGCAACAGGGAAGATAAGCACAGAGCCTCCTCCAGAGGTGTCAAGGCAGGAAAACCCAGCACTGAGATGCTGAGTTGAGCAGCAAGTACCAGCTTCCACTGTCACAATTATTTCTGCTGGAATAGGGGGCATCAGAAGTATCCTGCCACTGACCTATCCAGGATCACACCAGAATCTATGGCATGGCCAAGATCCAGGCTGCCTTTACATGCAAGCAGACTGGATATAATCCCATGGCTGGGCAAAAACAGTTGTGCTGGCTCACAGCAAGGCCTTCCTTACTCTTTCTGTCCTAGTGTCAGGTAGATCTCCTGGGTGCTTCCTCCCAAAAGAGCCCACCTGCAGGTAGCATATAACATGACAGCACCACGACACGTCTGTCTACAAGCTCTCTCTGGGCCACTTGGCCTTGCAGGTCAAGAAACATGATCCAGTTTAGGATACTGGGTCAGACAGCATGGGAAGTGCAGTAGACACCTATCCCACTTTCCAGCCTGTACACCACCTTCTTGAGAGAGGCACATCACCTTCACACAGCACAGACTGCCCAGCCCAGCCCCGCACCAAGGCAAAGCTGCTCCAAGACATCCCAACAAAGCTGCTCCTGCTCTTACCCTCTTCCTCTTGCTGTTTACGCATAGTACATGACTACACACTGAGTCACTGCACACTGAAGCACAACAGGAATATTTGATCCCTGGACTTCACAACATTACTAACCTAACTGAGGCAAAGCCCTGGCAACAGAACAGAGACAGGAGAGTTAGCTGGATCAGATCCCACTCAGCTGAAGCCTGCAACTCCCCCTCCATATTTTTCAGTTTGATTTCTCCCCCCTATCAAAGCAAGAAACTAATTTTCCTTGAATCCCGCTTGGCCTAAACCCATTTCAGAAGAACATTCTACCTCAGAGAACCAGTGTTTCAGCAACAGGGTGCTGGGGCCAGTTTCCACTAGATTCCTCCTACCACCTTTATGACCAGCACTGCCACTTCATTAGCGAGGCTCAGCCACATTCCTCAGGCTGGGCTGGCATTTCTCCCTCACCAGGGATACGTCTGCCTTGAGCACCTGCACACAAACCACAGACCTGTAGGCTTTTTATGCCTCTGAATCACCTCGGGCAGAGCACAAACAGGACCTTGAGTCCAGCAACAGTACTTGCTTCAATTAATCAAACCAAAATGAAAATCCAGGCACCAGACCCAAAATCCCACCAGCACAATCTCTTTATTAGCCAGACCAGCAGAGATCTTCAACAGAACTAACACTGACTGCATGATGGTTAGTCCTGCTGGGGACAGGAAGGGTACCTTGAGAGAGGAGCACAGCATCTCTGACTCTCCCAGCATCTTCTGGAGCGACTCTATTGTGGCATTGCGCACATCCAGAGTGTCCCTCAGCCCGTCCACAACAGCCTGGCATTCCCGCTTTTCCTTCTCTGGAAACAAAGAAAGGAACAGGTCATGGCCTGGTAACCCAGACTCCAGCTGTGGTGCAGCAGCAGGAGCACACAGACTGTCCCCAGGCTCAGCTCCAGGCTGCCAGGATTCGGCCATTCCTGGAGAGAACCATTTCTCTAAGTGCTGTCTGCACCAGGGTCTGTACTGAGCAATTGCTTCTCTCAGCGCCAGCAGGCTTCAAGATTTCTTTACTAAAGATAAAAAATTCCCTTTAATAGCTTTCCAGTGCCAGCCCTGCTAGCATTAGGATGATGTATCTTAACTCTTGCATTTTCTCAAAGCCGGGCTTGCACAAGGAAATAATTCTTCCTGAGTTACACCAAGCTGTCATAGAGCTGGAGAACAGAGCTTTGTATCCATCCTCTCCACATGGAATCCTATGTGTCAGGAACCCCTTTGGGAGCCATTGGGCAGCTGTATGCAGGGGTCCACCAAGCTGCTGCACGTGCCCTCACCAGCCACAGCACCTACATGGAAGGGCAGGAGGCAGTGACACTGGGGACACCGAGGACACATGCCAGCTTAAGTAGATTCCCCAAGTGCCCACTTTTTGCAGGTCACAAAACATTTGCATCCTGCTGTCCCTCCCCTGGCAATCCAGGAGCAAAGCACATGCCTCTGACTACCAGAGAGAAGGTGGTGGAAAACACCATCAGATTGCAATTTGTTTTGTGAGACAAGGGAAGGACAGCTCAGAAAGCAACCACCATCAAGAGCTGCCAGACCTATGCGGGGAACAGCCAGCATCACAGAGAAGCTCAAAGCAGTTGGGTAATGAGGGAAAGCAGGAACCCCTCCACCTAACCCTGCTGAGAGCAGGGTAAAATCTTCCGTCTTTGCTAAAATTGCCTGTGTTTCCAGCCTGACAATAGCAGAGAGCCAAGGAGTGCCTTTCCAAAAAGCCTGTTCTCCTTGCAAGCCACCCGGTTTCAAATTCTGCCTCCACATCCTGTGGAAGCATGACCTGCCGTGAAGCTCCACTGTTCAATCAGGGAGTAGAAGAGCCATGTGGGACTGAGGAACAAGAGAGGAATGTGCTCCAGCAGAAGCACACGGGTGGCTTCTCCACTGATCTGAATAACCCTTTCCCACCAGAGGCAGTGCCTGGAGACGCTCCCTTGCATTTGCAGGGACTCCACACCCACCGAAAGAGTTAGGGCTTCCCCCTCCTCCGTTCCCAGCTGCCCAGAGGCAGATGGCAGGAATCAAACCCCTCCGTGCTGCAGGAATGAGTTTTCAGCTCATTCAGAGTGCCTCCCACAGAGGCTGCTCGGAGCTCGGCACCTCTCGAGCCATTTGCAGGCTGATCAGAGGCTGGCAGCTCCACAGCTCCTCTGCAGCGCACGGAGCAGAGCACAGCTTCACATGGAGAACTTATACACAGGAACCAGCAGAGAGCAGAGTACCCACAGCAAAGGAGGCAGGAGGTGGGAAGGAGCTTCGCATTTCCAACATGAAAAGAGAATGGGACAGGGAATGTCAAATCCAACCTCTACTCACCAGAAGCCGAGAAGATTAGCAGGCCTTCAAGCAGTTTTTCTTGGATAATATCCTAGCAAGAATCCCAGCCACCTTCCCCAGAAGATCTGGCTCTCTACCAAGTCACTAAACTCAACCAAGCTGGCAGGAGAACAGGCCTCAGAATAGAGACGTGCAGACCATCCAATTCTGCTCTCAGGCTAAGGACCGAATCCTCGATCTACTGGCTATTCATGTCTGTCTCGTGCATGCAGGGAATGCAGAGGAAAGACAACTCTTGGGGCGTGGGTGAGCCCCCAGCATTCTTTAAACATTTTTTCCCCCTTCTGCTAGCATGTTTTAGGATTTCTGTCACTTAGACTGACATTTTCCTTTTGCTGCTCATGACTCATGTTCTGATGACAGGCTGCCTACAGACAATGCTTAAAACCCATCGACAAGTCTCCAGGGCTTTTGCTTTTCCTGCCTCCCTCAAACATCCTCTAAAATTAAAGATGGGAAGATGGAAGTGCGTGCACACTGAACTCCGTCTGCTCTTGGCGCGACACATGTGGCACTGCAACAGCCAAACAAATCCAAAGCCTTCCCACTGCTGCTTTTGGACACCTCTCATCTGCTGGAGGGAATAAGCCTTTGCCATATGCAGCTGTGAGTTTCCCAGCAAGCAAACCGAGGCTTCTGCTTTCAAGCCTACTCAGGATAGAGCTTTGCTGCAATTCTGTAAGCTTATGATTAGGAAGAGGGCAAAAAAATTGCATCAACTTGTCAAAACTCACAGTGAACTGCTGAGTTACAGCACAGCTGGGCCAGGCTGTGGACTCAGGCTCTGTCATATAAGCTTTGCATCACTGTAGGTGCTCTTGCCTCAGAAAAAGCTCTGAAGAAGGTGCTCTAGTGAAACAGTTTGCAGCCTGAACCCTGCCCTGGGCTTCAGAGAGGGGTGGCCTCTGCACAGGGGTTCCTCAGACCTGGGCAAGCCACCTGGCACAGGGAGAGCCCAGGAGCTGCTGATTGTGGGCTGCTGATCCCCTGCAGGTAGCAGGAACTCACCTTTCAAGGAGAGCTGGGCCTTCACCTTGTCCAGTTCATTCTGAAACACAACACAGAGAACCCCATTAGGAAATGCTCTGCAGAGATGCTTTCACCAGATCTTAAAAAGACCCAAGAGGTTTCTCAGCAGGACTTTTGGACCAGGCAGGTACTAAGGAGGGAACATGGAAACAACAAGCACAGAGTTACAAGCCCGGACTATCACAGGGAACAGAAAGAGCACCTCCAACTGGCATTCTTCGGGGGCAGAAGAGAGGCTCATCTTAGCCTTGTCAACCTTGTGTTTCTCACACTGTCACTCATCCTGTTTTAGCTGAATAATTTTGGAAGGCTCTCAGGGAAACACAGGAAGTCAGGCAAGAGCAATTTTTATAATGTTTTACCTAAACAAGGCAATAAGGGAGGGATGTTGCCAGACTAACTGGATTACTGAGAGCTCTTTAAACTGAAGTGAACTTTAATCAGATGCAGGTGGCAGACAGGAAGGCACATCCAAACACCTGAAAAGGTAACCAAGCATGCACTCAAACATGCTGACAGACACTGAAGTCACTGCAGTTCAGGATGCTGATATGAGCTAAAAGCTCAATCGAATGGCTGGAAACAGATCACTGAGAAACCAATCCATAACACGCCAACTGAGAGTGCACAAAATCTCCTGGGTACCACAAGGGTCTGAGGAACTATTTCTAACGCCTTCATCAAGGATCAGAAAGAGGCAGCAGATGCCCTGTAGTTTAAATTAGAGAAAATGAAGTGATATAACTTAACACTGGCGAATAGCCAGAGGAAATGTAGAGAGGTTAAAAAGAAAGGCTATTTTTATCTATATATATATTTAAAATAAAAACCAGAGAGATAAATATATGCAGGAAAGAGTCAACAGAAGATGACTTAAAAAGCTGTGTTAGAGAACTGCAGAGGAAAGCACATAACAAGTCAGGCAGGAACTGCAGTGGAATAAAACCACAATAAAATGCCAACAGAGGCAGACAAATCTGTGCAACCCGGAATGCCACATGCAAATCTGAGCTGAGAATAGCACCAGCAGTGACCACAGCTCTGACGGGACCAGAGCTAGGCTCTGCTAGTGACAATAAAGGCAGGAGAGAGAAGGTGGGATGTAAAGCTTGGTAAGCAGAAGGGACTAAATGAAAAGCCTAGCAGAGCTGACTGGGATTTACCCCAAGGGGCACAACTGCTGGAGGGCTAATGTGGAATTAACTCTGCTGCAGGAACTATTCTTAAGTAGCTTCCTCAGAGTCCTATTCAGGAACGATTAGTGAGCTCACAAGATGTGCTAATTATCACGATAGCAAAGAAACCCTGGGCTACTTCAGGCAGCTATGTAACATTACCTCATTCATCAGCTTAATCTGAAATCCCTCATCCTCCACCACAGCTCCTAAAAGCTGCTCCCAATTTTCTCTCCTCTGAGAGAAGCTCTCCTCTCTCTGCCAGACTGAGTTACAAGACCACATTTTCCCAAGATCAAATGAGTATATCCTGACCACAAACAGACAGCTGTCCTCCAAGGCTTCTACCTTCCCCAGCAGGTTTACAGGCAGGAATCCTCCCCCCACCTCCTCTTCACCAAGCTGAAATCTCATTTGGAAGAACTCTGCACTCCTCAGATCACAAGCAGCTCTTGACAGACTCACTGAGGTGTTACACTCCAAAACTCACCTCTTTCCTGCTCTGGCAACAGCCACAATGGAGACTGTTCTGCTCACAAGGACCATCTTTAAATTCAGTATAGGCTAAACCCAGGTTCAGTAATGAAAGAAATGCTCGGACATTTAGCCTGTGGTCTGCAGCTACTCCAGGGAACCAGGTTCCCTCTGGTGTTTCTATTGAAGTTTTAGCCTGGGGGTGGAAAGCAAAGCAGCCCCAGCACTCCTTTGACTGTAAACATTTCAGAGTAACAGCAAGAGTGAGAAACAGTAACAAAGACAATTACTGTTCAAAAGATAATTTGGCTAATTCTGCAACAACAGGAAGGGGTTTCAGATGATGAGGGAGTTCTTCTGACTACTTCACTGGGGGCCAAAGACTGGTTCTCTGAAGAGAATCCCAAGCTTGTCACCCCAAGATGACAAGCAGACCACAGCTATACACTTTGCTTTCTAGCTCATCCTTTTCATGGCAGGAGACCAAATGCTCATTCCAAGACAGCTGTGGGCTACACAGATACAGTTCCAGTTAATTACAGAGATGAACACCACTGTATGCCCAGGCTCTTGGAGTGCCAGGCAGTGGTTCACCACAAACCTTGGATTTTTTTATTTTTTTTTTTTCCAGGTGAAGTTGCTTCTGGTTGAGGGTGTCAGAAGTCCTTATCCTCTAAAGAGCCCAGGCTTGGCCCACCATGTGTTTGCTTTGAACTGCTGCCTGGCCAGAATCGGACACTCCATCACAGACAGACCTCACATCTGGGCAGACATTAGTCCCTCACACATTGTGAGCAAGGCATCTGTGATCTTAAGGTACTCCATGTCCTCCAAAATCGAGGCAGCACACCACATGGAACTGGTTGCAGCAGCTGTACAGTGCACACAGCAGTGAATACCCACACAAGCTAACGATGCTGCTTTACCCAGAAAAGTATTTGGTTCTTTGCATTGGTGACCTCAGAGCCCTCATTAAGCAGGCTGTACACTGAGGCTAGGTGCTGCTCTGACAGATACACACAAGGTTTATAGGAGCAGAAGGAGTTACCACTAAGCTTGTTGTGCAGCAGCAGCTCCACAGTCCTGCCCTTGAGCGAGGGAGCAGCTCTGCACAGCCTACCTGGAGCAGAAGGCTGGGGGGAACCCATTTTGGATCCTGGGGTGGGGGTGAGAGAGAACAGGAAGATTTTCTAGGGCAATTCTCTCCAGACAACCCATTTCCGAGTCACTCATCTCATTACACTCGTGGGAACGGATCTCGGTACGTACAAGAGGAAATGCTCATCTGCTGTGCGGGCACGCGGCTCCCAGCGCCCAGAGATGCTCCTCCATTCCCCAGCACACTTGGGTCTTCAGTTTTGCTACTGGTGGTCTTGGAGAAAGACAGTGCTACTGACATTCTAGTCTGGCTGGCTTTATTTTAAAGACATACGAAGTACATATAGAATTGTCATAGCAACTGCTAATTATGGTAATTGCTGCACATGCTGCTTCTAAACACAAGAGGGTACAAGCATCCCGTTATACCAAGGTCAACCGGCCACCCTTTTTTTGGAACAGATAATTCCAAGACAGAAGGACCCCTGTTTCATTCACGCTACACAAAGGAGAACATAGAACAGCCACTCTGTGTTTATCCCTACTCACACCCAACTCTCTGCACCCAAAGGAGGCACTTGGAGCACACCAACCAGCATCCCAGCTCCAGCCAGGCTCCTGCCAGGACCCAGCCTCCATGCTGTTCACTGCTGCTGGTGTGGCTTCAGGCAGTCCCTTTCCTAATCTCTCTTGGGGAATCATGACTTTATCATCACCCCACATCCTTCAATCTGCACAACCTGCACAGAAGGGAGGAGAAGGAGGCACTTCCTCCAATGGCCCCTTCTTTCCAGAGGGGTTAGCAGTGCTCACACACAATCATACCACAGACACCAGCAGCAATTCACTGCATGTGGGATTTCCCTTGTCCTGCCTTTGGGAACAGCTTTGTACCCTCATTCCCAAGGGAGGACCAGCAGGCCGATGTGATGCTGTTTCAGGAGGTTTCCAGGTAAAGAGAGAAGCAGAAGGAAGAGCAGGAAGTAGAGGAGGCTCCTTGAGTCACCACATGGGATTTGGTCAGAGGGAATGCTAAATCACCACAGACACTGATATGCTTCAGGTCAGACATGAGCACAGCAAGCTCCAGCTTGGGAAGCACCTGTTGGCAGAGGACCAGCAGGCCAGGCCACCCTTCCAGGAAGCTGAAGCAGCACATGAGAAAAGAACTCCCCCGTCAAGTTACCTGCAAGGCCTCAGCATCCGGTACTGCTTGCTCCTCCAGGGTAACATCAAAAAACAGCTTATTGATGATGTGTCTTTTGCTGACCTAAACACAGGAGACAGAAGAGTTTGATGGGCACAAATATGGAAACAACGGATATGGAAGACAGATGGAGGGGGAGAAGGTACTGTCTTGTGACAAGGCCATGAAAGGCAAATCAGATCACGTGTTTGACACCATTAGTGGTGATGCTCTGCTTTGCCTCAACAGCACAGCAGCAGACCCCCCACTCAGTTTCTGGGAGTGTGACTCCAGCCAAGCTCCTGAGCTGCAGCAGAAAGATTCAGACATTTCTGAATCGAGCGCAGTCTGTTCTCTGGCAGCTCAGCTCCAAGCAGCTGATGCTGAGCTAACATGATGCCAAATCCTAAGACAGAAGTACGTGCTGCTTTCTGCAGGCAGAAGGTGCTGTAATTGAATTTGATAGCTCTCCACACCTCCCCCATGCAGTTACAGCTTTGTGTTTTAAGTATTATATACAGTCATGACACCAGCTAATTGCATGGTTACTGCCACATAAGATGTTATTTCGCGATAACTCCATGGTAACCCAGAGATGTAAGAGGCAGAGAAGAACAGAGGGAATCAACAAGTCAGGGAAGGAACAAGGGCCAAGACCTTGAGAAGAGGAAAGAAGCACGAACACAGAATAAGCCCAAGCAGCAGCTGGCTAAAAATTTACATCTGAGAGCGAGGAAACATCTCCTGCAACCACTACGTGCCAAGATCTCCTGGCGGCATGAAGGCTGGTGACACAAGGGACTTCAAAGACATTCAGGTCCCAGTTAAGCCAATGGAAACCCAAGCCTCAGCTTCCTATCTCAGAAGCAGAGCACATCCTTCCTTCTCTCCCCAGCATTGCTTTTCTCCAGGGAGGGTTGAGCACTGCTAAGCCAGGAGGGGTTGTAAGGCCCACGTGCAGCAGAACGGGATGCTCACCTGACAGCAATGGGCTGGGCACACCAGAAACACCAGTCAGGTGTCCCCGTTAAGCCCTTGCAGCCCCTCCTGTCATCATGCCAATACTTACCCAGCCTAAGTAAAAGCTGTGAAAACCCATAGTCCCTTTTGAAAGGAGCTGCAGTGCAGACAGCAGCAGGGCACCCTCAGCCCACTGCAACCCAAAGGGCTCTCCCAAAGGAGGGGAGCTCATCCTCTCAGCCTCTGGGGAGTCCCAAGTGACAGAAAGTCCCTCTGCTTTTTACCATGAGCCTTTTTCCAGCATCACCCCAGGCCACAGCTCCTTGGTGCCACTGCAGTGCACCGTGCCACAGGTGTGCACAGGGGATGGCTTTACCTGGTTTCTGCACTGCGGGCATGTCCGGCTCGGTGCAGTGTCAAACCACTGGAGGAGGCTGAGAAAGGAAAGGAAAACATACAGTAAATCCTTAACGTCCTGAAGCACCCCCCAGCTCCCCAGGAGGCAGCAGGATGTGACTCCTCAGCACACACTAAAGCAGAACTGCAGACCTTCAGTCCAGCGGTGTGGCCAGCAGGAGCGCCGTGCTCCACACGCATGCTCCACCTGCATCTCCAAGACAATTCCTGGCTGAATTTAGCATGTGAGCTTATCTTTAACAGGGCAGAGCTTTTGCAGAGCTCAGATCTCTCTGGGAGACAGGCTTTGAACAGCCGCAGCTTTGCGGGAGCGAGCGGATCCATACACGAGCTGCTCTCTCAAGGTGTGACAGCTGAGATCCCAGCCCAGTCAGCTCCAAGGGGTGCCACTGAGCAGGGATCTGCTGAGCCAGGGGCAGCGGGCTGGGCTCTGCTCTGGGATGATGAATGCAAACCTGCTGGGCTCCCCAGGAGAGCCACTAATGCATTTTTGCAACCATGCCATCACGTCACACTGGAAAGGTTTATTTTGGGAGCAGGGTAATGATTTGGAGCTGGCAAGTTACCTTTAGAAGCTCTCCCTGCTCCACTGGCTGCTGGAAGAGAGCAGGCCTGAGCAGCGCTGCTGAGTGAGAAGTGACAATCACACCCGTGGTCCTCTCCAAGCTCGTTAGCCAGGAAAGCTAATGCCCACCCTCTCCCCACACAAAGTTTATTTCCTCAGAAGAACCATTTCCTTTCAACACAGACACTTGCAACACAGTCCTAGAAAAGCATGGAATTACCAGGGCAGCTTCACCATAATCCAACATCACTCCCTCCAAACACCCTGTGACACTGGCTCCTCCGGAGAAGGGAGCTTGCAGGTAGCACAGCAACAGTGTCACAGAATCAACGAGGTCGGAAAAGATCTGAGATCATCGAGTCCAACCTATGACCGACCACCACCACGTCAAGTGCCACATCCAGTTTTTCCTTAAAAGCCTCCAGGGACGGCGACTGCACCACCTCCCGGGACAGCCCGTTCACATGTTTAACCAGCACAGCCCGGACTGCTGCGCCAGCTCCGCAAACTCCTCAGAGCCCTCGCGCGGGGCCACAGAGGGTGCCCGTGGCGGACACCCCACGGCCCGGCCCGAGCCCCCGCCCGCCCCGGCGCTCACCAGGCCTGGTGGAAGGTGTGCCCGCACGGCACGGCCGCCACGTCCCGCTCGTTGTCGAAGAAGTCGGAGCAGATGGTGCAGTGGGCGCGGATGGGCATGGCGGGGCCGGGGGGTTGGGGCAGCCAGCGGAGGTTGAAGGAGGGGTCCCAAAGGATGGCAGCCCCGGGGCAGAACAGCCGCGCGGCCCCGCGCGGTTTAAACCCGACCGCGACCGCGCCGCTTCCGGCCCGCCCCGGAAGTGACCTCAGGGGATCCCGCGCCCGGGCCAAGGGTGGGGCTGGAGCGGGTGGGCGTGGTCCCTGGGGCGGGGCCTAGAGGGGCGCGGCCTGCGGGAGTGGGCGGGGCTCGGCCGGCCCGTGCCCCACGGAGCCCAGCGCTGGCACCCGGGATCGTCCCCGGGATCGTCCCCGGGATCCTTCCCGGCGGCCAGCGCTCACGGGGTCCCGCTGCCGTCGCTGTCTGGGCAGCGGTGCTGCTTCCCGCCCGCCGCGTCTCGCTCAGCCCCGTGCTGCCGGCACGCAGAGACCCCGGCCCCACAGAGAGACTGGGCAGGCGGCGCTGGTGCTGTCTCAGTTTGTCCTCAGCGGGGTCTTTATTTGCCAGAGATACAGCGGGGGGGCGCGGGGCGACGGCGGCAGCCGCGGGCAGAGCCGGCCCTGCAGGCATGCAGCTGCGAGGGGGGAAGCGGGGACCGGGGAGGGGGCACGGG
>VZSE01002729.1:0-11789 GCA_013398275.1 Promerops cafer
AGGGACACGGCCACTCCCCTGCCCCAGCCCAGGGCTGCACCTGGGAAGTGCTCAGCCATCCATTGAGGAATCAGGAAGGACACGAAGCTCTCCTGGAAACAAATCCATCAAAATCCCTGCTCCAGGCTGCTGTGGAGCTGGGCAGAGCCAGGGGCAGGAGGGCACAGCCCCAAGGTGGGCACAGAAAATGGGCCCACAGCAGCTGGAGCCCAGCCATGAGGAGAGTGGAGTTCAGCCTGCAGAGGAGAAGCTCCAGGGAGANCCCAGGGAATGGCTCCCAGTGCCAGAGGGCAGGGCTGGATGGGAGATTGGGAATTGGGAATTGTTCCCTGGGAGGGTGGGCAGGCCCTGGCACAGGTGCCCAGAGCAGCTGGGGCTGCCCCTGGATCCCTGGAAGGTCCAAACCCCATGGCAGGGGCTGGAATGAGATGATGTTTGAGGTCTGTTCCAACCCAAACCATTCTCTAATTCTGTGATTTAAAAAAAAAAAACAAACAAACAAACAAAAAAAAACCCACTTGTTGGTTGGTTGGTTGGTTGGTTTTTTTGAAGAAATACCCTGAAAGCCACTAAAAAAGTCACTATTGCTGCCCAGCAAGGCTCGTGATTGAGCTCAAGCACTGCATTCTCCAGACCTGAACACTGCAAATGTAAAACAGAAGCTTTACAGCAAAAAACAAACCCCAAACCAGCCCCACGCCTGGCGTGACAGACTTGTTCCTTCCCTCTCCAAATGGCACAGCTGGGGATGGGCAGAGCTGCCTGCTTTGGGCTTGGGCTCTAAGGAGGACTAATAATGACTGAAACCCTCCCTCCCCATTAGAAAATTCCTCTGCTCTGCCTAATTTAGAAATACCCTGAGCAACTGCTGGTAGTGCCGTTCTACTAGAGAGGCATAAAAAGCAACTCAGTTTCTTTTTAGGATATTTTTGAGCAGATGAAAACTGAAAGAAAAAAGAAGTGTTTCAATGCAGGCAAAGCTCAGTCGAGAAGCAAAGTCCTAAAGGGAAAAGGGAATCAATTCCAGAGGGTCCTGCTGGCAGACACCAGTTCCATCTGCCATGGGAATTCTTCTTGGTAGTGACGTTCTGTGTCTCTTGTTGTGACCCTGGAGAAAGTGGGGAAAAGCTCCCTGAGGTATCTCAGCCCTTTGTGGGCTCTTTTAGGCTTTGGCTTGGGCTTCTTTCTTGGTTTCTTTAAGGTTTTTCATGGGTTTTTTCAGAGAAAACTCAATATAAAAAATACCCAAAGATTTAACAGCAGTGGGGTTTGGTTCCCCAAATCCCTGAGGTGACACCGTGAGGGGCAGTTTCTGTCACCCAGATCCCTCAGGTGACACCCTGAGGGGCAGTTTTTGTAACCCAAATCCCTGAGGTGTCACCCTGGGGGGCAGTTTCTGTCACCCAGATCCCTCAGGTGACACCGTGAGGGGCAGTTTCTGTCCCTCAGGTTCCTCAGGTGCTGTGAGGGGCAGTTTCTGTCCCTCAGGTCCCTCAGGTGTCACCATGAGGGGCAGTTTCTGTCACCCAGATCCCCCAGGTGACACCGTGAGGGGCAGTTTTTGTAACCCAAATCCCTGAGATGTCACCCTGAGGGGCAGTTTCTGTCCCTCAGGTCCCTCAGGTGCTGTGAGGGGCAGTTTCTGTCACCCAGATCCCTGAGGTGACACCGTGAGGGGCAGTTTCTGTCCCTCAGGTCCCTGAGGTGACACCGTGAGGGGCAGTTTCTGTCCCTCAGGTTTCTGTCACCCAGGTGACACCGTGAGGGGCAGTTTCTGTCACTCAGGTCCCTCAGGTGACACCGTGAGGGGCAGTTTCTGTACCTGCCCAGGCTGGGGTGAAGCTCAGCCTGCCCCAGCAGCACGAGGGGACCAGGAGGTGCTGCTGCCCTGCTGGAACGTGCAGGGCTTTGTGCCAGGGCTGAGAATGCTGGTCAGAGAGAAAACCCCAACACATCAAACGACAGGAAAACACCCCCATGCTCCTGTGACAGGGAAATGTGGCATTTCAGGCAGCTCCTCTAAAAACCAGTGCCATTAATGCATTATCAAGCTCTCCAGTTTGCTCAGGTTCTGCAGCACAGACTGCCAGGAGCACAGAACATTTCATGCTTTCATCTCCCAGAAATAATTTGACAGTACTTGAGGATTTGATCGCTCTGATTACATTATTATTGTTTGTTGAATACCAATAAAAGCTTTAAAAAAACACTTCTCACTGCCTGCTGCAGCAGCAGATGTGCCATGATGGGCCAGCACAGGGGACGTGGGGGACTTTTCTTTTCCCATGGAATGGGGATGAGCAGGAGGATTTCCCAGCAGATCCTTGAGCCCCCAGTGCTCCACTGCTGGTCCTGGTGGGGCCAGCCTGTCCCTGGAGCAGCTGATCCTGATGGATCCCGTGATGGAGCATCCCAGGTCAGCCTTGGGCTTCACACCAGTTCACTCTGTTCCTCCAGACTTACAGAGCCATGGAATGGGTTGGGCTGGGAAGGGACCCCAAAGCCCACCCAGAGCCACCCCTGCCATGGCAGGGACACCTCCCACTGTCCCAGGCTGCTCCAGCCCCAGTGTCCAGCCTGGCCTTGGGCACTGCCAGGGATCCAGGGGCAGCCCCAGCTGCTCTGGGCACCTGTGCCAGGGCCTGCCCACCCTGCCAGGGAACAATTCCCAGTTCCCAATATCCCATCCAGCCCTGCCCTCTGGCAGTGGGAGCCATTCCCTGGGCCCTGTCTCTCTGTCCCTTGTCCCCAGTCCCTCTCCAGCTCTCCTGGAGCCCTTCAGGCCCTGAGGGGCTCTGGGGTCTCCCTGGAGCTTCTCCTCTGCAGGCTGAACTCCACTCTCGAGCAGCACAGAGCTGGGACCTGCTGCACCCAAGCACGGTGGGAAACGTGTCCAGCACTGCTGTCCCCAAACACGGAGCTGCCCGGGACAGGCAGAGACCCTGCCCTACTGCTGTCCCCAAACACAGAGCTGTCCAGGGCAGGCAGAGACCCTGCCCTACTGCTGTCCCCAAGACAAGTGCTGAACTGCGCAGGAGCTCCGAAGACTTCGCCGAGCACCTCGTTTTTCCCGGCTGATTTGTGCCGCCCCGCAGCAGCCCGGCGAGCGCGCAGGATCCGGAGCTGTCCCGCTCCCAGGAGCCTTCCAAGCGCAGCCCCGGCCCCGCGGCCCCACCAAACCCATCCCATCCCTCCTCCACAGCCCCGCTTGCTCTGCCAGGACGCTGCAGGCAGAGGCACGAGGCGTGGGATCAGTCTCATTATTTCCTTCCTCGTAGCATTAATTTCGCTCCCTAATCCAAACAGGGCTTTGCGCAGTTATTAAAGCAGTTTTAATCCAATCAAACGCAAACAGCACGGATCAAAGGAGGCCCCGGAGGCGCAGGAACGCTCGGGTAGAGTTCAGCACAGCAAATGCCAAGGCTGCTCCTGCTCGCACAGCCGGCCCGAGGTGGGGCTCTGCAGGACGTGTGTGCCCCCCTATCCCCCGTGCCGTCATTAGAGTGCCCGCTAATCACCAGGGAGCGCATTCCAATTAATTCCATTAGCGGGCAATAACACTGCACCACGCCCTGAGAGCGCGGGGAGCCTGCAGACTAAATCCTGAATTACTGCAGGGCGCAGCCGGTCCGAGATGCAATCAAGGGGGAAGCTGCTGCTCTCCCTTTCCTTCTGCACGGGCAGAAGGCTGGAAATGGGAATTCATCGGGTGAATCTCTGGATTTCCTGAGATCCAGAGGTGCTGATTAACCCAGGACTGTGGGCTTTGAATCACTGGGTGCTGAGCCCAGTGCGTGGAATTGGACATGAGAGTCCTCCCCAGGCCTGGCTGTGGCCTTGGCCCTCCCTGCTTCATCCACCCCACACGGACGGTCAGACCTGCCCGAGTCCTAAAGGGTGACCAAATCCCCAGGCCTGGCCACCATTCCTGACACCATGCAGCATTTCAGCTCTTTTTCCAGCCAAGGCGTTTGTCTGGAGCCCATCACCCAGCCCCAGACCTCAGCGGAAACTGGGAATCCCCTCCCAGCTCTCAGTGAGGTGCTCGCAGCCAAGCCAGACCTTCCCTCCCTGTCACACTGGTCCCTTTAAAATCCCGCTCTGCTCTCCCGGAAAACCCAAAGCTCACTTTGGGGCCAGCCGCGCTGCCCGGGGACAGCCCGTGGTGCTCTGGAGGCGTTTCCCTGCCAGCCCCGGTCCCTGGGGGTGCAGCGACGGGACCGGCCCGGGCACAAAGGGCCGGGGACCCAGCCACGGAGTGCGGGCAGGAGAGGGACAGAACGTGACACGAGGCAGGACAGCAGCAGCGGGAGCCTGGGAGAAGGCTGTCCCTGCAGTCCCACTGTCCCTGCAGTCCCACAGTCCCTGCAGTCCCACTGTCCCTGCAGTCCCACTGTCCCTGCAACCCCACTGTTCTGCAGTCCCACTGTTCTGCAATCCCACTGTTCTGCAGTCCCACTGTCCCTGCAGTCCCACTGTCCCTGCAGTCCCACTGTCCCTGCAGTCCCACTGTCCCGCAGTCCCACTGTCCCTGCAGTCCCACTGTCCTGCAGTCCCACTGCAGCTTTCCCAGAGCTCCTCATCCTCCCCTGGGTGTCTGTGCCCACACAGCCCGGCCCGAGCCCAGCACCCTCGGGGCACGCAGCGGGGCTGAGCTCCTGCCCCAGCCCCGTGACCCTCTGAGGGCTCCTGCAGAGCCCAGCACCCCCAGTCCTGCTGGGACAGCTCCAGCCCAGCCCAAGCCCCTGCTGTGCTCCCCTGCTCGGGAGCATCCCCCCAGGAGGGTCACCCAGGGCTCCGGCCCCGAGCAAACGCTGCACCCAGGGGAGCTTTTCCCACCCCATTCCCCAGCTGGATCCACCGGGGAGACTCTGGGAGCTCTGCAGGGAACTGTTCCCTGGGAGGGTGGGCAGGCCCTGGCACAGGGCACAGAGCAGCTGGGGCTGCCCCTGGATCCCTGGCAGTGCCCAAGGCCAGGCTGGACACTGGGGCTGGAGCAGCCTGGGACAGTGGGAGGTGTCCCTGCCATGGCAGGGGTGGATTTGGGTGGGCTTTGGGGTCCCTCCCAACCCAAACCATAACACTACAAACCCCCAGCTCCGGTGGGGCAGCAGAGCAGAAAAGTGTTCCTTACCCAACCCCTGAATAATCCCATTTCCTCGTTTTAAAAAGTTGAGTTTAAAGAGAAATTCAGCCTTCATCCCTTTGAATTTTCCTTCTGATCTCCATGTAGGAATATTTCAGGGGTTGCACGGCACTAACTGGAAAGTAATCACATAAAGCTCCTGTCAGAATTTCTTAGTGCTCCAGCTAATGAAAGGACAAATAAAATACCAGCATTATTGCCAGCCTTTGAAAGTTGCCTTTCTGAGGAGTCCTTTTTAAGTGCTAATTAATCAAATCAGTGATATTTTTCCAGGGTCAGTGACTCATTACTGCTGCACTCGCTGGAATTGAAGAAGGCTGAAATATTAAACTAAATAGATCATAATTCTTCCATAGATGGTCAAGCTGTGTTTGAGGCACGAGCAGCATTCTCTTGAGTCAAGCCCATTCTGAATCACTTTTTTCTCCCTCTCTCCCTCCTTTTGATGGCACCACAGAAGCAGGAGATGACATTAGGAGAAATTATTCCATCAACATTCGACCAGCACGTGACTGGTGCAGAGGGGCAGCACCGGGGCCACCCTCCCCTGCGTCCAGCCAGCCCCCAGGGGCGTGATGGCAGGAATGTCACCACACTGCCACCAGGGCTCACCTCCGAGTTCAGACCCCGGGTGGGGCCGACCTGGGCCAGGCACAGCTGCAGTCAGGGCTGGCAGCAGAAATCGGATTTTTGCTTGGATGGAAACCTCATTCCAAGGACTTCCCTCCAGCCTGGCCCCCTCCAGCTTTTCAAATGGTGTATCCAGAAAGGAGGGCTGGAAAAAGGGTGTCAAAAGGAAATGCAAAGAGAGCCATGATAGGAAAAGGCAGAGAGAGGGGACTGGTGGAAGATCCCAGAAGGGTTTGGGTGGGAAGGGACCCCAAAGCCCCCCCAGTGCCACCCCTGCCATGGCAGGGACACCTCCCACTGTCCCAGGCTGCTCCAGCCCCAGTGTCCAGCCTGGCCTTGGGCACTGCCAGGGATCCAGGGGCAGCCCCAGCTGTGCCAGGGCCTGCCCACCCTGCCAGGGAACAATTCCTCCTAAAATCCAATCTTGTCCTCACCCTCTTAAAGCAATTCCCCTGTGTCCTGTCCTGTCATCAAGCGGGGTAAGAAACAAAGAAGGGAAAATAAAACAGGGGAGAGGCAGATTGATGTATAACACACGTGAGAAGAGGTGATGGAAAGAAAATAATGGAACAAAGAGAACAAGGAAACTCAGTTAAAAGAAAAACGTGTTTCAAAGCATCTCACCAATGAATATTTCTCACATGAGGAAACCCGGGCTGGACAGAGGTGGAAAGTGCCAGAGGAATATTCCACGTCAGCCGAAGCTCTGCACAGGAGAGGTGAACCACAGGATCACAGAAGAGCTGAGTTTGAAGGGACCCACAGGATCCAGCCCAGCTCCTGCAAAGGCAGGTCTGGAAGGGCTCCAAAGCCCCCGGCTGAACTCGGAGAGGGAGCAGCAGCAGAGGTGATGGCAGCAGCACAGTAAAACAGAATATATTTACAGGTAGGTGGGGTCTGAGCCCGGAACCTCGCCCTGACCAGCTGCACAGGCCTGCCCCACAGCAGCCCAGTTAACTGATGATGGGGTTCCAGAGGAGGCACACTCAGACATTAACCTAGCACAACTGAGCAGGGGAGGATTTGTCTTCACCAACACAGCGGAATACTCAAGGTCTCCCAGAGGCTCTGGTGCAGGAAAACCTTTGTGTAACCTCAACGCCAGTCTCAATGCCACAGAAACACAATTTAGGGTTTGACATTGTGAGTTATTACAGGTTATTAGCTGGGGTTTTTTCAGTTCTTTTGTTAACTAATGCTTGTCCTCAGAATCAAAATTATATGCAGCAATATCTCTCCACAATTGCACTGGGGTGATCTAGAGATTGCCATGAAACAAAACGACTTGGTGGGGTGTTCAGGGCAGCAAATGCTGCTCAAAATCTCCAGCTTCAGCAACCTTTGTGGCATTTCAGATTTACCAGAGGCTCCACACCACCACAGGGAACACTACGGGGGACAATCATGGAACCCCAGCCTGGTTTGGGGTGGAAGGACCCCAAAGCCCACCCAGTGCCCCCCCTGCCATGGCAGGGACACCTCCCACTGTCCCAGGCTGCTCCAGCCCCAGTGTCCAGGCTGGCCTTGGGCACTGCCAGGGCTCCAGGGGAATCCACAGCCCCTCAGAGAAGTTGTTGCTGTCCAAAGCTGCAGCCCAAACACTCAACGCTTTGGTGCTTCTCCACCTCAGGGCAGAATTATGTGCTGGAATCTTCTCCTGATAAGGAAAGGTCCAAAATCCCAAACCCACACATTGTTGTGCACTGGGGTTCCCATTATCCCCCTCTTTCACCCCAAGGGAAGTGGCTGAACACCTCCTTCCCCTGCTGCTTTGCACAGTCAATTTTTGGGCAGGGTCACCCTGAAAGAACAACGTGCCCAGGGGGGCTCGGGGCTCCTGGGCAGCAGAAAGATTTCACTGTTCAGACTTTCAGGCTACCAGAGAAAAAGAAGCCCCAAGTCTTTACATGCTGTAATTTTTTAAGGAAATTTGGTGTCTCAAGATCCAGGAGATGCTTTATTTGCCCATCCAATGGATCTGTGCCCCAGGAAACCACCCATGAGGCCTGCTTGGGTTTGGGGGGGCTTATTTAATATATAAACATAGAGATAATCAAATATATAGACATATAAATATATGTATTAGATGGTTACATATATAAATGTGTGTATATATAATATAAATATATAAATAAAGGTTATGGACCAGACCCTTCATTTCTCACCCTGCAGCAGACCTCAGCAGCACCTCACTCCCAAGTGCTGAGGAGCCTCCCAGTCTGCCCCGGGTGATGGGTGCAGCATCTTCCCCTGGAAACAGGAATTAAAGGGGTTTTCCTTTGCCAGGGACAGTTGAGGAATGACACAGCTTCTGTGTAGCTGAGGGGTGTCTGTTTTTAAGCAATAAACCTTTAAAATCTGTATAAGAAATCAGATGAGCCAAGTGAAAGCAGGAAGGGTTTGGGGTTTTTTTTCAGGAGGGAACACATAAAAGTTTGATTTTAGTGGAGAAAAAATATTGGCAGTGCTAAAGGCCCCGTGCACCCCCTGTGTGGAAGGCAGATTTGACAGGATTGTTAAAATTAAAAGCAGAATGTACATATCCCCAGTGCTTCTGTAATGATGATTCAAAGCCCTGGAATTGTTCTTTCTGGGTTTATTTCTCCCCGAGCCTGTTTGGAGCAGGTTTGGCTGCGGGCACTGAGACACCCCCCAGCCCCCCACCCAGACAGGGCTCATGTTCCCCTCCATGGGCACAAAGCTCCTCCAGGCTCTGCTACACTCATGACTGGTAATTAAAAGATTCAGAAAGCCTCCAGGACTACACCCACACACCCGAGAGCCACATGGCAACCTGCTGCTGCTGAGCCCTGATAATGGCCTAATTAATTTTCTGTGAGAGAACAAAGTTGAAGAATCCCCTCCACAAACCAAGTCCATCTTTGCAGCTTCCCAGCATTGCCGTGGCTGCGCTCAGGAGGGTGGGCACACAGCCCAGCCAGGGCAGATGGCCAGGGCTGGGCTCCAGGGGTCGGGCTGCTGCAGAGTTTATGGAATTGTGACCTGTTCTTTCTTCAGGCCCAGCACCAGCATCGTCCATCAATCCCAGAATGGTTTGGCTGGGAAGGGACCCCACAGCCCCCCCAGTGCCACCCCTGCCATGGCAGGGACACCTCCCACTGTCCCAGGCTGCTCCAGCCCCAGTGTCCAGCCTGGCCTCGGACATTTCCAGGGATCCAGGGGCAGCCCCAGCTGCTCTGGGCACCTGTGCCAGGGCCTCACACCCTCCCAGGGAGTAACCATGAGGATGGAGTTCTAATCCTCTGGAGACAGGAATTGCCCCTGAACCTGCTGTTCATGCCCAGATTCTCCAGGGGTCACTCCCAGCAGCCCACTGGACACGTGGCACCCCCAACGCGTGGCACCCCGAGCTGGGCACCTCACCAAGAGTGATGGGAAGAGGTCGGGTCCAAATTAACACAAAGTGGGAAGAGTAAAACCAAGCTGAACTGTTGGAATAACTCGTACCAGGCCTTTCCCTGGGCTTACAAATGGCTGTTATCTCCTCTCCAATCTGCAGAGCAGTGGCAGGGAAGGGATGAGAGCTCTGCTGAGCACTTTAGGGTAATGTTATTCATAAGCAAGGCTTATCTCCCTCGGTACAGCTTGCATATTTTTATAAATAACTGAATTCCGTAACCACTCACGGTTTGGGAGCCGAGAGATTCGTGTCTCACCTCGTTTCCCAGAGGAAATGGGTTTATGGCCACTGTGCAGCTGCCTCCTAATTAGTGCGAGGATTTCAGCCGGCTGGCTTGATGGACCCCCCACGATATTGGCTCTCCAGGTGGGAGAGGAACAGAGCCAGGCTCGGACACTCCCCGGGAAGCCCAGGCAGGCTGGAAGAGGAGGGAATGTGCTGGCACAGCACCTTCCTGCCCCGTGCTCACTCACCCAAAAGCTCTCTCCGCGCCGGGAGCAGACCCCGCCGACAAACCCCGGAGCGTTTCCTTCCCCGTGCAGCAGCGGCCAGAATGCCAGCAATCCTGGAGGCATTCCTGCAGCCAGACGTGCCAGCAGCTTTCCAACCTACACCTACAAAGAGGGCAGCTTTTAATTAGCGTTAAATGGCAGATTAAATGGCACACTGTCACTGTGACTTTGTCTGCTTCAAAACTTTTCATGGCTTGAAGCAGCAATTTATTGTTTTGTACTGAGAGATTCAGAAAAGTCAAGCTGAGAGTGGTTCCCAGGGAATAAATCATCTCACTGCGATAAACATTTCCCTTAAAATTGCTTTTTTCCACAGTTTATTAGACCTTTTATTTTGGAGGAGGCAGTTCCACAAATTTTTCTCTGCAGTTTTAGTGATTGATAATTAAGCTCATGTGGTTTGACTATTTCTGTGATTTCAAAGGCAAATCTTCATCTCGCCCACCCAATGCTCACCTACAACAACGTGTTCTATTTCAAAATAAGAGAACAATGGAAAGAAGGGGAAAATATCCCTCATGGAAAGGGCTGTCCAGGCCTGGCACAGGTGCCCAGGGCAGGGCTGGATCCCTGGCAGTGCCCAAGGCCAGGCTGGACACTGGGGCTGGAGCAGCCTGGGACAGTGGGAGGTGTCCCTGCCATGGCAGGGGTGGGATGGGATGGTCCCGAAGGTCCCTTCTAACACAAACCATTCTAGCTTTTACTTCATTTTTTACGTATCTAAGCTGAATTTGATTAAACTTGGCCAACTTTTTGGTATTAACAAAATCACACCAACAGAACTTCCTCCCCTGAGTGAGTTCTCCCGCACTCGTGCAGAAAGGGCAGGCGTGCCCACGAATTCTCATCAAAAAAGGAATTCTCAAACAAAATAGGGAATGGCATCCTTAGTTTATGATATGGGGAACTGAGGATGCCTGCAAGTCTTGTCCTGGCTAAGGCAGGGAATTTCAGATTCAAAAATCCCAACTCAGACATCCTTAGCCCTTATTTTATGAAGCTGCTTTGCCATCTCCTGCTCTGTGTTCTTCACTGCCTGGTAGCGTTGCAGCCTTTTCATTCTTAGAAATGGGCCATAAGCACTGCAATCCAAATAAATCCATCTCACCTTTCAGCAGAAACAATCAAAAGATAGATAAGGAACAAAAGCTAAGGGCTCTTTGTCACATGTTCATAAATGAATAAAAGTACATGATGGAAAACCCTCTGAAACAACATCCAATCGCTGGTGGTACTTAGAAGAGACACATCACTAATGGTTCATTTAACTTTGCAATATCTTGAACTCCCTCGTTTTGTGAAGCTGGAATTATTTATGAGCCAGTTTATTACGAGCAGATTAATATTCATTGGACAGTTGGCAGGCGATGTACGCGCCCCTCTCGGGCTGTTTAGCAGGAGGGCAGAGCCGTGGCTCGGGGAGCGGCGGGCAGAGAGCGGATTGCAGTCAGGCCCGTCAGGGGCTCCGCGGCCAGCGGGAGTGTCCGAGGGAAGGCTGGGAGGGCTCCGGGCCCGCGGCTGGGAGACCTTCAGGGAGCGAGAGGAGAGAGTTCGGCAGTGCTGACCACACGGACCCGAGGGAGCCGGCTCCTGAGGCGCCTGGAAACGGGCTCCGAGCTCGGCGGAGCCCAAACCTGCCCGCACCTTCCTCCGGGGTAACTGGAGGGGTTTACTGCGGGGCATCGGCTTCCAGCGGGTTCCCGCAGGGTCGGTCCCCGCCTGTGCTCTGCCCCTCCGGCCACCGAAACCGCTGGCCAGGCAGCAGAACAAACTCCACCGGGGGTGTCCCGGCGGGGCACGCCCCGGGCTGCGGCTCGGGGATCCCTGGGGTGCCGCCGTGCCCGTTTAACTCTCAGCGAGACACCCGCGCACAACCAGCGGGACCTCGGCAGACAGGCGAGACCGCGGGCGGGGAACAAACACGCGGAGTGCTCTGTGTGCTGCGGGGCGAGCCGGGGGCACGGGGACAGCGAGAGCCCCTCCAACAGCCACCCTGTGCCAGGGCCCCACCCCACAGAGCCGCCCCTCCCCCCCACAGAGCCGCCCCTCCATCCCACAGAGCCGCCCCCCATCCCACAGA
>VZSE01002737.1:3960-277780 GCA_013398275.1 Promerops cafer
ATCCATCCAAAAAAAAAAAAAAAAAATACAAAGAGGAAAATTAATTCAGTTTCTTTTGGGGAGAGGGTATTGGAAACTATACCTTCTAGGTTCCCTGTGAGCATTTTTCTATGAGATTCTTGTTTTCTCCTCATGAAAATGCTGTGTTTTGTGCCTTTTGTCACTTACAGGAGCACTGATGCTTGCAGAAGAAAGACATTGCCTGATTAAATGGCTTAACTTCATGTTGGTCACACATACACTCAGCTGGGATGAGAATTCAAGCAATAATAGCAAAACCAAAACCAACAGCCATTTCATTTAAAACCAAGCCTTAACAACAACAACATTCCATGAACAGGGCTGGATAGCAGCTTCTCCTTAGTGTCCAGAGAGTTGCTGATTTGAATCAGAGTGAAAGTAGCTCTATTTGTCCTGTGTTATGGGGCAGACATCACTCATCATGCTCAGGAATAAATATGACATTATTTTAGCCTTTTCCTTGCTCCCACTGGTAGTGATGGGAGTGACACACTCACCAAAGGGTTTGTACCACACGGTGCCAGGAGTCCTGAGATGTCAGAGGTGTTTCTGCAATGAGGCACAATGTCTTTTAAGTATCTCTTCTATGGATCAGGGCTTATGGGCTCAGATAAAGCTCCATGGTTTTGTGCCTGCTCTGTTTTCAGCACCTGAACCGCTACACTCGTGTCCTCTGTAGATATGGCCTTAAAAACATCTTTCATTTGTTTACCTTACTCTTTAACCTGAGTTTCGTGTTCATTTTTTTCTACATTTTTCACTTCTTCTCCTTCACAGCTTGAATTTCTCTTGAAGTTTTTTATCTTTGTCTCAGGCTCACAGCATGAGGAAAAGAAAGAATTTCCAAGCTGCAGGCTGGCAAATTTAGCCAAACTTTCTCCAGCGATGGCCAGATTCAGGTGTTTCAGTAGAAAGAGCCAAGCAGTTTAACCCTTAGACATGACAAAATCTGCCTCCTCCTAGAAGGCTCCTCTGAATCAAAGAGAATTATAGTTGCATACATCCTCCTGCATGTTTTTTGTTGTCTCTTCTCCTGTTTATCTTAGTGTTAAATTCTGTAACTTAGGATATTGCTGATATGTCTACAAACACCCTGTTCTTTGAACCTTGGGAAGTTTTCAGACCCAAGGTCATCCTTGGCTTTGAGAAGTACAGTATAAATACATGTTCTTCACTGTGGGAAAAAAAAAGTATTTTCTTATATGGGTTTTGAAGTTGATACCTAGTACCTCAACTGATGGCCCCACAATGTTTTGGGTTTTTTGTCTGAAGAGGCAAAACCAGTGATTTCCCATCTTGTAAAAGCAAATTCCCAGATTGGAATGATTCATTGTATCTTTACTTTTTCTATATTTTTTCTTATGTCCCTACTCTCTAAGGGTAAGAATTCCAGTCTTTTTTCTTCACCCTCTGCTCAGCCAAGTGTCTCTGTTTTTTCTTTCTTCATGGCAATTCTTTTTCCCCCTTTCTGCTCCCCTTTTATAGCATCTTTCTTGAGACAAGTTCATTTTATTGCAAATACTATTCTGGATGAAACCACACCACTTAGACAGATGGTCTGTATAACGTCTGTATAATGTTCTAATATGATTGCCCAATATTATTTCATAAATCAGCATAAACCTTGTTGCTTAACATCCTTCTGCCTTATTTCCTTATCTAAGCTCTGAACACATCTTTGCTAATCTGTTTTGATTTATACTTGTGTCACTGGTATGTTTAATTGAAAATTTTCAGCAAAATACAACAGCATATATTTTTTTCTTCTTCAGGATCTACTGCTTTGTATTTTTTGTTAACTCTGCTGTTGTTCAGCCACCAAATTTTTAAAATGCATTCAACTTCCTTCACTTTTTCTATTGCTTCCAGCCCAGCACAAAACCCATTCTCAATTCACCGCACTCTTCTGAACTGCTGCTGAAGTCTCTTTGTCAGAACCAATTTGCAAACTCATTTATTACTAATGTTCGAGTGCTAAGTTCCCCCTCTTGCTTCCTTTATTACATCATTCCTATCTTATCTGCTTATTCTTTGAAAGAGAGTAAAACTCCACCAAATGGAGTTGCTTAGACTTCCCCTCCTTTCTACTTCTAGCAGTTGCACTGAAGTTGTCCTGACTCGCATCATCCGTGTACCTACAGCTTCTCAGCCTTCAGCTTGCAAATCAAGATAAGATTAGTAACTGTTACCATCACATATCCCGTAACTCAATTTTTTACTCTTAAATACTTCTTTTTTCTTGTGCAAATTTGAACTGCAGCCAGTGCTGTCTTTCTGTAAAAGTTAAAAATTCTACCATGTTTTTTATCTTCTCACCTTCATTATCAACACTTTTATCACACAATTATCAAAAAGAGCTTCACTACATTCCTAAGCATCCTGGAGAATTTACTTGTGTATTTTGCTGAAAACTACTCCCACCTAGAAAGGGTGAAATGTGCCTATGAAACATAGAAATAAGAAACTATTCTTTGCCTCTTTCTATGGTTTTAGGTTATTTCTTGTCAATAGGATATATTTAATTGTGACAATACTAATAAAAACAGTAACAAAATATTCTGATTCAGTTTGACTCAACAAACATAACATTTATAGACCCTCTGTCAGTATTTCCATATAGTACTTCTTAAAATTACCTGTTTTCACTTTCCTCTGCCTTAAGTTTTTGGTTGAATTGATTTGCATTGGAAGGAACAGACTCTCATGAGAAAAGACATGACAATGATTTTGTAGCCCAAGCTGGTATTAAATCAAGTATAAGCAGCCTTTCTAATAAGCTTTTAAATTAGAAGGAGAAAGCTCTCAGATGAAGTTCTACATTGCTGCAGTGATTATTAAGAGCAATGAATCATGTGGGGTCAAGCTCAGCCAGCAAACTAAATTAGTTTTGGAGCACTTTTAGAATGTGTCTTGCAGTCACACTTTTAATACTGTTTGGTGATCCAGCAAGACTGTAGATCACAGCATGTGGCAATCTTACACAGGAGCAGAGATTTGTATCCATGGCTTGTGAATCCTTAGAATGAGAAATAGCTAAAAATCTCCTTCCTTTCATAGGTTTTTTCACATTCCAAGTCATCAGTGTGGACTTTTGCTAGGCCAAACAGTATTTAATCAAACAATACTTTCATCAAACCATCTTTTCTACCAGAAACACCAAATTATTTTAATTTTTACTCTTTCTCACTGTACCACACATTTCAACAACTGAATAGCATTTATTAAGAGAAGTTCCTTCTTGCATCACTTGCAAAGAAAACAGGTGATGCAGTGAAACTCTGTCTATGCCTTTTCAGAAGAAGAAAGTATGCATTTCCTCCAGAGTAAACAGATAGACCCTTTTTGACATTAATGACAAACATGGTGGGTAAAGTTAGTTGCATTCAATTATGAGCCACTAGGAATATTAGCATGTCAATGTTTTTTAGAACCTTTAGAAGAAGTCACTCTCTGGTGCAAATTTAATAAGCTGCTGAGACTGTTAATATTCTGTTCCTGATTTGTCTCTTCAAGTAAAGATATTCCTGAGTACCTGAACTGCCAAACCCAGTGTAATGTATTTTTAAAGATTATACTTAGCATTACAGCTGAATTTGTGCACAGAAACTGGCCCAAGTAATGAGGCTACTGCTGTAAACCATTAGAGAGACTTCTTCATGCCTATTTACATATGCAAGATAAACCTAGATATTGATATCTTTTGTAAATTGATGTAATCAGAATTATTATTCTGATAGTTCATGAAAATAGTTCATGAGAATGCCTGAGTGAGTGCTCAGTGTTCTGCACAAAAAATCTTGTTTTAAAGGACCTGAATGAGGATGTAATGTTCTCACCTGGATCTCGGGGAGTCAAGAATAAGCTCAGGAGTCAGAGTTATAACTTTAATACTCACTTGGGTGCCAGTTTTCAAAACAGTTCCTTCAAGTGCAGGTTATACAGCACTTGTGCTCCAAACACAAGGTTGAACTGCTGAATATCCACTGTGTGTGTGTGGCTGTTGAGCAGAGCAGCTGTTACTGAGAATCAGGGCTTTGCTTTGTCAAGGTAGTTGTTTAAAACCTGAAGAACTCAGTAAAAATAAAGGCTACGA
The DNA here is from genome assembly GCA_013398275.1 of Promerops cafer. NCBI lineage: Eukaryota > Metazoa > Chordata > Aves > Passeriformes > Nectariniidae > Promerops > Promerops cafer. Next base: position 8,075 of record VZSE01002737.1, read on the forward strand.
TCTCTCTTGGCTTCCTTTTCTCGTTTGAGAATTCACTACAGTGATTATCCCCCTCAAAGGAGTGTTGTGAGGCATTACTAACTGAAGTCTTTCTCGTGTGGAAAGGTACACGTGGCAAAGATGCTAGAGCACAAATTATTAACAGAGGAGCAGGGAGGCACACATCTCTTTCATGTAATGGGTGGGTTATTCGTTCCTCCTACTCGTGTCTCTGGTTCAACAAAGGTAAAATTTACCTTTGTTGAACAAATACTCATAAAATAACGTTAGATTCATGTTCACAATTAATAAATACATCTCTGTACAGCTGTTTCATTGATTTAGGATCCATTAATGTACCAGTAAGCAGAAATAGATCACGCTGTTTATACAGTTCTTTAAAACAAAAGAAAAATGCATCATAAAATGTCATTTTTTAATCTGTTAGCTAATGGTAGTTTGGGATTTTGTTTATTCCTTTTTTTTTTTTTTTTCAGCACATTTCACAGAATTCCTGTTGTTATCTAATGGTTCTTTCTGTCAGAGATTTCCACCTCTGATCTACACCGAGCTTGATTTTATAGAAAGAAAATGGCAATACCAGAAAAAACTTCCTTATATCAATCCCAGTTTTTTTGTACAAGTTGTTACCTGAGCTGAGCCCAAACAAAGACCAAAACCTTTTCAATTCCAGGCAATAATAATACACAGGGAAACAGAAACAGAGCAAATACTCTCATCATCCCAAGCCATGCTCTGGCTCTCTGAAGGATGAGCAACCAGATCCAGCCCTGCAAAATGAACTGGTTTGTACAACATTAACTTGCAGACTCCAGAGCTTGGACCTTAGCCCTTGAGTCTTCTTGTAGAGGTTTAATACTTTGGATTCACAAAAGATAGTTCAGTCAGCAGGCAACTGCAGCAGCTGACTAAGAAGAGTCCAGGCAAAGATTGGTGCTCCATCTTTCTGGCTCTTTATATACCACTAGATTAAGTTTCATCCTGTGTGTGTCTATGGGCAAGAAGATTTGGGACTTCTTGCTGACCAGTTTCTGCCCACATTATAATAATATTGGCTTTGTCTGTGATGAAGTTGGTTTTCCTTATAGTAGCTTGTGTAGTGCTGTGTTCTGGATTTGTGATGGCAGCAGCATTGATAACACGTGGATGTTTTAGTTATTGCTGAGCCACTGCTGACACAGCATCCAGGCCTTTTCTACTTTTTATTCTGGGCAATAATTTGGGAGAGAACACAGCCTGGCCAGTTGACCCCAACTAAACAAAATAATATTCCATATGATGTGGTGTTGTACTCAGTAATAAATACAGTGGCAGAGGAAGTTTGCCAGTATTGACACTGCCTAGGGGAAGACTGAGCATCTGTTGGCTGGTGCTGAGCAATTGGATTTTTTTGCACCATTTGCTTATATTGTTAGGTTTTGGCTTTTTGGCTGTTTTTTTTTTTATTTATTTATTTTGTTTCATTTTTTTGGTTTTGGTTGGTGGGAAGAGTGGGATTGTGGCTCTGTGGTGCTAAACTGACTGCCAGGATAAAACCAGAACACTGGCCAGCTGTAGTTTTCACAATGTGATGCAGAAATCCCAAGCTCTAGATGTCTGCTAATGCATTTTAGACCACTGGGTTCAGGTAGTCCAGACTTTGGGTAGGACATCTGAATTGCTTTTTTTTTTCAGTAGAAAGGACAATGAAGAAGAAATTTGCTGCATTCACAACTTCCCATTTGTTTACTTTTCTTTTCCCTTTTTTTTTTTCTTTTTTAAATAGAGCTTCTTTTCTAACGTTTAAAATCTGGCAAAACTAAGTTTATTATAAGACATGGTGCTTGTCCAGGATTTCTGATTAAAAAACTAATGTGGACTACAGGTTATCATTTCCTTTGAGAAAATGTTTGAATGTAAATACAACAGATGCCACTTGAGGTTGCCCTGAGTGTGACAGCTCATATAATATTGGCTACACAGGGAGTCTCAGGTAGAGGAATTCACACAGGACTAAGGAAGTTGTGTGTGCTCTTACTGTGGAAATTACAACCAGCTGGAGAAGGCCAATTTAATTTTGTGACACCCATCAATGTTTCACAATTTGTTGCTGTTCTTCCCTGTGAAGAGGAGAACACTGGAAAAAGTTTTTTATTCTGAGAGAAGTGTCAGAACATCAACTTGTGATTCTATGAAGTCAGCCTTAGTGGAGGAGGGCAGGGGAAAGGCTTTTTTCCATAACCAATAGACAGCAGGGAGATTTCTGTTGCCAAAATAATCTGCCTTAAAAACACCAACAAATAACATTCAAAAAAATGCTTCAATAAAATAGAAAAAAAAATATATATTCTTCCTACAACATTTCCATTTCATCTAAATGGTAGACTCTGGAAATTAAGAATAAGAAGATTGAAAATAAGGGTTAAAGAACTGAAGGGCTTTAATAATTCTTATCATTAACTATCCTCAGACAGATATATAAAAAAGAATTAGATGTATTAGTACTTCAGAATTTGACATGTAAGAAAGTATAGCTCAGAGCTGGCACTCCAATTCTGCCACAGACAATAAATCAAGAAGGTGTTCCCAGATGTGACTTTTGTAAAGAAGTATGATCTGCTTAGCCACAACACTCCTGTGGAAGATAAATATTTGTCTTCACTAAATCATACAAATACTGCCCATTGCATGTTCCCTTGAATGGTATAATCAGACTCACTACCACAAAATGAAAATACATATCTTTGTTAATGACTGCTAGGCTATAGGAAATGAATGCCCAAAACACAGACACACACACAAGGGAGAAGGAAAAAAATACAAGAAAAAGCTAAAGAACAGTTTCTGTTTTGATATAATTTGTTTCCTAAAGAAAATACCCACTACCCAGACTAAATGTGTAGTGCAGTTGCCTTCTTTATTTCACACTCATCAGCTAATTGGCAACTTTTGAGTTACTTTGGTTCTGACATCACAGAGCAGGTTCCTCCTCTTATACTGTGTGGTGAGGAAGGATGTGGGATGCCCCCACATCAGAAGGATGTGGACCTGTTGGAGTCCAGAGAAGAGCCATGAAGAGGGTCAGAAAGCTCAGAAAGCTGGCACACCTCTCCTATGCTGACAGGCTGAAGAGATTTTTCAACCTGGAGAAGGGAGGGCTCCAGGGAGACCTTGGAGCACCTTACAGCACCTAAAGGGGCCCTACAGGAAAGCTGGAGAGGGACATTTTACAAGGCCACGTGGTGATAGGACAGAGTGGTGGCTTCAAACCAATAGAGGTAGGTTTAGATTAGATATCAGAAAGAAATTCTTCACTGTGAGCATTGTGAGACTCTGGTATAGGTTTCCCAGAGAAGCTGCAGATGCTTCATTTCTGTAAATGTCCCAGGCCAGGTTGGATGGGGCTTTGAGCTTGGCCTAGTGGAAGGTATCCCTGCCCATGACAGGGGATTTAGATGATCTTCCAGATCCCTTCCAACACAGAATTTCTGTGATTCTGTGGTTCTATATGATTCCTACAGACATGACTCACAGAAACTGATTATTCTGGGATTAACCCAGAGTACAGGACAACAAGCACTTGCAGTGATTAAGCAGTCTGTTCTTTCCTGTAAGTATTTAGGGGGCAGAGGCAGAGCTTGCCACTGCTTTCCAACAGAGACAACCAATTTGAGGACATGTCAAACCTACCCAGTCTGTTCCTCCTGTTGCATAATTACTGTTTGACTCCCTGAGTTACATCCTCGTTAATAGGCACTCCCATTACAATGGCTCCCTCTCATCTGCAGTGAAAGCAGCAAGAAACCATCACCTGTTGTTTTATCAGGTTCAACCCAGCTCTGAGAGAGCAGCAGCAGGGCTATTGTTATGTTCTCTACCAGATCTATTTTTACACAAGCATATGGAACATTTTCCCTGCACTGATACTTTTCTGTTCAAGTGTTATGGTTTGATTTTTAGGTCATTAATAACAACAAAACAACAATAATATTAATAATAATAATTCTACCCCATGAGCATCTGCACTTTCAGTAAATTTCTGTTGCATCCTTTTTTCCCCAGTTTCCTTGTTACTTGTCTTTCCTCCACATACTGCCACATGCCTAATGTCTAGACTGTAAGATCCTAGAGCAAAAGTTTCCAAACTTTTGTGTTTCATATACCCTGAAAAAAAAAGCCTAATGGAGCTACGAATATAAGACTAGTGAGTACTGATTTATTTTTGTTAGCTATATTTCCCACCTTCCCTAGAAATAACCAAAGTACCTCCAGGGGGTTGTAGACAAACCACTGGAAAACAGAGATATAAAAGGTGAGTTGCCTGTGCCTTGAGGTTAGAGTCAAGCAAAATTTCAGGTGTTCTCTGCAGAGTTTTAGGGTTTGAGAAAGCTCCTCTGCAGCATGGATGTAGGGATGTGATAGCAACTCATATCTTATGGGAGAGAGTTGATGCAGTCTGGCATACAACAAAAAGAGAGAGAAACAGTATTTTTAGACTAAGGACTATAACAGGTCTTTTTTTAATCTGGCAGGAGTAGACCTCAGTGTCTCAAGGTAGACAATATACAATAACAATACACAGAATTCTTCTTTATTTGAAGAGCACAAGGTACCTTTGGGACTCAGCTCCTTTAGCAAAACTATATTGTCCTTTATTATTATTTGTTCAGAAAATGCAGTGGAAGCTGTACAAATAATTGTACAGTGTTTTAAATGGTTTTGAGATCAGCACTGGTTTTAAGATCAATATAGCATGTAATAATTTTTTCATTTATATATTTCAAATTTACATTACTCAATAGAATATCAGTGACAATAGTAACTGAGAAATAATTCAATGATTATGCCACCTTCAGAAAATGGCTTTTTTGATATGGTGGAATAGATTTATGGAAAAGACAGTGCCTATTCTTATTTCAGCATATGTCTGAATATTAAAAGTATCACATTGTTTTTTTTTCAGAGAGAGTTCAGACTTTAAGATTTAATATATCTACAACTCAGTAGAAATTAAAAATTAGATTTTTAGACAGACTCAATTTTTGTTTATACCTGTAATAAAATTTAGATAAATAATTTCAGGCCTTTTTAATAATGTCTTTAGAGAGGCAAATATATGCATTAAAGGATCCTTGGATGAAATCCTTGTGGGATCTCCATATATGAAAACACATATTTATTTTTAGTTGTCTGTATGAGAAAGGATAGGTTGTTTTTAGTTGTAATAATAAATTAATTTTATGGCCTAAGATTTTCTATAGTTTTTTTCTGACTCATATAAACCAGTTGCTCTCCCTGTCTGTAACTATCGCTCCAGGTGTGCTAGATCCTTACAGATTTATTTTCTTTGTGTTATATTCAAATATGCTAAAAACCTACTGCTTTACACTTCAGCTACTGTAACAACTTGGGTGAGTGAAGGAGAGAGATTAAAATCTGTTCCTAACATTGTTCCTTCATCTGCCAGCAGGGTCCTCCCCACTGATGTTATTGGGCAGCTCAGAAAACCCAGGGGAAGCCCATTTTTTTCTGGTAGAAAGACCTCACTCATTGGAATGGTTATGGATTTGGATTGCTTTAGATTAACTATTGCTTATCTTTCATTGGCTGCACAGAAGTAAGAGAAGGAAAAATAAAAAAAAAGGAAAAAAAATATTCTACAGAACACTCATTCTTGAGTGTCTAGACTAAAAGAGTCCTCACTTGTGTCTAGTAAGCACTAACCCTTTTCTTACTTCTAGCTAAAAACCAAAGGTTTTGGTCTCTGAGCCAAAAATCAACATCAAGCATTGGGCTACTGAAGAAGAAATTGGTTTCCACATCTCAGGTATCCTCTTTGCTTTCATTTCTCTTCCCCTGCTAAAGCTGAAAGTGTGCCATTAAACACAGCAGCTTGATCTACTGCCTTCTTCCTCTGTTTTAGCAGGTGCTTTAAAAATGCTGAAATATGAGCAGTGATTTCCGAGGTCCAGAGACCTGGTCCTTTAATCAGCTGCAGGCTCTGGAGGACTGCAGCTCCCATCTGCATATCGTGGGTGACTGAACTGCCACTGGCAAGGGTGAAAGGGTTCAAATCTGCCAGGGGAGGGATGCTACAGCCCACAGCCCCTGAGCAGCTCTAGGTCGTGGAGCAGGTACAACAGACTCAGTTTGGAAACTGAGGGCTCCAGCTAAGAGACACCTGAAACCCGTGCTGTTAAACCCTTCTTTGGCAGTACCTGAGAAAATTGTATCAAGAGGCACAATCTGAGTGTTTGACCCTTCCATCCATCTCACAGCAGTCCAGCACTCTGCCTTTGCACACACAGACCAGAGGCTTTCGGGAGCTTTCTAGGACTCAGGAATTGCGATCATGACCAGCTGCAGAAAAACTTATTATGGTCTCTTCCCTAGGAGGAATGTGTTTTAATTTCATGGGGCTAGAGGGGTCCTAACTAATCTCTGCTTTACTTAATTAGATATGCTAGCAGAAATTTCCACGCCACCTCTTGAGGAAACAACAGGAGGGAATTTAAAAAGAGGCGGTTGGTGAAAATGAGTAAAGATGTTATACACACCTCTTCTGCCTGCCTAATTACTCATGACATGAACACACACAGCTGTGACTAGGATGCACCAGAACAAACTGTTCTAAAAATTCACAGCAGTTTCCTGTGTATTCCAAAAAATACATAAGGGCCTGCAGAAAATACAAATTGTCAGTGGTCTCTTGGCAACTTTCTGTTAAGTAAACTCATGAGGACTGTAATATATAATAAAAGCATTCACTTACGAAAGGTTTTCATTCCTTCTGAGATGTTGGATACTTATCTCCTGAGGGATTAATTTGTTGGAGGCAGATACTGAATGCTCCCAAGGCCTCGTTGGGAATTCTCTGCTGAGTGAGTGTGAAGCTTCTGTAGCTTGTGCTGAAGTGAAGATCAGTTTCAGAAGCTTGTAGCTGTGTGTCTGAGGAAACACACTGGTTCATTTTCTTCTACCTTTGGAAACAGAATCAGAATTAAAATAAGATCAAGCAATTTTATTACAAGGGAATGAACAAAAAGCTATGGAGCATGATTACTCTGCCAATTACACTGGTTTTGCACTAGGGCAGCTACATGTATTTCAAGGTAATTATTCTCATTAAGTGCTGATATAAGTGAAAGAAGAACCATGGCCTGTGGTCTAAGAGAGGATTGTAATAAAAGCTGGATACTTGCCACAGACAATATTTTATGGAGGTTCAAACAAATTCCTGAGATACATCTGGTTCCATTTTAGCTTCTTCTTAACTTATCCTGGTTACTTCAATTTGCAAGAAGGTTTTTGCAAACCCAAACACCTTTATGAAGGCTCATGAATATAATAACTGGCATGCAGACTGAGTGATGGAAGTGATTAAAGCTCTGAAGAAGAACAGATGTTTAAAGATTTATTAAAAAAAAGAAAATGCATATACTGCTGAAGATATCATTCTGGTATCATCTTCAAATGTTATCAGAGATATTTGCATGGTACCAGGGGACAGAGGACAAACTCCTTCTTGTACTTGCTACCATATCCTTGCTTTGTATATGGAGAGGAGAACAGGTTCCACAGTGCAGAAAGTCATTTGCAAAAGAGGTGATTCCTGCCTACTTCAAAACATACTCAAAAATGAACCTGAAGAAATGGTGAATTCTATTCAGAGAAAAAGAGGCAAAAAAAGAGAACATGCTTTGGTAAAAAGTAATTAAAAATAATATTATTTTTTCCCTTCCTCACCTCCTTTGTGTATGTGTGTGTGTGTGTTTTGTGGGTAAGCAGGAAATTTACCATATAGCAATAATATGACAAACTTGTAATGACTCTGTGGTCAGAGGGCCAAGTCCTGGCTCTGTCAATTTGACCTGCAAAAGTATAATTGATTTATAGGGGTCATGTTCTCAATGAGATTCATGGAACAAATGCTTGAGTTTTCGGAAAGTTTGCAGCAAAGTATTACTTTCAGTTTTTGTTCCAAGCACATGATAAGTTCACTTACTTTCTTATTCCTTTGTTTCATGTAGATATAGATTGGAACTTTATAAACCCAGCCTTTTTATTTTTAATCCAGAGTGTTGCTCATACAGGAGGACTTAAAATTTATGCAACCTTTTCAGCAAGTTTCACTGTGTTCAGTCGTCTTTGTTCAAAAAAACATTGCAAACTTTTCATGGCATTTGACTCACACTTTCAGAGTAGTAAACCTACCCAGAAAAACAGTTGAATACATTCCTTAGAAAAAAAAGATAGCATCATGTGAAGACTTTAAGTTTTTTACTTTAAGTCATACTTGAGATTTCTAGAGAGACTTTCCATAGAAAATATTATTTTACAATCATGCCTATGCTGAGAAAAGCTGGTCACAAATATTCATTGTACAGATGTAACCCCTGGTGCTATCTGGGAGACAAGCATCAAGTTTCTGCTAGTCAGCTCTCATCACATAGTTTCTAGCAGTAAACTTCAGCATATGACAGCTCCACACATAGTTGCCTTTATTTACATATTGTTTGTTGCACGCAGGGGATGAATATTTACATCACATGACAAGGTTTCTGCTCCCCAGTTGAATTAGTGAACATTTTACAACCAGCAAATGATGTGAAGTATATCAGAAATGAGAGAGTGAATGCTTTTGTTTGCACAGAGAGATCCCAGCTCTCCTTTTGGATGGGTATTTAAGTGATGCACGGCACGGCCTCAAGCATCCCTATGAAATGCATCAAGGACAAGACCAGCAAACATGGCTGAACTCTCTATTTCTAATAAATGGTTTGAATAACCTGGATGTTGTTTAGACAGCTATAGCTGGTTCTAACACAGAGCTGCACAGAACAGCAGAACCTCCCTAGAAAGATCCTCCCATCTTGCACTTGTTGAAACAGGGGTCACCTAAAGCACATCTCTTTTGCAAGTGTCAGAGCTTTCCATGGGAAAAGTGGGTTTGTTGCCACTGTTGGGGGGAACAGGAACACATGGTCATTTCAATGAAGTAACAGGCAAGCCTTTGAGAAATGTTTTTGTGAGGCCAGGAAGATGCTGTGGAAAAGCTTAAGGTTGAATAAGACCGATACTGCTGAATTGATGGGACCCTTGTGAGGGTCAGGCTAGAGAAGTCAAGGAGGAGTACCTCAGGGTTGCATAGTTAATGAAGTCTATGGGATTTCCATCCTTTATTAATTTTAAATCTCAGTTGAGAGCTAAGAAGGAATAATATTTCAAGTAGGAGTCTGAGTCAAGACCCCAGGTCTACACGTCCATCATCCTGAGGCAAATTTGGTTCTAGAGCCAAATGCTGCTGCCTGGGCTCAGTGCCAGAGATGTAGTGGTGACTCATTAGTAGCATGGCCAGGGTAAATGAAGGCTTCTGGAGGTTTGAGCATATTGACTGAAAGCCCAGTAGTGTCAATGGAAATACTCCCTACCAAGAGCTTTAAATCAAGCTGTTAAAACTGGATTCCTGGGGATATTATTAAAACTCCATTATACATCTTGGGCTCCTGAAGAAATGTAGCCATATGTCTGCTTGATGAATCACTGAGATTTCTGATAGAAACATCTCATCTGGTACTGGTCCTGCCAATTTCTATCTAGTTTAAGTTCCAGTAACCAATTACAATCCCATATGTTATAAACTGAGCCATGTTCTTGCAGGTATCTCAGGCACATCAGTATTGCCATAATAGGGTTTTCTCATACATTTATTTTCACAAATTGCCTCTGTTATTGTAAGAGGTTATTGAAGCAAGCATCCACGGCATCGGGAAGGCAGAAAGCATTTGCAGAAACAGTCAACTTTGCTATTGCTATTTGGGATACAAAAGACACATCCAAATCACCTTCATCTTCTAGCAAGTAAGTAAGTCAACAGAGAAAGTGTTTAAGAGAAAACTGTTAGCAATTAATCACATGCCTCAGACACCTCAGATTCCAAATGTAGCCACAAAGGCATTGAAAGTTGAATTTATAGAAGCAAAAAATTAAATGTGCAAATTATTAAGTTTAAACTTGAAAAATCAAAGTTCCAACATCAGGAACAAAGTTCCAACATGGGAAAAAAGTAGTTACCTCTGCTTTGGAGTCTCTGCATCTTTAATGGAAGGGCTTCAAAGAAATTAACACAAAATATTTTGAAGGACCCATTTGTAGCTGAGTGATGCTGTGGATCGAAAAAATCTTCTGTAAATGTACATGAAAATGTTAAACTATATAAAAATTTTAGAAAATTAGGAGGTGAAGATAAGAAGAGTGAGGAAGGACACAACTTTATGAGCTCCTTCTGACATGTTCATATATTTAGTCTGACAAGAAGGAACATCCCTGAGCCCAAGTTTTTAGGGAAAGCAAAGTATAAAGGAATAGAGAAAATTTTTTAATCAGATGTTCTACTTGCATTTTGTGACAACTACACCTTTTGTCCAGTTTTCTTTTCTGAAAAAACAGTCATATTTTTAAAATAACTTTGGTATTTCTTGAAAAGCCTGAGAAAAGTGTAAGAGTAGGTTTTGCTGTTTTCTTGGTTTTGATAAATGTCCCAATTTGAAGGGAAAAGAACCTCTTAAGTTTCAAAGGCATAGAAGTATTTCCTAAAAACCTGAATTCTGAGAAGAGATTAAAATTACTTCTAATTTAAAAATTTAAATTGACATAGTGTTAACTACTTTTAATAAAACATCTTGGAAGCACACATGGCTGCATTGTGAGATATCTATTAGCAACAATAAGAGCAAGTCATTGATTTGTATGACTTCATAAGGATTTATTATCCTTGAATCAATTTGTTAATAGCTTATTATAAACAATATAAGAGAATGCAATGGTAATGGTGAAATACAGCAAATGAAATATTCAGATTGCAAATTAAATGAGAACACAAAATGAGGCAAATCTTTCGAGAGCGTGAATTAGTCAGAGCCCATTTAAGTCAGGGGAGATGGAGCAGTTAATGCCAGCTGATCATGTAGCTCCACAAACTTAAATCTGTTGTCCTCTCATTAAAAGTGGAGCAGCTAGTGATCTTAATGCACTGGACTGTGCAAAGCCTTTGCACAGTAAAAAATCACGTTATTCTTCTGGTATCATAAATGGAATTTGGAGGTGTGAAGAGGCTTAAGTGATTTGCAAAGGTCACAGGACAGATAAGTGGCAGAGCCAGGAGTAGATCTGGCATGTCATGACTCCTTGCAGTAACCAGAGGACCATCTGGCTTGTCGTAATAAATCCACATTTAATTAGGTGATGTTCTAAGGGCAAACAAAAATGCCAGCATAGGTTAAATGTCATCTAATAATTTGTCCTCACAGCAGATCATCTGTAACAAGCCATTGTGTAGCTCTATTTCTAATCTGTTGCAATACAACTTCTGCTACATGACTGTTAAGAAAATCTTTCATTTTTGTCCTCAAATGCAAATTCAGAAGATGTTGTGCTGGTTGGGCTGTGCTTTGTCTGGAGATATAAGCAAAGAAATTTGTTGATTTATTCCATGCAACACTGAATGCAAATACACAAATTACTGCTCTTTTATAACTTACATGTGTTAGCCCACTGGGGAAAGAAATCCCACCTGATTTCATTGAAGGCAGCTCTCCTAAACTGAAATTTAGTTTAGGTCCTCCTTAGCAGCAGTCTAGCACTGAGCAGAGTGGGGAGACCTGTCACCTGTAACAAATGGGGCAGCTCAGCCACATCAGAATCCAGGGCTGGCTAAGACTGGTATGTCTCTCACTTACTTTGGCTGAATTTATATTTGACATAAAAGTCCTAAATTCCTTAACATCAGCCTGCCTTTCCCTTCTATTTCCCTACTTGCTGCCTCTCTAGCAGCACCAGATACAGCTAATGGGGCTGTTTTGTCCACCCCTTGGCTGCAGACACAAATTTCATAGTGGGATAACTCTTAACCACCTTTACATTAATACCATAAATCTCAGAGCACGTTTTACCCAGATATTCTCTTTGGCTGCAAATTTTCACATTTTACTTCTACACTCTCATTTCCAGAAATGTTACCTTGAGGAGAGAAAATTTTTTAATTTTTTTTTTTTTTAGTTTCCCTGAGCATCTCACAACATCTCATTGACCTGCAGAACCTAAAGTGGCCATAAAATATTCTGCAATGTTAACAGTGCAGGAAAGGCAGTACATAAGAAACAGGGAGCAGAGCTTTAGACATTTTAATTCACTTCCAGTAACCCCAAGTTGCAATGACTTGCCTCAGCTAAGGACCTGACTTACAACCTACAACAACAATTGGGCCATAGACTAAGATGATCTTCCCCTTTTTATTGTGCATCTTTGAGTAAAACTATGTCATTTTGCAAGGAAAGGAGAGAACTGCAGACTCTTCTGTTTAAGCTAGCTATCATTACCTATGCCAATCATATCCTGCTCCAGAGATGATTACCAGAGTGTGAGAATGTACCTGTAATCATAACGTAAATTAAACATATAAATAAGTTTCATGCAGGTAATTGCAAGCAAAATGAAAAGAAATAAAAAAAAAATAAAGAAAACATGAGAGAGAGAGAAACAGAAAGGCAAAATGAAAATGGAGACTTAGGGAAATAATTTCATGAGAGACTTTGAAGATCTACTTTAACTGATGACTAATATTCATATCTATGCAATTCATGCAGAAAGTATTGAAAAGGAAATTAAAAGAACAAATCTAAGATATACATTATTCTGCCTGACTACCTTTGCTGTTGCTTTGTAATTATCCATCTGGGTTGTTCAGTTGACCAGAATGACAAGATTCATTCCCAAGTTTCATTCCCACTTGGCACCTCCTTCCTGTCTGTGAAACCTTTTGCCAAGGTGTTAAAGGCCTGACACTGCTGTGGCCAGTAATGTGACTCCAGTTTTTAGCTAATACTCTGGACATAAAATCTGCCAGGTGGCTTTTGTACTCTGGAGACATTGGCACCTCCACCATGCTCCTCAAACATAGCCTTAGGAAGAAGAAAGAGATTTGCACCCCTAATATTTCCTCAGTGCTTACTGGGTCTGTGATGCTGGTGTATCTGCAGGTTAACAGATCTCACTGCAGAGCCTCCTGCTGCTTTCTTCCTTCTCTGTCCCCAGCAGTGTGACTATGCACTTTGGTTATCCAAGGCCATAAACCTCTGAGAATTGCATTAAATAATTTTTTTCCATTTTCTTTTGGTGAGCTCTGTTTCAAAGTTTCATTCTTTGAGGTGTCCTGGACAACGTTGCTTTCAGACCCTACCAATCACCCACATTTAACTCTGAAGTTATCACTCTTCAGTTAGCAGGAGGTGCATACTTCAGACTTAGATAAAATTTCTGGGGCATTTTGGGAAGTGAAGGGAAAAGATGGAAAAGGAAAAGTAAGAACAGAGACAACAATAGTACAAGCTCATCTTAACAGACTATCAATAATTCAGTGCAAGTTTATTTTTCATCGCCTCTTTCATGTGAACTCTTCTCCTAAAATGCTTTACACAATAAATAATACAAGACCATGGATATTATCCTGTATAAATTACTGACCAACAGAGGCAGGAAGATACTGCCTGTAGAACATATTAAAAAGAGACAAAGGCCAATAACAGAGAGAAGAGAGTTGAAGAAATTAAGAGGTGCAGCAGGGGAATGAGGAGAGGTTTGCAGATGGGATCTGATAAGGGATGGAGGGTTGATGAGGCAGAGAGATACTGGATAGCTGTTGGCAAGAGCTGTGCAGAGGGTCAGAGGAAGCTGGAGTTAAACCAGAGGAGGAAGGAGGAGGATTGACAAATGCAAGGCCTGAAGTGCATTTTGCAGCCGGTGCCTGAGATGAATGGGATGCTCAGGGATTTCCGTGGAAATGGAGGGGTTGTGAATTGGTGGTTTTGGTAGGACGAGTACAAGACAGTGGACAATATTTTGCTTGCTGCCAAGATGCAGAAAAGGCTGGGAGAAGGCTCTGTCATCAAGGCAAAGAAACTTGGAATTTTACAGGAGGGGGAGAATAAATTAAAATGGTCTATCTTCAGATATAACTTATTTATTAAGTCCGTTTACATAGGGATAGGTTCAGGTGATAATAAATTCCCCTCAGATCTTGAAGCCCACCCATCTGAGATGGCTTTTCAAATTCCCTTGCTACACTGGCTGTGCCTCTGACCTACCCCTGCCAGTGGTTCCTCTATGACAACATCCCCTCTAGCCAACAGTAAATTGATATTCTGGGAATGTTTTAGAAATGGCTCCATTTTAGCATCTGCACCTTTAAGTGCAAACTGTTGAATATACAAATTTAGCTGTGCACTTGAGACTTGTGCTCACAAATATGATTGGGATCCTCAAACTGATTTGTTCAGTGTTAGGTTCTGCCTGTGTAAAATCAGGGAATATTAGAAGTTTTGTGGTTTCATTTTCCACCCCAAACTACTCATAATCCCTAACGCTACTTTGTTGTCTTCTAACACTGACTGTTGAACATTTGGTTTCACCTTGGTTGTAAAGGTCATGATGGGTTTATGCCTGAAAAAGGAAGGAGATTTTAGTCCTGTGATCAAAGGGTGTACATTTGAGCCTGAGGCCTTGTGAGATTTTTTTTTTTTCCAGAAGTAGTGAAGGGCAAATATTCCTGTGTCACTTCCTGCATTCCAAACTCCCCAATTCTACACGAAGTCATTTCTTTGCAAAAGAACAGCTTGAGAAGAGTTTAAAAGGGGATTTATTTATCTAACCAAATATTTTCAGAAATAGAATGACTTCTCCAAGAGCTGGTTTGTGGGCCAGTTTGATGCTCTATAAAAGTCATTAATATTAAACCAACTGACTTTAAATTAAGCCCCTGATTTTGCTCAAAAGAGAAAAAATCTATTACAGACTTAGGAAATCGTTAATAAAATACTCCCTTGATCTTCCCAAAATTTCAGACAACAAAACAAAACAAGACTAACTAATCAACATGTTTTTCTCCAGAGGTTTCAGAGACCACTCATGTGTCCTTCTCAGATCAATGTAAATGCAGGATAAGGAATCGTGCCAAAATGTGCTGAAAGCAGATGAAAGTAAGCAAAAGGAGCTGAATCCCAACTGATCTGCAGAAGCCCCCATGATATTAAGTAGAGATAATCTGTACCAAAATACTTCTTTTTTTTGTAAGAGAAGTTAATTTTAATGAGATTTTAGCTAAAGTCATAAAACAGTAATTGCTAGGCCATCTATTTGTTATTTTGATAACAATTGTAGTCATACTCCTGCAAAATTAATTTTCAAAATTACGGCCAAAGTGTGGTATTTTCCTCAAGATCTGTAGCCCTATTTTCCACCTTCCTGTGTTCATGCTGCAATTGTCCATGTTTTGGACAATTAATTTTGTTTCCCAACAATATCTAAAAGTTAGACACATGTAGCGTGTCACTGACTGAGCTGCAATTTAATGAAGGCAGTAGTGATATCAGTTGATTTTATCTAAGAAAGAAAAGAAAAAAGTATCATAAAAAATACCTAATACATTAGGTGATTTTTCTTCAAAATTTTTTAAGCCAACTTGATAGATTGGCCATCTGATGCAGAATTCCTGCACGTACAGGGAAATGTTTTAGTTACTATAAAGGTGCAAATGTATCCACCAGGCAGATGTCAGGGAATCTTTGCACTGAAAAACTTCAACTGCATTTCAATTGCTGTTGTTTTGTTGTTTTTTGTTTTTTTTTTTAAATGACCTGAATGTGCATCTCAGGATATACATATTTTTCAGCTACACTGCTGATATGAAATAACTAGACACAAAAAATCACAGAATCACAGAATTAGCTAGGTTGGGAAATACCTTTGAGATCATCAAGCCCAACCTGTGACCTAACACCACCTTGTCAGCCAGAGCATGGCACTGTGTGCCACATCCACTCTTTACCTACACACCTCCAGGGACAGTGACTCCAAATAACAGCAAGCTCAACATTTCATACCTACAGAGAGTAACCTGGCAAGAGCCATGAGTTTTGCAGGGTTCCTTAAATACCATTTGGCTTGGTTTATCACAGGCAATGGGGAAAAAAAAATGGAAGAAAGTAAAGTGATCCCCAGAAGATGTTTGATTACCAGCTCTCAAGTCTTAGACCAACAAGATTTCTGATCAAGATGTTGTCAGTTTTCTGATAACTATTTCCAACATAAATATACACTGATTAAAATACATTTGTGTCTGAATGAAGTAAATCTTTTTCAGAGAAGAAAGCTATTATTGTTCTGATAGGTAACTTGATTTGGCTCACATAAACTAGCTAACCTGTGTGCCTGGTATAGCACTAGAAGGTTTTCAAGTATTGTCTGGTGCAGAGAACAGAGTACTCAGCCTTTGAATGGCTGTTTTCCACTAATTAAGTGGAATTAAGTGGAATTAGAGCTAATAATGTGCCAACCAAGCCCATACAGAATTGTTTTGTTCTTATTTTTCTAGCCTGAGCGCATTAAGTTTAAGGAGAATACAAAGCTACCTTCCTTCCTTGTGAATGACAGTCTAGCAAAAATCAAATGGCTCTTAAAGTAGGGTACAAACAAAACAGGTGGTGTATATGATATTTCTTAGGGATTAATCCAGCCCCTGGATTGTTCTGCCTCTCTGCCCCATTTCTCACTTTAAGGAAGCTTGGCACTTATTGGACCACTGTGTGAGTGGTCAACTCATTAGTTGAAGAAAAAGAAAAATCCTTGCAAACTAACAAGAAAGAGAAATGCTTAAACCTGGAGAGTTTTCTGCAGGATTAGTGGGTTGAATTAGATGAGGAAAGGTCTACCAAAGATGCAAAAGCAGAATTATAGCCATCTATTCCAGAATATGTGAGGGAGGAAGACGTAATAATTTTCCATTTTTATGGAGGTTGAATTTTAGTTTAGTTCTTTATCACGTAACTTCTCTTATTCACAAACCACACTGAAAAAAAACACTGACCTTGGTAGTCATGTAGCTACAGTTTTGAAAATCCTACAAGGACAGAAGCAGAAGAGTTGTTGCTGGCAGACCCAAAGATGATCTTGGATCTAGTCTGCAATAACGTTCTAATGGCTCTGTGATTTGTTTTTTAGTGAAAAGTGAATCTTGTTTGGGTCATTCAGAGCAGACCATATCGACCGGAACACAAAGAGCAGGAAGATGAAAGAAGTTCATCTGTGTCATCTATAGTCTCCCCATGATTGGGCTGACTCAGAAGTGACACATTTTTAACTCAAGAATGGAATGGTTACATTATTTATGGTGGGGATATTACAAACATCAAAACACAGTTAAACCAAGCCAGTCTGTGTTACCACCCCTACCTGAACAGGACTCAGCTGTGAGGAACCTGTCTGACTCTGTCATCTTCAGCAACAGAAGCTCTTCAGTGCAGTCACGAGCCTGTGAGAAGAAGAGCCTGAAGGGGCAGAATGAATTCCAGCTCCAGTCCCTCATTCCTCTCCATCAAAAGCAAATATTCAACTTTAAAAATGCAAATAAAGATACGAAAGGAGACCAAACAAAAGCATTAGCATTAACAGCTTCTCATAGCCCTTTATAGCTCTCTGGAGTGATTACATCCTATTTACTTCCACTTCTTGCAGCTCTGTTATTGTATTCTAGCCACAGGAAAAAAAAAATAAAAAGCCTCTAATTATTCTTCAATGCTTTTTGCCAGCCAGTCCCTGTGTCGTGGATTGAAATCAATGTTAATGGCTTTTGAGACTCCAGTATAGATATATTTTTTAATTGATGTCTCCTCTTCCTCCTGCTGACCCAATTCTCATTTTCATTAAATTCAAAAACACATTGATGATCCACTCAGATCTGATAAATTATTTTAGCTCCTTTATGCAATAACTAAATTTAATAGTGGTTTGCTGGCACAATTTAATTACTGGCACAAATATTTGAAATTTGTGAACAACAGCTGAGCTGCAGTGACAGAAAACAGGTGGTCTGGTGGCTGTTAGGATCCAAGCAGCAAGCAAACTAAGAAAATGCAGGCTACTCGGTAGACTCATTACTACATTTTCTGTTTGAACCTCTTCCCTATCCATCAGTTTTAATCTTTATTCCATCTGACAGGACAGTTGCCATTACAGACTTCCTCTGTGGGACTGTCTATAGTAATAGAGAAGGCACATACTTAAGAATTTGCCAGGCTAGGAAAGAAGGAATGGAATGAAAGCAGAAGAGGTTTTTAGAATGACAATAAAATTATTTGGGATGCTGGAGATAAAGTGTGGAATTTTTTAACCTGTTGGCCTCAATGATGCAGCAGAGAGCCAGGGAATTCTACAGCTCAGAGAGGAGTAGGCAGTTAAAGCTGACAGAGGGAAGGAAGTAAAGTTCTTTAGATGCCATACTGTTGTATTTCTTGAGGTTCTGCTTCTTACCAGAGGTGAATTTGCTGGGCTGGTACCCACTGTGTAATCACTGCATCCTGTGGTGGGAAATGTGATGTCTGCCCAGCCTCGCTGCTGCGAGCACTGTGCCTGCATGTGGCTGTGCTCACAGCTAGGTGAGCAAGCACAGGTCTGGGACTTTTGGAGTGCCAGGCAAGAGGATAAGCTGTTTGAGGAAATGTGATTGAGCTCACCTGTTGCCCCTGTGCTCTGGGCCCAAGAAGCAAGAACATTCATAATTGTCCACCTGCTTTTTCCTGGACAATATTGCTATGAATCACATCTCTCAAGGTGGGAATATTCAAACACAAGTCCTGCAGGAATCCTATTACACACCTTACTTGTCATCAATTCCAGACAGAAGCAGGAGCACTCCATCCCTCAGAGTCTTTTTCATGAAGTTTTCTACCTACTGTAACAATATACTTCACTTGGGAGAGAAAACAAGCTCGATAAAAGAATTCCCTTTCTTCTGAAGTACACTAGAGAAATTTTCATTGTACTACATCATTAGATTCATAACTCTGGTTTAGCATGAATTTCTAACAGAAGTTTTCCAAATACGGGGCAAACCCACCTAATCTCTGCTCCAAGCAGTTTTGTAGCCTGCAGCAGAAGACAAAAGGTGAATTCAGGAAGACAAAGAAGGGAAAACTGCAACAGCCTTGTGTCAGTGGGAAAAACTGACCAATATGCCAGTCAGTCTGTATTTTCCTGTTGCTCACTTGAAAGCTAATAGACAATTGTAGAGAAGTTTGCAGATATTTCCAGGTAGGTCTGATGAAGCACAGGTGATCATAAGCAAGGAGATTTTTGTCTGAAGAATTAATTAGGAGGTCCTGTGGTTTCTAGATAAGTTTCTGCTCCCTTTAGTGTTTGTTACTTAAGGTGGTTGTCCTGGATCTGGATTACATAGGCATACCATGATGACTACTGGATGGAATGGAATAATCATCAGAAAAAAAGATCCTTGATATTCTTAAAAATAAAAGCCTTGTCACAAACTCTCTGTACCTGAAAAAGCTGATGGGGTATTTCCAGTTGTTTGTGTCCCATTCAGAATTGCTGCTGAAGGGGAAATGTCCTTGCTTGAGGAGATATTATACATCAAAGTCGTGATTCAAAACAGTGAAGAGGAAGAGGTAATCAAGGGTGCTAATAGTCACAGTGAGGTGTGATAAATCTGGACAAAGTGGTGATTGTGGGCAATAAATCCAACAGCCTGCTGGGCCTGGCACAGAGCCACCTGAGACAGGCTGATTGCCAGTAGTTTTGAAGGTGAGCATAAAACGGAGCATCCTCCAAGTTAATAACACTCACATAATGAATATTACCTTTTATTAAAGCACTAGGTCCATGACCAATGCAAAATTAGCCTGCCTGAGTGCATGAGCAAGTGTGTTCAGAAGGGGATCTTGAGAGAGGCAAGCAGGATGATGAACACACCTGCAGGCTGTTATTTTGCCTTCCCTTTGGCTTCTCCAGTCCTTGTCCAGCAGCTGCATTCACAGAAGGCTGTTTACTCCTGAAACTGTGGTGTCTCATCATAAGATTGTGCATTCTGCTCTGCTGGAAGTGGGTGCCATCTGCCCATATTAGGATCAAAGCCTAGGACAGATGAGGTTCTGGGTCCTGCACTGTGACCACAGCAAACCCTGTCCACTACAGGTGGACTTCAGGATCTTACAGGTTTTTTCGACCTAAATGATTTTGTGATTCTCCAAGTGGTAGCTGGAGACCTTTCTATCCTTTTTCTTCTTAGAGAAGCACACTGGCAGGAAGGGGAATCCCAGAAATTCCCACTGGGGATCTGGTTGTCCTTTCTCAGTCCTGCCCCACACTGAGCTCTCTGCTGGTGATGAGAGATGAGGAATAGCCTCAGGGCTGAGCAGCCTTTGAGGTGACAGCATCAAGCAATTCCCTTTGAAACTATATTTTAGGATCTCTGCAGGTAGACAGACATTGCTGTAATGTATATGGAGGTGGGGGGTGGGGGAAGATTTTCAAAGATGAGTCAGAAAATTACACCCTTATCTGTGGAATAATAATACAAGACCAGCACATGGTGCTCTTAAGCTATCCTCTGTGGCATCTAAATCTTAGCTTCTTTTTGAATAAGACTAAATACAGCTTACTGCAAGTAGGAAATTTCCAGCAAGCAATTGGTTATCAAGAATTGGTAATAACAATGTTTTTTTTTCTTCCACCAGCCACATAGATTGATTCTTACAGTAGAACCAGTACTTAGAAAGCTGAACTACATATCAGATGAAGTAGACCCCTTGAGAAATTGTATTTTGACAATTCATCATAGGAGGTTGTTAAGTTAGTCCTGTGTTTGATTTTTCTGGGGCTTGTTTTCCTGTGTTTGTTTGGTTTGGGGTTTTTTGGTTTTTTTTCCCTTATTTACAGAATAGATTTTTTTTTTTTTTAACATCCCCAGTTGGAACTAGGAAGGCTGCTTCAGGAGCCTCATTAGGCACTCCCTTTAGCAGTATACAATAGTTTCTTGCAGCTGGCCTGTCTCTGAAGTATTGCCCAAGGTAGATGCAGGAGTTGCTACCAGAATGCTATCAAAGCACAGAGTTTCCACATCCAGCAGACTGAGAGGTAACTTTCAAGCCTGTGATGTCTCTTTCAAGTCTCAATGTTTCCAAATTAACATCATTGTGCCCTACTGTACTTGTGCATTTTGCTTTGTTTGATGTGGCATTTATATGCTTGCATTCATTTCAACCAGTGACTCTCTGTCTAACACTACTGAGGCTTCTATTTTTTCAGCTCAGTTGAACAGATTACCTCTTGGTCAGAGGATGAAGAGGTCTGGCTCCACAGGTAAGATAATTTACTATGCAGAAAACACAGGAAACATGTTAGCTAGTGCCAGTTCTGCTACAGAAATAATGGGTAAAGCTTATTCAGTATTTTTAATGAATCTTTTTCTTTCTTACTGGAAAAAAGCCTCGTGTATTGAAACAGAACTTTTTTGAGGGGAAGGAACTACTTGTTCTGATAGAACTTAGAATCTTCTCATAAAGCTTTTGCAGATCTAGGGCATATTGAGGATCAGTCCAAGTTCAGGTCCAAGTGCTGGTTCAGCAGGCTGTGGAGCACAGCATTTCCCAGTGTTCCTTAGCTCAGGAGGATGCTTTGGCTGAGAATTGCACTGTGGGGGAGACCCTGAAAGCAATGATCCCAGAGGGAAGGGTGTTCAATATGTTCACCAAAAGGTTACAGAGATGTAAGCTCCAGCCTTCTCTCTATTCCAGAGTAGAGCTCTTTTAGGGTGTCTTTCTCAATCTGCTTAGTTTTATTTTCTTTCCCTTTCAAGAAAAAAAAAACAAGACCAAACTAGCCTTCATATTCTTAGTTTTTCCTAGGAAAGAGGGACTTTAAAATATGCATTGATGAAATTTCATTTCCTATTTAGTTTTGTATGGTATCAGTTGTCACTTAGATGACCTCAGATTGAAGGACAGTTTCCTTTTTCTGCAGTTTATCAGCTGTGCTTATAAGTCAGAAGCTGATTCAAGGGCTGCAAACGTATAAATTTTAAATCTGTAGGGGTAGGATTCTCAGAAACTGCAGGTCTTACAGCTCATCATGATTGGTTCTAATGTCAAATAGTCAATTGTGCAGCAACATTTCTAGCATTTAGTGCAATTTCTACATTTGCCTTTTTCTTATTTCCAAGGGATTCTTTTTTATGCTATCCATGTGCACTCCCACATCAGTTAAGATGTCTGGGACGAATATTTCAGAGATGGTGTTTTCAAAACCCATTGAAAGGTTTGGGATGGGCAGTAAGAAATGTTCTCTTTGCAGGTAGTACAGTCCAAGTGCTTGACCATGTTTGAAGAAGTTTTACTGAAGGCATTGGAATCACAGGAAAGATGGAAAAATGGAAAAGAATTAGTTGCCTATGGGAATTATTCTGCACACCTAGACGTAAATGCTCTTTCCTGGTACATTCATTTTTTGTTTACTGGACAACCTTCCAAGATTATTTCTGGTACCAAGAGAAATATGAAGTGGCATTTCAGCTGCATTAAGTCATATGTGAACGGCTAATTTCACAAGGTGCTTCAGCATTTTTACCTTGTCAAAAAAGATTCTGGTCTGCGATCACAATTGATGTTTACTTCAGAAAAAATACTTTTTTAAAAAAATGGTACATTTTTAGTGTTGTATTTCAGAGCTGAATCTTCTTTGGAGAGAATTTTTTAAGAATTTAGATATTCATATATTTTTGGAAAGGATTACCTGTCTCAAAAAAAAAAAAATTCATGAGAAACAGAGCAACGTGTTTAAAATTCTTCATAATGTATGCATTTCTTCATAATGTATGCATTTGGACTATGGCTTCTTCAGCTGGGGAAACCCACAGAATGAACCCATCCATTACTGTCCTTGCAAACAAAGTGACAGTGGGAAGACAAAGATGTGGCTTCCATTGTAATGTCCAAAACACATTGACCTGCAAGAAAATTTTCTACGGTCGATAGTTAGGAGCAAGCATCACACTCATGACAACACAATTATTCATAGATATACACACAAACCAAGGAAAAATCTGCATAGGCTGTACAGAAAAAACATACATTAACTTCATATCAGATGAGGGGTGGACTAAATAGTAGCTAAATGTGTGCTGGATACCTAACTCTTCTAAACACAGATGAGTAGACTAGACCCATCCTCTAAAGCCTATCTGAAAGATCTTCCTCTTTGATCTTTTGGATACAATTCTATAGCTTATCATGCCAATCAAATCATTTTGAATTGAACTGAATTGAGGAATGAATCATTGGTTGCAAGCCAGCTCCCAGTGTGCAGGTGTCCACTTCAAATAAAACCTCACCACGATGTTTTGGCATCATTTCATGTTTGCTTGTGCGAGTATGACCTGCCAACAGAAACCAGCTTATTTCCTCCAGGGCTTTTTTTTTTTTAGTTGAAGGAGATTAAATCAAATATATATACAAAAAAAATCTGCTTCAAGCCACAAAGGTATTATTGGTTTCAATCTGATCTAACTCACATCTTACTGAAATCAGTTGGGCTTTTCTATTGTCTTTAGTGTGGTTTGCAGTGTCCATCCTTAGACAGAGCCTCTGACAGTCTACCAATGCTTGCTTTTCAGAGAGCTACTCACTTGAACATCCAGACAGGCAGAGTGAAAAGAACATCTGAAATAGCTACAAAAGGTCAGTTCTGATAAAATAATTAATGGAAACAATATCTTTAGAGAAGCAGAATTTCCAAAGCACTCCCAGATGGGGTCTGACCTTCCCACATGCATGACTGTAACATTAGACATAGATGAAAAGCTTATGGAGTGATTGCAGACTATGTTTCATGGGACTTTAGAGATAATCAGCACATTTACTATTCAGAGCTATCAGCCACCATTTCTTCTAGTGACAATATCAGTTTACAGAGTGAAAAAAGGGGTTTTTAAATAAAAAAAAATATAAAACTGTCTTTAGATGCTGCTCCAGAAGGAAAGTCAGCTACTCTAAAAGGGGAACTCAGCTAATAATCTTTAATCCTCCTTTGCGATAAAATAATTCTAAAATTAACACTAAAGTAACATGAAAGAACAGATTAAAGTTCTAATCCACATTTCAGCTGTAAACAAAAACAAAATTAAAAGCTCAAAATGGTTCTAACATGCTTTAAAGGCCCTAATGAGATGTAACAATGGGCTGTATGAATTTACAGAAATTAAATTTTAAAAAAAAAGAATTTCAATGGTTTGCAGTTGATGGTTGTCAGAGATTCTGAAGCAGGAATGGGAAGTTTCCTTACATTAACATCATTTGGAAAATTCTGTATGGGGACTTCTGAGGACCTCTAGTACTGACAGCAAATGTATTTGGAAGTAAAAACCAGCCATCAATAGGAGTTGCAAAGGTCAGCACCAAATACCACTAAGCTACAAATGGCCCTGCTTGAACCACATCCTCTTCTACTTACTCTTCATTGACCATGGAACATTTCCACTGCCTTCAGAGATTATTTAGTAGTTATTCTGGTGTGAGCACAGAGTTTGAATTGGGCTGGTGTTGAAGGGAAGCCCCAGTTCCCAGTGATGCCATGAGAAGACCTTTTTGTTCTATGGGCACAGCAAGCAGCAGCCTCACTGTGAACGTGCTGACAACCACACATATTCTGCCACCAGTCTTTCACTTCTGATACACCCAGGCATTTCTCTTTAAGATAACATCATAGACTTTGGCTCTCTACACTCAAAATAAAATAAATATCAAGTAGCAACCCTGCTGTGTTTGCTAAGTCATTTTCAGGCGTCTAATAAATATTGGTTATTTGTACTTGCCACAGACAGTGTTTCAGGTACCTGAATTGATTTCAAGTAGTCAGTGAGAGGAAGCCAACCACTGGAGCAGAGCCAAAGAACAAACTTCACTGAAAGTACCCAGAGAGAGACATTGAAGGGAAGTAGGACTGGAGGCCAATGGTACTGTACAACATCTCTCTTTTCATCATTACTGATGAGTCCATGCTTATCAATGATAAGGCACTCTTTATTTTAAAACAAAACTTTTGCTTTTAAAAGTATTAATTCTTCTCAGTTTTTGCACAGCTACAAGCAGACTTTACACCTACCTGCTACCAATGCATAATTCAAATCTGTGGTTTCTTTACTGATCAAGCAGTTGTCTGACAGCTCATAAACCAAAACTCAAGGCTTGGGGGAAGGCTAAAAGATGTTGTGGCAGTCTTGGAGTATCTGAAAAACAACTGTCATTGTTTGAGCCTAACTCAAAATTAAGCACCATGCACTGCTCACTGAACCCCCCACAGGGAAGAAACCTGTGATGATCAAGACATGAGGTTTCTTGAGTTAGATTTGAAATAAATAGGTTTAGGACAGCCCATCCAAAGACATTACTTTGCATGTAGTATGAAGCAGCACTTGCCTGGAGGGGCTGGCAGGAATCATGACAGGGTTAGCACAAGTTTGAGTTTAGGGTTTTCATCAGTGGAAGCAAGAAGCAGCTTGACTGAAGGTTCAGAAACACTGGAATTATAATTCCTCAATGCTGTTTTGGGCACGACTACGCAATACAGACATTTGTTTTTATAAGCAACATGGAAAAAAAGATCCAGGAAAACATCAAAATATCCAAGACCATGTAAAGAAAGAACTAGTTTATTTCACATAAAGAAGGCAAGCACCTCTCATTTTATAGAAGGAATAAAGGAGACAAAGAGAAGCAATGTACCTTTTACTTAATTTAGCAAGTGAATAGAAGTCATTTCCCCTTGGGTAGTACTGCAAGCAAGCCAACAAACAGCTATTCATTCCTATTTATGCACCTTTTCCTATCCAGCATAAGAACTGCAGAAGATATTTGCAATCTGATCATGAGGCAAGCTGTAGGCAAAGCCTGAACAGGCAAAGTCTCTGCTCATCACCCCAGAGGCAAAGCAGTGTAAAGCAGGAAGTGTGCAACACACAGGATAGAAGAGGGTAAGGGCAAAACTTGCATTCTCCATCAAGGCAAGTTGGTAAAATTACCAGTATACTCAGATTTGCCCCACATATTCAGCTTTTTCATCCCAATAGCAAAAAAAAAAAAAAAAAAAAAAAAAAAAAGAAAAAAAAAGATATTTTACAGTAAACAAAGAATAACCAATTTTGGAGTCTCTTTTTAGTGCACTGTGAGGCATTGTTTGAGGATAGGTGAATGAAAGCCTGTAGGTTGGGGACATAGTCACACAGGACACCTAAGTACATAGACACTGTTCTATTAATTGGTGTCTTAATTGTCAAATACAATTTTCTGCTCTTTTGACAAGCAAAATGCTTGCACCAAGTGGTACATTAAGCGACCAGAAAGTTCCAAATGTGTTGGTGACATAGTGAGCTGATGAGAAAGGGTTCCTGTTCACTCCCAGCCCAGACAAGGGAATGGTTCCTGTTGTCTTGTTGCAATAAATCTGGCTGCCTCAACTCCCCTGGGAAGCCAGCTGGCAGCAAGGTGCTTCCCAGGGAAAGGCAGGTAAGGAGAGGGGATGCTGCTCTGGGAAGCTTTCCAGAAGGAAGGATGGAGGAATATAAATAGGAGGGAAAAAACAAAAGGAATTTTTAAAAAAGAGGCAAATATGATTTGTCTTCTTTCTAATGAGAAGAGCAAGGCACGAGGCTGAATTCCCTGAAAATGATGGGTTTGTGGGTACTCCTAACTCTGTTATTTTAATGGCTTGGATCCTAAACAGACTGCACTAATGCACTAATTCAGAGAAACAGGGAAAAAGCCATTTACTTAATGGCTCATGGATTAATTGAGTTCCAGACAGGCCTGGACGGTGGTCAGCAAACTTCCAGTACATCACCTACCAGCAGTATCTTTTCCTCAAGACCTTTGGAAATGGCAATGTGAAGCTGAAAGCAGCTTTTTCATCCTCTGGGAACTGCAGGGATGCATGGGAATTCATACCATGGGGGAAATGGCAGACAGTAATGAGCAAGAGAGAAAAAATGGTAATTTCCATAAAGATAGTGTGTCATCCTGACTCACAGATGATTCAAAATACTTGGATTCTGTTTAAAGGCCACTTTACTCTTCTCTAAATCACTTCCTTTATCACATTTCTTTGTGTGGTTTTCTTTTTTTTTTTTACTCCTCAGAGAAACAGGTCACTTCAGCTGTAAGCTAAGTGAACAAACTCAGTAGCAACCAAATCATCAGGAAACTACCTCTGTCACATAACTTTTCTGGTGTGTCAAAAAAATTATAAGATTTTTAGGCTAAGCCTGGAAATTATTTCCTATTTTTCCTCACTTTACCAGATCTATTCAGTCAGCTATAGTCATATTCCTGTCTAGCCTATGAACTTGGAGAAAGGTAATGAGACAATTATTTAGGACACGCTTTTGGTTTAGTTACTAATGCCTGAACCAGTGTCAGATTTCTCTCCTTTACCTACCAATCCTCATGGAAATTGCAGGTACAAAGTTATAAACTACTATGCATTAATTTCCACCTTGACTGCATTGTGTATTGTTACCCTGAAACAGAAGCTGATATTAAAATGCCCATGTTGTATGGGAATATAAAAGCAAAAGTAATACATTTATCATGTAAATGTATTAACTGTGATCTATAAGGTTCCACCTGCACAGTTAACACACCTGTGTTATTACCCCACTCAAAAGCAGAAACTAAGGAGTTTGTCAGTGTGTTGAAATGCAGGCAGACAAATAGCTGTAGAAGAACAAAAAAAATTTAAAGTGGGGAGGGAAACTAGCCAGAGATTGCTCCTTCTTTGTCACTTTTCAAAGGTGACAGAACCTGAGGTCATAAACTCATACTCCAGAGACGTGAGAAGGTATCCCAGCATTGGGCATTCCCAGCTGTCCCTGCCTTCACGTCACAGTTGTACCAACACAATTGTTTGTGTGTTTATATGAAAACCAGATCATGGAATGGATTTGTATTTAAAATAATACCCAAAAAATCCCAAACAAAACAAGGCCAAACATACGTATATAGATATATTTATATATATCCCACAAAGGCTCCTGTTTGTTAAGAACAGGTCTACCCTATATGAAGAGATTTTATGCCCAGTTAAGTCTTTCTTCCCACAGCTGACATAGGAGGAGGAAGTCAGGTTCTGCTTTTGTCAGTGTTTGGGTAGGTGGGCACAAACCTGTGTGTTTTGATCCGGACCAAATCCGTGCCACAGCCTGATCTGATGTTGTGACTGGAAACATGGCTCAAGCTTAGAATGGAGGAAAACTTGAGAGGGGAAGATTGACAGAGGAGGAAGAGAGGTTTCACTTCCAAATACCCCAGAGATAGTCAGTGAAAAGCAACGTGTGCTTAGGGGGATCATTTAGATTTTTTAAGCCCTCACTACCTTGCCCAGGAGAGGTGGTTGCACTGGGGCACTTTGGGCTGTGTGGAGTGCCATAAGTCATCATACAGGAAAGTTAACTGCTGATGGGATAGAGTCTTGTAACGTTGACAGCCTCTCCTTTAACAAGGTATTTCCCACTGATGAATCCTAAACTGAGAAACACATTTTAAATTCAGCCCAAGGAGTTGAGTTTCTGAGTGTACTTGTCAGGGTCATCGTGACTTTTAACACAAAAACAACAGCAACTTCCACACTCAGAAATTACAGAGGAGATTTTTATTTTTGTATTAGAGACAGATGGAAAGAGAAGAGCCAGTTCCAAATCACAAACACACTCTGCTTATCTGTAATAATTCTCCTGAGCAAGGGAAAGATACCTTTGCCAGAGACAGGTGCTGTGCTAAAATGCACAACTGTTGTTTTTATTTACATGTGCAGCTGCTAACACCTTTGGTGCCAGGTTTGAATGTACAAATGCAAAATTCAGATGTTTTAATTATTTCCCCATGTTTGAAAAGCAGGCTTTTCATAAGGTCACATATTCTTGAAATGAACTCTGAACAGGTACCTGAGGCAGGGACTGGGAAGATGCTCAAAAGATATATTGCTCTGGAAAGATTCACTGGAGATATGGAAGAGCATCTGTATCCAGTGGAGATTCACCCTGGAGAGCTCAGGACTCTATTGGACCAGCTCAAAATGCCCACTCCTACTCCATTCAAAATGCACTATTTTAATAAGCAGCAAACAGAAATGAGGGAATTCACCTGTTCTCTGCCTAGGTCTCAGGAACTGTGCAGGAATCTTTCAGATCTGTAGGGAATCAAGCTTTTATCCCACTCATTTTAATGGCCCCAAGTCACTGTCTGCCACTGGAGCCAGAGATGTCTCAGGCTCTGCAGAAACTCAGGTTCATCATCCTCATGTCTCACTCAAACTTTGTTTCCTCTTATCCTCTCATATTTTGCCTGGTACACTAAAGCTTCAGTAATCCTGTATGTCTCACATTTGGAGGGACGAGATGGCAGATGGTGGTGGGACACAAAAAAAAAAAAGAAATATTTGAAATCCTCTTTATTCCTCTCTGAAGGAAGCTCAGGACTGCCCTAATTGAAGAATGAGAACAGAAGTTTTCTGAAACACATGAAGAAACAGTGTGATATAGAACTTCTAAGCTCTGAATAATTGTTTTCCTCATAGGGCTTCTTTGCAAAGGAACACAAAGAAAATTTCATATTGTTGACTCGGTCTCCAACTAAAAGGTTTTCAAAATCTTCCTGTTTTGGAAAAAGCCTTTCTTAGTCCCAGAGGAACTGAAGGAAGCTCATGAAAAGTAAGGGCTTACAACTTTTTAGTCTGAGATTTTATGAAGAGGGTGGAAAGATGGGCAGCAATGTTTAACCCTTCTAAATCCTTGGCTGATCAGAGGAGAATTACTTTGACCTGCCTTGCCCTTCTGCATGTTTGCTCTGACTTTTTTTTTTTTTCTGCAATATAATGAAAATTATCTGCTTCAGAAATATTCAGGCTGCACCAAGGAAAAGCCTTTTTTTGTTTTTTTCTTTTTAATGTCTGTTGAAGTCTCTTACCAAAGGCCAAATATGCAGATTGTTGGTGAAATGTATTTGTCAACATTATAAAAACTTACAACATCTGGTTGGGATGGGTCATATTAATTTGATACCAGCCTCTTTCTTGTTTTCTGGGTAAGGGGGTGATAAATCCCAGATAAAGTCAACAATAAGAGAAATGTAGGAAGATAAATCCTGCAGTTCCTCTGGCCTATTTAGAGATGTGATTAAATAAAGGTGAGAACAACTAAGGACTTCAAGTTTTAGCCTAGCAAATTTTTCTGCTGCATCATTTTCCATTTGGACTCAGCAAGAGCAAAATTGCCTATTGATTAGATGATATCCACTATAGAGGATTCAATAGGTGCTTTTGCATATGCTGAGTCCTAAAAGCAGAAAACTGAGCTAACAAAAAAGAAATTAACACTGCCTTTCCCTACTGAGGCTTCCACAGCTTTCTCCAGAGAAATTGCTCTCTGAACATTGAACAGCTCTGAATTCCATCAGGAAAAAAAAAGGCACCCAAGATAGGCACATTATAAATTGCATGGAATTATTAGCAAAAGCTGTGAGATTCTGGCTTGTTTGTCTTGCAACACCTTTTTGTGACATCAGCTAGTATCAGGCATCACTAGACTAGACCAATATTTAGGAAAGAAAAAGAGAATTCTGGCCTTCAATTACTTTAAACTAAAATAGACAAGACAGGAAAAAAGATGACTAAAAGAAATCTCCTTCCCACCCTTTAAAGACAGGGTGCTGAATTGAAGGGTTAGAGAGTAACTTGGTTTAGACTACAGGGAAAAAATTAAAATAAACTAAAACACTGGTCCTGCATTTCAAAGGAATTATTGTTTTCACTCCCATTGCAAAATAAATATCAAGAAATACAGGGAAGAAAAGATAAAGCTGTTTCAGACAGTCCCTTAAGAGTCTAGTACAGCATTAATAAATTTAAATGGATATAGTTTATACTGGTTGCATTTAGTGAACATTGCCACTCTTCAGTTCACAAATATTCTATATTTGAGAGCTGCATTATAATGTATTTTTCAAAAGCTTGCCATGAATATCTGTTGATCAACAGTCATTTTGTGCAAAAGACACTGAGGATATGAAATTTCAGACATGAATTCACTAATTTTGTTCAAATCTGTAGTTCAGTTTAGTTTTTCCTTCCTTTGACTGTGACATGAAGCATACTTGGATGTTGTGATTGTGTCCAAAACCATGTCAGTGCCTGCTGTTGGAAATACCAACCATGATCCAAATCCTTTGTAGCTGGAGGAACACAAAGCTACTTGTGCTTAAATAACCCCTGACCCAAGCAAGTAGGACATAACTCCAGCAGGACATTAATTGCTCTTTGGGTCTGTGTTTTTCCTTTTCTCCAAACTTTTATTTTTGTTTCAAATGTTTTATCCTGTCAGAACTTTTTTTTTTTTTTACATTTTGTTCTCATACAGCAATCAAACTAGACATTTCCGGTGTAGTCACCTGCTTGACTAGGTAAAATACAAACATGGGATAACTACCTAGGAAAAAGAAAACCCTGGCCACATTCACTAGCTCCTTTTGTAGGCTTCAGAGATCCTTCATTTATAAATAACAAAGGCATTCATTTTGATGGTGGTGATGGTCTAGAATACCACAGAGATCCTTGGAAACTATGAGCAAAAATTAATCTCAGGAAAACAAGGTGAAATGCATACTTTATTCAAAACACAAGATGAGAGAGAAAGGGTGAGAGAAATGAGCATGAGATGGGAAATGAGCAGGGAAAAAAGAGAAAGGTGGAAGAGTGAGAAGTGGGGGAAGCAAACCAAGAGCTTATCCCTGAAAAGGAGGAGAAGCAGATGGAGAAGTTGTGTTTTAACTGTCCACTTCTCTGTGGGCACACTACTGGGATGGGTTGGCAAAGTGATAACCATATACTAATCAGTTTCAGTTAATGAAGAATCTCACTCAATTACACCAATTTCTTTCCACAGCACTGTACTCCTGTAGCTTCAATGTATGGATATTTGTCTCTCTTGTAGAAAATAAAATGTTTATAAAACAGACAGCATGCTATTGTTAATCCCTTAATGGAGACAGATGCTTTATTTTAATACTTCAGAATGTCTACAGGTCTCATGAGTGTCTTAGAATAAAAAAAAAAAAATTAATGTGAAGCATTTAATAACCTCTCCCTGTCTACTATTGATAGAAATGAAGGCTTTGGGAGAGCTCTTAATGTCTCTAACACAAAACTGCAGTCTTTGCACAGGGAAAGGAAGATATTATAGCTCAAGTCTTCAGACAGCAAATTGTTTTACAGCACACCTGAAAGGACATGATAATTTCATTTTATTCTGGTAATTAAATGTGGTAATTAAATTCTGGTAATTAAATTTTCTTTACATTGTTTTATTTTAAGGATCTTAAATAAAACTCCTCCCTTCATGGAGTGGACCCTTTCAAAGGCAGGATTCTTCAGTCTTAAAAATAGTCGCAATCTACACAAATTTCATTAAAATAATCAACTTCCTCATTTATTTCCTACTCTTTTAAGTAGGCCTAATTCATAGTTCATGGCCTTTCATTGCTAGCATAATTCATCTGCAATGTAGACAGGAGACTGTGACATCTAGAACACAATCAGCATGGCTGTTTACATGGGGTTAAAATGTTTCTAAAATCATAGGAACTGCAAGCAATACTCAGGGAGGTGGGGTAGGACTGGTAGGCCACAGAAAGAGAATATTGTACTTTGTTTTTAGTAGATCTGATGAACTACAGAACTACACCTATGATTGTGCTTTGTTTTTGGTAAATCATATGAAACTACACCTGCATATTGATAAATAATATGATTGTTAAGTGTATTAATAAATGATGTGATTCTTGTTAAAAGTTAAACATGATGATTGTTTAGTAGTAACATGAAAATCATGAGAAAGGATGTTTAAGGTATTCAATAAAGATCACAAGAATAATATTTGGGGTGAGATCATGCTCATACAATAGAACAATAAGTAACTATATAATGTTAGAGTATAAATATATATGCATTTCAAATCCACGTTGGAGTCAGATTTGGGTTTGTACCCCTGGCTGCCAGAGCTCTTCAATAAAAGCACCTGCATATAATCCATCTGTGATTATGTGTTCCTGAACGCTAACATAGCAGGACCTTGATTGTTCTCAAAACCACAAAAAAAAAAGTAATCAGTGCAAGTCTCTCAGTGTTTGCTGGGTAAAAGGGATGGAAGTGTTTGATGGCACTTTCATCTTGTAAAGTCATCTGACCCAGGCAGCCCACGGTGGTAATTCTGCATGCACTCAGGTAAGAAACAAAATAAAGTGGGGAAAGACAACATCTACTGATGGTTACACACTATGAAGGCACAGGGAATTTGTCAATTTGTAGAACATTGTCTGGGAATTGCGCTCCCTCTACAGGGCTGCTCAATTCCAGCCTTAGTGCTTCCCTGCAGGACGTGACAAGAGTGCAAATATTTCATTTAGTGGTAGCAGAAGTCATAAAAAGCTTCAGGGAGACTGAAGCGATAATGGTGACCTGGCTCCACAGGGAGGAGGCAGGAGAGAAGAACACAGTGTGCACTATGCAGAAGAAATTCTCTCATGAAAAACCCAGGGAGCTGGAAACAGAAGGAGATAAAGTGGATTTCTGAACTCAGAATTGCCTGTGTGTTGGTGCCTTCAGTCAGTCTGCCTTGCTCTCCATGCTGCCAGACTCAATATTCATTCTCACAAAACTGCTGTAGTGAATACCCTGGTCACACACGCACAGAAAATGTGAACATTTAGTGCACAGCCTATAGGGGGAAAAAAAAGAGAAGGAGGAAATATAGATGGGTAAGTGGTATTTTCATCTTTATTACTGTTCTGAGGAAAGTTTCTTAGATAACCTCTTAGATAGCCTCTTAGATAACCAGGAAGCTTCAAATTAGGGAACTTCAAATTAGGGAGCTTCAAATTAGGGAGCTTCAAATTAGGGAGCTTCAAATTAGGGAGCAATTTTTCTTCTTTGAGGGAATATTAGCTTCAGTTTGTGGCTAAAATTACATAGGGTACCTAAATAATATCAGGCACTATCTATGCATTGTTCCAGACAGCTTCTGTAGAATCAAAAAAGATCTTTTGATGCATTGACTTCTGATAAGCACAGGTAAATGTGAATCACTCTGCATAACCACAACTTACACAGGTTATATTGCAGAGAAACAATTGCTTCTGACTTCCAAATATAGCAAGGATCTTTACATTTTGCAATTGCCATAACAACGCTGATGTCCCCGTACCCATGGCCCCTGTAGCTCCTCAGATCTGGTAGCTCTCACATATAATATAGTCAGTTTTCACCTGTGAAAGTCCATTATAAATGTTAAGAGAGAGTGTTCACTTAGAAATCTAGAGAATATATACTATAATATTATTCTTTGTAATCATCGTGACGCCTTCACCCTCACATTCAATATTGAGCATATAAAAGTAAGAAGAGTTTTGGATTTGGGTGTTTTCTCTATGGATCTCTTTGCTAAATAAAATCCTGAAAAAATGAGAATCGGAGTTTAAAGTCTCAAGTCCTGTCCTCAGTTTCCTATTTGTGTTTTCCTTATGCACCTTTCCTTTAATACAGAGGAATCATTACTGCGAATACCTTAAGGGTGTGAAGACAACAATAACACTCTATCCCAGCACATATGAGCTCATTTTGACATCCACATTCTTACATAACATTATTTGTTATTTATGTTTGGATGCCTGTCTCCTTTCCTTAATAATCCAGCATAAGAAAAAAGGCAAGTTCAGAGACAGTGAAGCTCTGCAAGTAATTTATCTTCAGTGGTGATGTATGAATACTGTGATGCCAATTTACATATGATGCACTACAGGACATTTTCCTTGTCTAACCAAGTAGTGTGAACTAACATTTGAGTGCCTCTAAGATGTTATAAGGATAGAGGTAGGATTTTCTAATGGGGTGAACTGAGAGATCATTAAAGATATGGATGGAAATACAGAGAAAATAAAGAGAAAGGGAAGGGGTAATGAGACAGAAAAGCAATATGGCAAGAACTACCAGGTTGATGAGAAAGGAGAGTGGAAATTCATGCAGAAGTTATGCTCAGAGAACTGCAAGTGGAGATGAAACAAATGAATTTGATGCTAAATTCTGAAGGAAGAAATAGTGTGGAGATGCTGTGATGTAGCCTACGAAGGATTTCTAAAAGTTTAGCAGCCACCACTTTGGTGATAGACTGGAAAGTATTTAGAAAGAGAGGCTGCTCCATATACTCTAATCTCTCAAAGCACCATTCCACTGATCAGCAGGACACTTCCAGCTTCCCCAGACTACTGGTGATGATTTCCATAACCTTCCTAGAGCTTCAGTGTAAAAACTCTTCTAATATTAATAATAGGGCACCACCTCCATAGACCCAGCCCTACCCTCAAAAAGCTCCTAAAAGGCATTCCTTTCCCTTTTAAACATGGCACCTGGACCTTGCTGGGTGTCAGGTTCTCATGTTTGGTTTCAGGCTTTTCTCTGTCAAGATTCTAAATTGCTTTTGGAGCTGAGTTAGGTATAAACTAATACAAACAGAAAGTGCTTTATGGGGTTTGCTGTAACTCTTATCTACTGTGGGAATTAGGAGGACGAGGTAGAAGTAACTGTGATGAAAGATGTATGAGAGATTATTTTAGTGGGAACTGAAGAGGGATATGCTTTCAGCTATGTTGCAGGGGAAGAACTAGCTGAATTTAGTGACTTGATTTATGAGCTATAGCTAAAGCAAGACTCATGGAGAAGAAAAATATATTTTTCAGTCCAGGTGGCAAGGATATGAATGTTAGAGCTGACAGTAAAGTGTGAAAAGTTTTAACAAAAATAAGCTCAGTGAATGGCCTTTGTGCCTTTCTGGACCTGGACCATTCTCACATGGTTAGTGAGCCCGTAGAGTCTTTGCTTTAGACTGCTTGCAATGAATTCATCTGTGCAGAATGATGGGAACTTCTTCAAGTTCCTTCAAACAGAAGCATCTTGAAAGTAATGATTGTATTAATCTCTCAAGTGCTGTCTTTCCCTCTTGCTGTCATTCCAGTAAATGAAGAGGCCACATGACATCTCCGTGCTCGATGTCTCTGTGGAGCGTGTAAGCGTTCTGTTAGAGCCAAATCAGTACTTCTCATCTGCAAATTAAGAGCACACTGAAAGTTTCTTAGCTAAGATCCTACTATTCATACTCAAAGCAACTATTTCTTCAAAATCTGTATTCCTCAGGAAAAAAAAAAAAAAGGAATGAAATTTGAAATATAGAAATAGTTTAGAAGTTTGTTCTGGATTTTTTTAAGCATTGAGGCTCACAGAAAACATTGTGTTCATGACTCCAGGGAATATTTCTGCTGTTATCAGAGAGATTTGCAATATGGTTACAATAACAGATTCTTATTAATGACTGTGACTCCATTGCATAGCAAAAGATGATCTTTGACCCCACTGAATGCATCATCAAGCAAAACGAGTGAGGCAATACTCCTTTTAAAAGAGAAGGAACAAAGTCGAGGACAGGTTCAAGATACAGTTTTTAAAGGGAGCCAATAGGATGCAGTTGCCCCATTCCCAGATGCCTTCTGATGACCTGGGTGCAGAACTTTTCCCTCCCATAGCTAGATCTGTGCCTGCAATTGGAGCCTGTCATACCTTTTCTGCTGCCCCCAGGATCAAAATGTGCTGCAAAAGCAGGTGAACATGCTGACAGTCATCTATCTGGGTCAACCTTTGATTTCAGCATAACAGAAATCAACAATAAAACACTGGGGTTATGACTAGAAAGTGCATGAGAGAAGAAAACAAATATCAAGATAGAGTCCCCAGCTTCCTTCTTTCAAAGCAGACTGCTGTGTTTGCATGATGGACAGTAGAGGATCTAAAGTGAGCTGTTTGGTTTTAATATTTTTCTTGTGATATCCTAGCTAACTGAAGGTTATGTAAGCCTGTGTCTTCTGACCTTAATTAGAAGACACATCCATTTGTCAGCTAATAAAGTTTTTTTCACCTTTTTTAATAAGATTTCTTAATGTATCAGGTAATATCATGACTTTGATGTGAATGCTGAACTACTTATGTCTTACTGAAGTATACATACCATGAAGGTCACTGACTGACCTGGACAACAGAGATGGGAAACTTTTAACGCAGCTGTTTGTGATTTATACTCCTTGAAACATTGTGAGGAATCTTTAGATCTAAACCCTCTTTGTGTAATCTGGCTACTCATCTAGAGAATGCTAGTTGTCCTAAGGCTGGTATAAATGACAGTGGAAAGATATTTATCTAGATGTGGGAGTCCCATCCAAGTTAAAAATTATTTGGCAGTTTTAAAATGCTAGGGTCTGTATCATCACAGTACAAATCCTTAAAAAATGGAAAGCTGGTGTTACCTGCCTTTTGGTAATAGTCAGAAATAACTTCTTCTTCAACCAAACTACTTAAAATGCGCTGAAAATACACATATTACTTGTGTTGCACAATGGACTTTAGAGACCATATTTCTAGTGGTCAGATTTTAGGGTTTTGATGGCTAATTCAAATCTTCAGATCTTACTTCTAGTGGCCAAAGCAACTTCACCTTCCCCATAGAATTTATCATCTTTTGTTGTGCTTCCCTGAGTAGTTCATCTACACATTGCCTGAAATAGAGCAGGTTCCAGAACCACAGACTCATGCTGAAAGAGAGAGAAGATAAAAAGTCTGGATCCATAGCATTACTATAAAACGTTGTGAGGACAGAGAGATTTGGATCTGTACCAGAACATTTTTCCTGTGGAAAAATTAAAAGAAAGGAGAGACACATATTATAGTTTGAAAAACACTCTGCTGGATGCTTTTAATTCCTCTGTATTTACGATCTTTCTGCTTGCCCCCTAAACTGGAAACTGTATTTTTCCTTCAAGATAGTTATGTTGCAATGCAGGAATACTAAGAACTAATATTCCCTGTCATTTTTGTTTGGTTTTCTTCCTATTCAAACTCTGGATGAACTTCAGCAATTCCCTCCATCTCCTCAGGTTCCTGGATTTTACATCTACAAAATTATCTTAACTTCCTGCATCAAGTGCTTTGAGATCCATGCAAGAAAAGCACCGTGCAAGATCTAGTTGTCATAATTACAGAAATCCAAGTAGAATTACTTTCAGGGGCTATGAGCTGTAATTAAGTAAAAAGAGCTCAAGGGTACTCCTTTATGGGTATTAATCCAACCTGTAAATGGAATAGTTGACAAAGCCAAATACTTTGTGTCCAAGGGAAAAAAAAAAAGCCCAGATCATTGCCCTCTCTAACTCAAGAATGTTTTTAGTTGTCCTGCAATACAATTGCCTTAGACACTGTGGTTTGCCTTCGTTGTGTAAGACAAACCATGGAGGAAGTGCATTGAAGCAGAAGCTGGCAAGCTCTAGTGCCCTGTAAGAGCCATGGGGTAATGCCAGTCTCTGCAGAACAGCAACCTGCGTGGCACTGAAGGGTGGAGAAGAGGCAGAAGTGAGAAGAGAATAGGAAGGGAAAGAGCTCGGCCTACCAAAGGCCAGCAGAAATGGAGAAGTTGCAGTAAGCATCTTGAACTGCAAAGTGACTATTGCCAGGATGTTTACTGATATTCTTCCTGTAGAATAATGCAGCCATATTCTTTACAGGGTGTGTGGGGTCTCCCGTATAGTGAGTCTGTGGGTTCAGGTGGGTGAAATAAGTGCCCTCTCTGCCTTTTATTTTTCACTCAGAATTAGCAAAATATAGTATGCAAAGAACAAGTCCAGCAGTGGTAAATTTTGTACACTTTTTTTTCTCTTTTAAGATTTTTTATGGATGCTGGACTGCTGCCTTTGCCCATGGAAAGAATAACCAATATTTTAAAAGACAGATTTTTTTTACAAGGTTATTGAATTGGTATTGAACACAGACTTATTTCTAGGTGATATATGAAGAAGACAACATTGAAGGTAGAACTGAAGGAGTAGATGATCAGACTTTATTTTTGGGGATGGAGGAGGAAGAGGAATTCCTCCACTTCCAGTTTAGTATTAGAAAAAGCCATGCTCTCTTTAACATGACCCCCTACAAAAGGTGAGGATTATGAGAGAACTTTTCCTGAGGGATAACACAGAAATTATTTTTTTTAAAAAATTGAAGATTTCCTCAAGAAAGGTTTTCCTTCCTCTGAGCTCAAGTGCCATGTTTTTCCAGGGTCCACACAACCTATCCTCTCTGAGCAAAGCCAGTGTGAGCTTTGAGAGTGCTTGTGTTTTAAAGAGCCTTTAATACTGAGTCATCCTAAGAACCTTGGGACAGTTGGTCTAGGGATCTAAAACAAAAGTTGTGCTCCCTTCTGTCCTGCCAGTTGCAGGGAATGATGGGGCAAGAAACAGGAAAATTATGCAGATGAACATCTGGTTTCAAGACAGGTGTTATAAGCAGATTTTTTTTTGGTTTTTTGATCATGGGACAGTTTATACAACATAAACTCATTTCAGTTGGAAAACACTGTGTTAGAGGAGATAAAAGTTAGGTCAACAAGGAGTAATCTGAACCAACTTCAGGCCATGCCTATCTTCACATGTCCTGACCCCCTTCCCAGTTGTGAATGTTTTATGGAGTCCAGGGTCTACAGTGAAGATTGAAAGCTTATGGCAGAATTTCCCTTTGGGATTTCTGCAAAACATCTCTTTATGGGACTGAATCACTGAGAGGCTGAATAAAGATAAAATTTAGAAACACTTTAAGGGCTGCTCTTTATCCAAATTTACCTGTCAGAAAGTCACCATGGGAAGAAAAAGAAGCCTCCTTAAGGGAATAAATGAGAAAGAAGCTGGGTCCATTAGCAATACCAGAATATGTACAGGCACTTGTGCCCATTGAGATAAGACATTTTAGAAAAGCCTGGTCTAGAAAGTGTATTCATAATGAACAGATAACAGGGACTTAGAGTCACAGAATTTCATCTCAGTATGGTAGAGGCCATGAGCTACTGCATAAAAGAGTCTTGGAGGGCATGAATAGTGTAAAGCTTGTGAAAGGATTAACCCAGGGAGGTAAGAACCCATTGCTGCCCTGACAGTTCTCTTGTCAGTGTTTCCTCTTGCTATACAACTGGATATATAAAGCTGAATTCCTGGCCTTGCTTGGGGCCTTCTGACATCACTGTAAGAACACATCAGACTAGGCTCATGCAGAGTCAAACTGTACTGCATAAATAATGTGCAGGCATGTACAGGCCATGCAGCAGAATTCAGAGAACCCAATGACCACAGACTCAAGCTTGAGGTAGCAGTGAGGATGGCAAGTGCAAACAAAGATCACCTGATGAGAAAAGGGGACCTTGCTGAACTTAATTGATGAGACCCATCAGCATCCCAGTTTGAAAGGTAAAAGGTTGCTCTATAAGGAGAAGTAAAATCCAGCAGTGAAGGAAAGCAGCTGACTGGAAACAGGCAGGAAGCAAAAGGCTGTGGGCTTCATTTTCTTCTTCAAATGTTCACCCTACAGAAACCACTTCTACTGCTTCAGATGAAAAAGGGGAGACAGAAGTGACAAACAGGTTTAAAGTTTGATAAATGTAAAGATCTATTTAAATACAAGGAATGTTTCTGATGTTTGGTAGCCCTGTTTCTTCTCTTGGTGTACATTTGAATAGTGCTGTTTGTCATCCTATTTATGTCATCACATGGTTATGTCCAGCAGAAAGCTGTAAGCAGAGCACTCAGAATTGAACAATGGGACTTCAGAGGTCCACACTGCAGTGCAAAAAGGCTTACTGGTCTGCATCCACAAATGAAGACTCTCTAGATGCCAGTACAGTACTGACTTGAGTTCAGCTAATACATTTATTTCAGTGGCTCATCCTTTCTTGTTGGTGAACTGGAAGCTGCTGCACACATGGGGCTGAGAGACACTGGGACAACCAACAAGTATGGCACATATGCTGTGTTTTGTTTTCCTTTTTCTCCTCAGCTCTGCATCATTGGAAGCAATGAATGTGTACAAACAAGTGAAGCTGGGCAGAAAACAGATGTTTTCCACCCAATCAGTTCACAAATAATGAGACTGCTCCCATGCACGCTGCTAGCACTCCCCCCTGCTATTGTCTGTGGAGTACAATGAGAGAGAGACAATGGAGAAAAGACAAATGTAAACTATTCTGTTTCTGCAGAAATGCAAACAATTTCACTCCAAGCAAAGAAGTCTTTCTAGAAATTCAGAAAGTTTCACCATCCAAAGGGACAGGATGGGTCAAAGGAGCATAACAGCATGTAAATACTTCCATCACACCTGCCAAGCAGTTACCACAGCTATAAAGGATCCAATAGTTTCTTTGTTTTTGTGAAAGACAGTAGGTAAATAGAAGATATTGATCAAATATTGAGCAAATATGTGCATCCAAACTATTCTCCTCTTTCTCCTCAGGATGAGTTCCAGAACAGATTCTCACTACTCTCTCCAGCTTGACACACATCAGCAGTGCTACAAGCTGAGGTGACATAAAAGTGAGGAACATCTGTTACAAGCCCTGACAACCTCTCCTATTTACTTACAGTTAATTACAGTGCTAATTCCAAAGGAGGCCTTTCTCTTTTACTTTTTTTAAAAGAAATATAGTTTGTTTTTTTTTTTTAATGAGATATTACTTATCATCCTCAAGATATACAAAGATAAATGGGTTTTTAAAAATCTATATTGTCTCATCTCATCGGGGGAGGCTATAAACAATCAGAACACCATTGACTGGTGTAATTTCCTGCTGAAGCCTGATGTGTTTCTCCAGTGCAGCTCAAGACTATACAGCAGGCTGCAGTCTGCCTTTTCAGGCTGAATACAAGAAAAAAATGCTGCCAGTTATTATACAGATTCCAGGCCCAGACTGGTTTTCTTCTCATGGTAATCAAAACAGTTGACAAGCTCCTGCCACCAAAGACATTTTCATTTACATTCTTCTGGGCATTAGGAAGGTGATAAGAGCAATGCTTGCACACATGAACGACATGTTCATTAGAGGACAGGAGAAGAATTATTTCTCTGCAGGACAGACCTTGGCTAAGTGTGAAGGGTGAGGTCTTAGCAGACTCTTGGTAATTGGATCACTACTGGTGAATTGGCAGAGAACTTACAGGAAGCAGGAAAAATAAACAAAGGTTGTATTGGCAAAGAATTATCCTATTGGAATAGGAGGTGTTAGTGACATAGACTACCTTAAAAGAGACTGAATTTTTTGTACCAATGAAGTAATCTTTCTCTTTCAGAAAATGTGATAACACCTGGTTCTCAGGAAATGTTTTACTTAGGGCTCCCTTTCTGTACTGGTAGAGACTTTCAGGACAGCCTTCAGTTCTGGAGGCTTCAATTTTAGAAAAGCAAAATGTATGAGGCAAATACTACCTTCTTTAAGGTTTAACAGAAAGTCACTGTGTTAATCATTGTGCCAGGCTGACAATTGTTCTGCAACTTTAAAGCCTGAGAAAGAAAAATATCGCTTATCTTTGCAGTTAGATATTTCCTTTGGGTGTATTGAAGTGGGAAGAGCATAAGGCAGTATTTATTTTTGTGCAAATTGACTGTCTTTAGAATGTAAATTCATGCCAAAAGTGGGTGCCTTTGCTTTTCCTCAAAGATGAAGCAGAAGAAACATGAGTAAAATGAGAATCAAGCTATGCAGATACATGTAACAACAAAATGCTTCATGATCCTTTCAGAATTTCCATTTACTAGGACTTCATGACAGGCTACACTGAAAATATTTTTGTCCGAAATAGTTTTGTCAATTTAAACAAATTCCTATTTGAAAAATAATATATTTTTAGTTGAATATTTTCACCAGGAGAAGATAAGGAAATCATTCTGTTTCCAGTTCCTGACAGGGTTGCATCATGAACAAATCACAGTGCATCAAGGAGCAAGAAAAGAGGCACAAGAGTTGAGACAAACTTGACTGAAGGGCTGCAGCTTTTCATCTGGACTGACATTAGTCTGCAAGTAAATGCAACCCCTTTGCTTTTTGAATGGTCTGTTGCACTTCTCCTTTTTTAACTTTTGCTGTGATTTGGAGAAGGAAAAAGAAATCAATGCCAACATGCTGGAATTTTCTTCAGTATTAATAAGTGTACAGGTTCCTGGGACAAAATGAATAACATTAAATGGTTTTAAACTCAGGCTGCCTCAAAATATACTTTCTCCACCAGATCTCATTTTCCCAGGCCCAGACATCTAGAGGCTGTGCAGAGGGCAAAGAAATGACATCATGAAGGGAGCATCCCTTTACTTTACCCATTCCCTAGCAGAGAATGCACATAAGATTTGTCTCCTTACCAAAAAGGACATCATTCTCTGGCTCAACAGAAATGTCACTGGGTTTTCTTTCTTTCTCCAGGAGTCCTTTTCCTGGCCTTAAGTTATTTTTACTGGATTTGTGAGGAGTGTCAGAGCTGTGCAGTGACCATAAAGGTTAACACAGCCAAGTCTCTGTGGCATCAGCCCCGGAGCTCCTCCTAAGCACGGGCTCATTTCAGAGACCTGTTTGCTTTAGCTGTAGAGGTAATGAAGGGTGGCCAGGTCAGTCAGTCCTGCCGTGTCCATCCTGAATGAGAGCACACAGGGCTTGGCTGTGGACAAACTGCACTGATTTTCCCTGTTTCTCCAGTGTGCAAGAGGAGGAGCAGAGTTTATGCTGCAAAA
Organism: Promerops cafer; assembly: GCA_013398275.1. Classification (NCBI taxonomy): domain Eukaryota; kingdom Metazoa; phylum Chordata; class Aves; order Passeriformes; family Nectariniidae; genus Promerops; species Promerops cafer. The sequence continues at coordinate 51,614 of VZSE01002737.1, forward strand.
TAATCTCACTGTTAAGTTCTGGACCGGATGGAGAGGAGCAGAGTGCTGGCTGCCCTGCAGACCTGCATTCCTCTCTTCTTAGTCTTTCAGACTATATTGCCAGCCTTTGTACCATCAAGACTACTTGTTCAGATGACCACATCATCTCTTTACTGGTTAATTTACAAAACCTGAGAAGAACCAGGAGTTAATACTTTTGGTAACTAGCTAAGATTTGGCTCTGCGAAGAAGGCAGAAACTTGAAAAAAATTCCCCTTTATATAAATCTTAATGTTCTGAAAAATTCAATACTTAGCACCTATTAGTGTGCAGATAAGCAACCACCCTCTTCTTCTCTCTGAGCCTTGCAAGCATGCAGAAGTACACAATTTACTTCCATGTATGTTCTTAGAGGTTGTGTAGTGAATAAACCAGGAAAAAAAATCACTGCTGTTCTTTGTAAATAATGTAAAACATTACCAGATTTTATGCAATCTTATAGATCTGATAGACATAATTACTTGGAGCTTAATTACACTTATTATTTTTCATTAGTGATTCAAATAGCAGGAGTAGAACCATACTTTCACAAAATTTGCTGACAGTGTCACAGTAGCAGGTACCAACATTGTTAAGGTTTGGCATATTGCAAAAAAACAGTGCTTGACCTTTTTAACAGAAATGAAATGAAATGCAACATGCAAGGCCAGATGCAGAAGGGCTTATACCAAGAACTTCTGCCACAAGCTGGGTCTCTCCCTTGGACCCAAGAGAAGAGAGAAACCTTGGAGCTTGGGCTGATGAAGGCCTGACTCTACTCAAAGGTGAGGTAGCACAGAAGAGAGCAAATGCAGCCTGCAAACACTGAAGGTAGAGAGTGTTTAGTGAGGAAGCTTCACAGGGAAAGTGCTGATGGCACTATGTGGAACAAGTTCGGTCACCTGCCCAGAAATCTCCAGTATGAAGTTTGTGGGATGAGCAGAAGAAAAGTTTTATTCTGTCAGAATAAACACAGAGAGCTCAGACTTCAACCTTATCAGACTGGAAGGTGACAAAGGACATGGCTGCTCATTTTAAGTGTAGTGTGTGCTAAAAACAAAGGAAAAAGGGAAGGTCATTTGAACTAAAGCAATATGCTAGCACAAAACTAGATCAGGATAAATCACCCACGAGTACACCCAGGTTCCTTTTAAAGGGTTGTTAAGTACAAGAGGGATGAGTTTCAGGAACAATATTCCTGAACGAGCAGGGCAGGCAAACACTTTATTCTTTCAGAAGCAGAGAGAAGAACTCTGGCTGCAGCTGCCTGGCCAGGAGGGACAGGAATTCTAGGCCCAGTCCAAAATGGATGACTGAGGTTTCACTCTGGCTCCACACCCTTCCACAGCAAGCACCAAACACTGTCTGTCTGTGCAGCAATGGTACATCTGCATTCACAGTCCCACATAGTTATCAGTGAGTGCAAGGTTTCTTCCAATATAAACTCAATCCAAATAAATGTGTGCATATGACTGAATTTCTCTCCTTTGTAGGAACACAAAGTTTATACTGCTTCTTTGCTTTGTTGTCAGCTGTGGAAGAAACTGCTTTACTTGCTACAGCATAACATCTGAACGTCACAGAGTGTGCCCAGTAAAACATCATAATCACAGGTACAAATTAATGAGGGAATTTCAACTACTAATTTACAGCAGTAGAATATTGTGTCCTGTCATTGTCTTTGATCCAACACCACAAGGAGCCCTAAAGAAGCATTTGTTGCACTGCTGAATTCTGGTCTCTGACCCTCCATCTGGAAACATCCTGGTCACTGCTGCAACCTAAACAATTCACAGGTGAGTATTCAGCTGTGTTTACCTTTACGCTTTCTGATGCCCATGATTCTAATTCAGAACAACTGGTGGCATTTTTGCCTGAAAAGCTCTTAATTAGAGGAGCTTTAGTTAAAGATTGTTGTGAGTAAAGAGCAATAACAACAAAGGGCAAATCATACCTGACAAATTTGGTGGCTTTCTATGATGAGGTTACAACACTGATGGACAAGGGAAGAGCAAATGACAGACTATCTGGACCTTATGTACCCTAAGTGTCTTTCTATTCACAATTTTTTTGGGGGGGTAATGGAAAAAAAAAATTACTTTTCTTAGCAAGAATAAAAGGAAGTTGTTCAATAGCAAATAATTGCAAGTTGACTCAGCTTGAGAACAAGGTTTTTGTGGTAGCTTGACCCCAAAGTAGTTCCCTTTCTTTAGCAAGGGGATACAGGCATGCATGAAGCATTTCCAATTGAAGCAAACTAACAAGAAAATGTACATCTAAAAAGTCTCCTTCACGAACATTTATTTCTCATCATGAATAACATCTTTGTACTATTTAAATCAGTATTAGGATTTCTGATTTGTTTATATTGCACAATTACTGTTTGAAAACTTTTGTGCTTGGATGACATCCAAGTTGTTTATTCACAGTGTGACACTTATTTAGGCATAGAATTGGACAAAAAGTAGCACTATCTAGTGTATTCCTCTCGGACTGCTAGATCCTCTTTTTAAATATTATCTGGAAATTATATTCTAATCCTTTAAATACTGTGCTTTGTAATGCAAAACTCTGAATTCAGATGGTGTTCTACTATGTCTTCAATGACAAACAGCCATTGACATTCACACAGACCTGCTTTACAGATAAATTCAAGGAGAGAAAATAAGAGAATAATCCCATAAGGTTTTCCTTCCAAAGTCAGTCCTAAACACATCATAAGAAGAAATGGGAAAATGTACTGCATTGTGTAATATTCTGTGGCAGCTATTCTTCAAGGAATGCAGCTCTGTTCTCTCACATGTTCTAATGTAAAAATCTCAAACACCTGAGCCATTTACCAGTACTATACAGACCACCTCATACCTATTAAAATAATTTTGTCTTTTTACATTTAACTTCACAACTTCTATATGGCTTATTGCTTCCCAAAGATTAGGATCACCTGTTTGGATGTTTTCTCTAATTTCTCAGCATGTTAAATTCTTGTTACAGTCTTTAATTCTGACTAGTTGCTGTTTAGTTATTCTATAGAGATATTTTGCTTTCTTCCACACTTATTATAAATATAACTTCACTCTCCAAGGAAGTCAGTGTCATCATATTACATTTTATTTCTATAAGAATACAGCAACAATTACGCATACACCAAAATTGTTACTTAAAATGGGATTATAACAAGCAGAGGCATTGTAGAAACCAGTGTCATCCCACTCAATATATTAGCTCCCTCTGTGGTTCTTTGAATTTCATTTGTTTTTGTTTGTTTTTTTTTTTTTTAGTGATAACTGTAATAATGATTTTACTACTGTTATCATTGCAGAGCCAACACAGCCATGGAAGGCTGAGCTGGATTCAGTTTTGCTTCACACATCATTAATAAACCTGACAGCTCGGATCTGATTGCAGGACTTCTATTTCTGATGATGGAGAAAGAATACAGTTCAATTTTCCACTGTGGTTTGGATTTTCAACACCAGCATTTAGAAACATTAGTATTTGATGTATAAGATCAGCAATGTTGACATAGAAGACTTTGAGAAAAGAAGCACTTGTGAAGAATAACACTTCTCAGTTTCTTTTGTCCTTCTTAATCAATTTACAAAGTTTTTAATAAAGCCTTTGTATAGGTTGGATCACTATTTTTTTAGGCAGGAATTGTCACAGAACTGATTGGATAATATGCCAAAGGCAGGAAGATGGAGAGACTCCAGCTGACCAGTTATTTCTATAATTTCTGTCTTGTTGTGTGGAATCCATGGGAAGCACAGAGTTTTGGCATTAGAAGCCACTGTTAGGTCTCTCAGATACATTACTAGTGCTCTTTCATTTGCAGGTATGTGAATAAAGTAAAAAGGCTCATGGTGTATCTTGCTTTAGCTAAGGGACAGGAGGAGCATGGCAGGGAAAAAAGAAGGGTAAATTACTGCAGAAGGTGGAAGAGTTTACAAAAATGTAGATCTGTGATCACAGTGGAGGATACAAAGAGATGAGGAATCAGCACATCAGTAACCCTCTTCATTTAACATGAATTCTTACATAGATGAAAGAGCATGCCCACAGCTGTCTCCTGACACTGAACAGCACCACGTGACAAAGATAATTTCATACAGATCTCCCAACTATTCCAAGGACAGGGAGTTATTCAGCCATGCTTTGAATCTTTCAGGCAGTAAACACTCTTCAGAGATACCCCCTTTGAGACACCATTCACATTCCCTGACGCCTCTAATGAAACAAGTGTCCAAACTATGAGCTAGACTTAAAGGAAAGGACAGAATAAGGACACACTGCCCTGGCAGAGTTAAGCTTTGCTGGGATACACCTCTAGCCTAAGGGAGGAATCCTTACCTCTCAACTAAGATTGCAGTGAAGTCATAAACCACGTTTTATGGTTTTATCTCTTCATAATCCAGTAATTGCTGTAAATAAGTGCTTAACTCTCACCTGAACTAATGATCTTGTTTAAAACCCTCTCAGGTAATAATATTGAACTGGTTAAGATCCTGGATTAAACACACCTGACTCTGTGGACAGTGTGTCTGCCCAGGTCAGACTGATGTCCTGGGGATTTGGGCTTCAGGTGCCTCAGGGAATGAAAGCAGAAAGAGGAGATTGCCATTCTTTGCCATGCTGGAGCCAGGGAAGATACAGCAGGGCTACAGATCATCCTGCACACCACTCACCCTGGCAGGCAACAGTCAGTCCCTCTCTGACAAGCAGTGTGTGGAGCTGGAAGTGGCTGATGGTGTGGGGAGGACACGTGTTATAATAAGCACAATGCAGAGAGAGATTATGGGAGGCATTTTCCTGGGGAATTAACCACCCATCTTCCAAGCTGCCTCACTAATTAATTACTCCCATAACTCCAAAATGCTTTAATCCTTTCTCTTATACACTCAGCCTCCATTTCCTTCTGTCAGTCATTTTCCCAAAGCAGCCTTGGCAATGCCATTAATTGGTAACAAATTAAAGCAGCTACAGCACAGAGAAAACCTGAGGACAATACAAAGTACATTCAGCTGAATTTTAAACCAGGCAGCAGGACAACTCTTGTACTTCTCCATGCTTGTACAAAAGATAGCAGTACAAACTTCAAATAAAAAGTTCAAAAGAAGTTGCTGCAGGATTTGCAATTTGTGATACTATAAAGACAAAAAACTCAGATTTCGGGTGAGGAACTGATGCTGTGCTTCTCACAGAAAGAATGAATTTCTGAAATAACTTAAGTAGATACAAATATTTGAATAAACAGAAGATAAGCCAGAATTCAGCCATTGCTGCTTAGTATGTGTTTCAGTGCACTGAAACTCACAAGTCTCAAATTATCATGTTAAGGAAAGTTAGGAATGTGCTGGTGGATATAGCTCTATTTCAAGCTCTAGTGTAATGAACAGAGATAAGCCACAATATTCCAGGTCAATTTTTGGGGTTACTGATGTAATTCCCAGTAGTCTGGGTCTTAATGAAGAAGTGCAAAACAATGTGAACAGAAAATCATTGGCTTGCAGCATGGAAAATTCTGGGTATACCACTACAATTTCACAGAAATAGGTGTGTTTAGTTTCTGAATTGGTTGTTTTAGTGAGTCAAGCTTGTCTGTTTTCACCTTGACTTCAATAATATCTGCAGTTATCATTGGTATTTCTAAAAGACAAGCTTATTTGTCTCCAGCCCTTAGGGGCTGAAGAAGTGCAGACTCACCAATTAAAGGCTTTTAACAGCTGGATGCTTCCTAACTGCTTAGCAGAAACATTAACTACTTAAAAAAAAAATCCTCACCAGTCTGAAGAGGGCTACATCTCTCCAAAGTAAAAGATGAGAAACCTGTTGAAAGCAAAGGAAAAGAAACAGTTTAGATTATACATTGTTCTTCCTTCAGACAGCCAGAGCAATTAACTTTTTATGGCAAAAATTCATGGCCACCCTTTCCCCAGTGCTGATCATTCCCAGGAGGAGATGGTGACACTGTGTGTTCATGGCTCATCTCCTTACCTTCTCCACTGCACCAGATGCTCTCCAGCGTGCAGAAGGCCTTAGCTGGGGCCTGGACTGGTGCTCACCCTGACTGTCACGGGCTGCTGTGTGACACAGGTGCCCATCCTGGCAAGGGCAGCTCATGGATGGCACCTGCTTTGCTCCTGCTGCTCCCAGCAGATGTTCCTGCAGCAGTCCCCAGCCAGCTGAGCTTGTGGCCCCTTGCAAGCTGCCTGAAGCTCTGTCCTTCACATGTTCTTTGTTGCTGACTTCTATCCAGAAATACTACAAGGCAGTCCCACCACAGTGCCTGGCAAGACTACGGAGCAGATCCTCCTGGAAACTACCCTAAGGCACATGGAAAATAAGGACACAATTTGTGATAGCCAACATGGCTTCACCAGGGGCAAATCATGCCTGAACAATTTGGTGGCTTTCTTCGGTGAGGTTACAATATTGGTGGAAAAGGGAAGAGCAACTGACAGACTATCTGGGCTTGAGCAAAACATCTGACACATCTGTGTCTCTCAGCTGGAGAGACAAGGATTGGATGGATGGACCACTGGATGGACAAGGAGTGAATGGCCACACTCAGATGTGTGCTCAAGGGCTCCATGTCTGGGTGGAGAGCAGTGGTGAGGGGTATTCCCCTTGCTGAACAGCTACCAGAAATATTGGTTAGCAGAGAAACAAATGCATTTGCAGCCTGATTTACATTGGGAAATATATTCTGGCTAATCTCTGTTTAACTATTCTGCCTGCATCATTTCTGGTCTGATAATAATGATAAACTCTTTCCTGATTAATATTCTGTCATCTTAAATATGTAAAAGCTACCTAATTTTTTGACTGCTGCATACCTAAGCCAATTACCATATGTTAATTAAAGGGTTTGTCATCAACTAGCGTTTCTAATGTTTTCCCCCATAACATGCTTGCAAGTACATGTTATAGGAGGGCTTTTTTCTCCCCGTTCCATTTTAAATAAATATTTTAAACTATTCCCTTTTTGCTTTTTCAGTAGAACACTCTGATCTCTATGATCAAAGTTAAATCATTATATGAAGACTCCATGGTTCCCCTTAAGATGACTTTTTTTTTTTTCAGTCATCTGTGCTCTGATCTCTAAAAGAGTATTTCCATTTTGCTGTAAGCATAAACATCATCATAGGATCAGGTTGTATGAATGTGAATAAATGTCTGAAGTTATGCACCACTGCCTCTAATAAAGTGAATTATGCACAGAGAATGCAACTCACATTTTTATCCGATGCTATCAGCACTTGGTGTCCATTACACAAAACAGAATAAAGTTGTCCTTAGTTTATATGTGTCTGTTGCCAAATTATCTTGCAATAGACTTAATGTTAAAGAATTTTGACTATTTATACCTTATTTCACCATTGATTCTTAATTTCAAAAGCATGAGCCTAAAAAAATGACCAAGTAAACCCACAATAACCCTTGCAGAAGGCTCTGTTACACATAAAAGTAACAAAAGGGTTGAAAAGGCATTGGTGTAGGGTCCAAGTAACCATGTGCAAGAGGCAAATATGTTTATTTTCAGCTGCATACACTAAATGAATGCTGTGCTCTCTGGTTTCTGGGCTCCACTAAAGGGCTCACAAGCTCCAAGAAGGACAATGCAAGCTCTGCACCTTGGCTCTATATTTGGTTTAATGCCTGCAGGGAAGGACAGAGGGAAAAGCTACATGTGTGCAATAATTACACATTTTGGTTAGAGGATGCTATGGGTAGCCATTGCCACAAGGAGAGCACTCAGACCCTCTGTGTGCCCTCTGTGCCAGCACTGGTACAGGAAGGAGAGTGACTCTTGCTGAAACTACAGTGTAGAAAAGATTTTTCCATGCTCTTGAACGCATTTCACAAGCATTTCCTTATTCTGATTTATATTATTTAAGAATGGATATCAAGATGCCTCTTACTAAATATTTCATATTTCAAGTGAAGAGTAAAATATGTTCCATGCAAAATCAAACACATAAAACACCTGAAATGAGTTTTTCTCCTTTCAGACCATGAACTGTGCACCAATATAATTGGCTTTTTAACCTCCACCTTGCATATGATAGGCTTCTTGAATAGTCATTTTGTTAAGAGCAAACTTTCTGTAATAAGCTGAAGAATTAATGTGTTTCCACTGGAAACATCAGTATTTGCTGAGTAATTGCTATCCAGAGAGGTTGGATTTTTATTTGAATTCAGAACTCTAAATAGATTTTTGAATTCAAATGGCTATAAACCACTGCACAAAGTGCTTAAAAGGGACTTAATAGTGTATACACTCTCTGTATAAAAGGGAACTTCTGTTCATCAAAAAAAAAAAAATTACAGAGAGAAATAAATCTTAGAACTAACACTGCTGAGTCAAAGAGTAAAATAAATGATGCCACAGCACTTGAAACCTTTGACTGTTGATATTGTGTAGCACATCACTATGTCCAAGGGCTGTACAGCAGCAGAGGAAGAAGACTCTGTGCTGACAACAGAGTAACCACCTCAGAGTTGTGCTGTCTTGACAAATATAACTTCTTCCTTCCTTCTAAATTTGAATAAATTAATATTTCACTATTTTTTTGTATTTAGTCTAAGTTCCCAGCCACCTGTGTTCATTAAAGAAAGTGACAAGAATAATCATACATGACCTTTCTGAAGGGCAATAAAAATAACTTTTTTTAAACAACCAAATAGCTGTGTGACAACAAATTACAGCATAACAAGAACCATATGTTAAGGGGAAAATATTCTCCTAGCAACAGAATGGGAAAGGTGCCTGCTAGGGGATCACTCAACAACAAAAGGGGTCTGGATCTTAGTACCATGGATATAAATGGGAGGTGGAAGTATTTTGTGGGCTTCAGATGAGGAAGGGGAATGGAAAAATAAAGGATAGCAAAAAAAGAGCCACCGAATTTTAAATTTTGTTTCCACTCATTCACCTTAAATAGGAAACTTTATGATTTCTTCCTAGTTTCCCTTTGCTTCAGACACTGCACTTTCAGGACACTTGGGTTCCTGAGGTCATGGAAATCCTAGAGATGCCCACATCTATCTGGTGAGTAAAGCAATCTCTAGGAACTGACATTGTGGTGAGCAAACACAGCAGCAGCTCAGGAAACAAAAATCAGATTTTTGATATCAGGGTGATTTGGAGAATTGAACATAACTTAGGAAACTTTTCTCACCTTTTTTTTTTTTAAATTTTGTTTTCATGCAGCCTTCAAATGTACCTCATTTTTTTTTTTTTTTAAAAAAAAAGGAATATCAACCTAAGTTACACTTCTTTTCTCGCCTTGTAAACTCTCATAGCAATTTGGCCAGCTGGAGGGAAAAATAAAGAGATTTTTCTAACTGTCAGCTCTACAAACAACCTGGGGTTTAAAAGCCCAGCTGCTTTTTGTCTAGCTTGTTCATTATCACGAGTAATAGTCTGTGTGCCATAAAACTTGTATAATCTCAAACTGTCTGTTTGTTATTGAAGGCAGACTCTACTCTCATCACTCAAAATCAGTCAAAAATTTTCTTGAAGACAGGTTTGTTAGGAGAAAAATTCATCTCCTTTCCTCATATTTGGGCTGTGTCTGCAGTGTTAACTTTTGGCTCTAAAACACAGCTTAGAATGCACAAAAAGGAATATATTTGTAAATTAAGAAACCATAGCTGTAATTTTGCAGAGCTGAACCTTGGCTTTAAGCTAAGTGTAAAGATATACTGCAGTGAGATGAACTTTTTTTGTACTAGCATTATACTGCTTTCATTTTCCTTAAAAAATGAAGTAACATGTCCTGTCAAGCTGTTTTCTAACACAAATCCACTGTTATTCTATTCATAACTAATGACAGATGCCAGCAATAGAAGCCTGGTTCATTCATCATGTGTATTTTCTCTCTGGCTGTGCACCTGCACATGGGTTACTATCAGGGCACTCAGGAAATCCTACTGTGCTTTTGATGCTAAATTATGTCTCAGCAATGATTCCAGTTTTCAGGGTTCATGGATGTAAAATATCTCTTAATCCTAAAGGAAAATAGATGCCTGAGAGCTGCTGCTCTGCTGCACATGGCATAGAACACTCAAGGTAGGCATCACAAAAAAGGGACTTTATCTCTGCAGCCCCATGGGGTAAAGATTATGCCAGAAAAGTGCACTAAGAGGTTCACAGGAGCAATAGTAAGGCTGCACAAATACATATGTTAATTAAGGAAAATTTGTAATTAAAAAAAGAAAGGAAGAAACCCTCAGAATCTTCAAAATGGATCTCAGTACATTTCTTATTTTCCCTTCAGTACACCATGTCTACCTTCACTCCAGACTAACTAACTGCTTTTTAGAGAAGAAGCAGAAAATGAGTTTCTATAGTAGATGAGGATTTTAGATCTCCCATAGCAGCTATAGATCTATAGCAGTTATTTGTAGTGTCTCAAGTGCTTGAAGCAAAACACCAGGAATCCTAGAGCCAGTCATGTTAAGATGGAAAAGTTCATTTTAAGCCTTTATAGTGAGGACAAGAGTTTTGATTCTGGTTCATCTGCAAATGTGCAGTATTTTCAGCACTTCAGAACAACAGAGAGAGTCAAAGCCAAAGGTCTATTTAACCCCCTAAACATCTGCAGCTATGTCTAGCCATGGATAGTAAAGGAAAATCTTAAGAGCAGAGCAAACATATCATAGTTCTTTTTTATCTACTGGCCCAGAACCAATGACATGTACTTCAAAACCCTCCTAAGGCAGAAGTACTACCTCTGGCTTTAATGACAGTTTGTGAATTGAAAGATGAGAAAAAGAAATCTTATAATTTAGGTGGAACTTGCCTTCTGATAATTTCAACGGATGGCCTCTCATCTGTGTATTATCAAAATCAGTGAATAATGGTTCCCCACTTATCTCCTTGCCACTGATAATTTCACAGTCCCATATTCTGCCCTTTTTAATTATCTCTTGTTTTTATGCAGATGAGCCCTAGTTTATTTCGTATCCCTCAAATGGAAAACATTAACTTTGATCATTCTTATCACTACTCCCTGCACCTTTTCCAGTCTTCTGCATCAATTCTTCAAATGCTAAAACCAGAAATTCTTTGGCTCTTCATGGTTTGGACTCACTGTAGATTAATATTGTGACACAAAAGTATTCTGCTTTGTTTTCCAGGGTTTTTTGGTAATGGCTTTTCTTTACTCATGACTGAGTGAAGAGCTGACATTTTAATAAAATTATCAGCTACAGCACTGGGAAGATTTTTTTTTTTTATATAGACATTTTAGTATCAATCTGCACGTACTTAGTATTTAGGACAGGCTTTCTCTGTCTACATTATTCTACACTCATCTGCACCAATTTTTTTCCTGCCATTTCTTTGCCCAATCATTTAGTACTCTGAGGTGGTTCTGCTACTCCACATGGCACTTTTATCACCTCACTTAATTTTATGTCATCAGAATTTGTCACCTCATCTGTACTTGCTCTACCAGATAACTGCAAGTGAGGAACAGCACTCATTGCTGAGGTAACCTTGCTCCCCCTGGTACCACAGACCTCAAGACAGAATTAGACTGTCACAGGGACTTTTCCAGTTCATCTGAAGTGCAGGTGAACTTTTTCTCTGCAGAAAGTGAAGGATGGGAGAGATACACCTAATCTACAGATCTCCTCAATTAGCTAACTGGAACTACTAGCTGCAGCTGATTATCGTGTTTCATATTTGCATCATAATTTTTATAAACAGCACTAGTTTGCTGCCTAGTGAGTCTAAGATTTCTGCTGGATGATGATGATGTGAGGTTCAGTGCATTTGTTTCCTTCCTAAGTTTTGGAATTGAGCTGCTGGTGTTAAATGCAGTAGTGATCAGAGAGGACTGAGTAGTTACTGCCTGTAATTTCTGCAGAGAATTTGCAGAACAATGCTGATATGCCCCATAACCATCCTGGCATGTGTTCAGTACTGCAATACTGAATGGAGTCATGCCACTTTAAGTTCTGGGCATAAATATTATTTGTGTCACGCTCAGAATTTGACAGAGCAAGCTGACTAGCTGAGGCTAGCCTTCCAAGTGATTCTCACTTCTCCACATTGTTTGTTTTCACTGTGCACCCTCATCCTGCAGGGCTGCATTCAGAGGAGTGTTTGAAGAACTTAATTCCATCAGCTGATCCATTGTACTCAGAGGAGACACTGCAGACCATGGCAGAGTCAAGAGTAGGTTGAAGACAGCAGGACCACAGCTGGTTTCCAATTTAGGAATCACCATCTGTCAACATCTCTAAAGTCAAAAAGTAGTTCTTTCTTAGAAGCAGCAACTCACAAAAAATATCTGCATTTTATTTCTTTGGTCTCGATAGAAAGAAGGTAACTATTTTCATCCAGCAGGTGAAATTTCCTGTCTTTTCTAGCTCTAACATCGAAGACATACTGTTTCTTTGCAGGAAATGTGAGACAATTTTTGGATAATTGCAAATATTTGAAATATATTTAATCTTTAGGTCAGAAACCCTTGACATGTGCATGATTTTTTTGGAAGAAAGGCTGATTATGCACTCCATTTTTATTTGTTACAGTCACATGAAATAGCTCTGTATTATGCTGAGCTGTAAGGCAGTGGCCATCAAGGACCTGTCCATATTGTTTGTCTGCTTTTGTATCCTACCAAATATCAACTTAATACTGCAAAAACCAAGTATACAAACATACTCTGGCCTCCTCTTTGCACTGCTGTGAGGACTACAACACAATACTGTATGACAAATGCAGTTATTACATCTACCTCAAAACCTCTCTCCAGCTACAATTGGATTAAATATTATTTTTTTGGCTAAGTAATCTCCTGACTTTTTGTTGTATCCAGTGACAGAGGCTGGGGACAGTTGCAGAGAACGAAATAATCTTATTATTTGTTCTTGGCAGGATTTTGCTGTCATAAAACAATGTTGATATTTCTAATAATTACCTCTATTGTACTCACATCTAATTGGCTTAAGTATTGTAGGGTCAAATTAGAAAACTCAGTTTCCGAGGAATTTACAATTAAAAAAAGGAAAAACCCAGGACAGGGGAAAAAAAGGCAAGATGAAGAGATGAACAACACATGCTTCCTATTGCTTGCCATTACACACCCATGTGTTTATACACAGACAGGTGTGTGCAGTAGATTACTTGAGAGGGACAGAATTACATTTCCTGAACATTTTAGTCTGGTTGTTCAGGTTGAAACCACTTCTCCTCAGCTCCCTCAGCCCAATCAAAACCAAACAAGAACTAAACCAACCAGTGTGATTCCTGGACTGAGGGTGAGGTGACGTGGGAATCAACTCTATCCTGAACAGGAGAAGGCTTAGGGAAGATGTAAAGGTAACCTTCTACCTAAGAGTAGATTACCAAGATGGGGATTTGTGTCCTTCCCTCCCTAAGGTATATAGACAAAAAGGAAAAAAAAAAGGGCTCCTAAATTGAACCAGGACAGACTGCCACTATCTGTAGTCAAGGTTTTCATTATGGAGATGATTGACTATCCTAAAATCCTGAACACTGATTGCAGAATTTTCATCCTTGAAAGTTTGAGATCTAATTCATTCAAGCCTTGAACAAGTTGCTCTGACCACTGAGTTCAACTAGAGACCATCCCACATCCCTTCCCATCCGAGTTTTCCTGTGGAAAGCTACACAAGAAATTTATAAGTTGCAGTTGCACAGATTTGCTATCTGACTTAAGTTCTCATGACCAAAATTTGTAGAAACATTTAGAGTCTCTTCTGTTCTACGTGGTTAAGAGTTCCAAACTTAAGACACTGAAAAAGCCCAAAAAATAAACCTTCACCAAAACCCAAACAAAAAATAAAATACTAAACTATTCTCAGGTCAGGCCTAGAAATTTAGAGTCCTCTTCATCATTTGCAAGTATTTAGCCTAGAGAAATAATAAATAGTTGCAGTTGCACATTAAAGGCTCCTTCTAATTATATCACAGAGATCATAAGAGAAAAGCATACAGTAATAAGCAAATATCAGTTACTACTGTTGGAAATGCTTTCTAGTTTTTATACCAACATTAAAATATTTCCAGACTGATGAAGAGAACAGGATTAGCTGTTTGCTTTATGTAAACATCTCCTGTTAAAATAAGCCCCACCTTTGCATTGTCTAAATCACAGCGAGCCTTTCAGCTTCTTGAAAGAAAAAGAACAACTATATTTGGCTTCTTCTCTTACATTAGATCTTTCTCACACACATTATCATCCCCAAAATGTGTCCCTATTTAATTAAACAATAGCTTGAAGCTTTGCTAAATTGCTTACATGGGAAATGCCCTTACTTCTTGGGGAGCAGTGAAAAAAGCTTGCCAACACTAGTAACTCCTTAAAATGATCTCCTCCCAAATTTACTGATGCAAACCATTCAAGGTAATAGCCTTGGCAAAACTTCTGTCCAACAAAACCAGCTGACTGTTGCTGCCTTCTCTCTCTAAAGCATAAGTCATTTATAAGCCTTTTTTAATAGGAAATAGCAAGGTGAAACCCACCAGACATGAAAAGCAGCAGCCCAAATCTTCAGAGGGTATCCACGACACTCAGCTAAAGCCTGTGCTTTTTCCCTGATTTATATCAGTTGCAAATCTGGTTCAGCCCCTGTGAACAGCTGCTTCTAATCTGCCTTAATACCATCCCCATTGAACTGCTTATTGTTATTGGTTTCAGGGCAATACAAACAAAGAGAGGATTTGGATATTGCCATGGCTGTTGTTTATTGCCTGGTTATTAAACTGTGCTGATTTTGGCTGGGGATACTTAGTTACCAGCTGGACTTAGACCTCAACATAAGTTTATAGGGCTATTCATTGGATTTTTGAGAAGTGGGGGTACATTAGGTCTAGCAATGATCTTTTAACTAGGAAGATTAACCAAATGATAAACCAAAGCATATAGTGTTTTTAAATCTCAGGGACCAGTTAAAAATAGCAACTGTTGTTCTGAAAGGACATCAGAATTTTACTAGGGCTACCAAACTATCAGGAAGGTTACCACTGGCAGAAACCCAGGTGTATTACACATGCACCCACACATATCCCTTTGGGACAGAGGGTGAGGGTGTTAACTTTTTCTCATGTTTCAGGAGAACAATCTTGGGTTTTCAATACCTAATGTTATGATGGTACTGTAGACAGAAGACACAAAAATTGCTATATGATCAGCTTCTCTGCACAGGAAGGAGACTCAAGACTGCTTTCTGAGAAACTTGGATGAGTTGTCTTTTGAAAGCTATCAGGGAAGGTGAGAGGGAAATAAATGACTGTGTGGCCAAAAATTCAGGCAGTAGTATCTTTTCTTCTACCACAGTTAAAAAAATATAATCCAAAAGTTCAAGTCTCTAATCAAGCTCTTTGACATGCTTTTCAGATGATGGTGGGGGTAAGCAGGTGGACTCAGTAGCTAGCATTTTAGAAGGGTTTAGCTTTGCTTAGAAACTGTGGCTGCAAATCCCAGGAACAGCCACAATCAGCAAAGACTTCCCTCTTTGCAGTCATGTATGAATGTGCATGTGAAGTTTCATCCCTCTCTTCCTTAACCCTGCACCAAATTTTCCTTGTAAATATAGCTTGTTCTGGGAGTGTGTACTTATTACAGATTATAAACTGCTGGCTTTGAGTGTTTTTGCCCACGTTATTGAATGGCAATTAGAATTTTCTTTCTCTTTGCAAATCAAAACCGAAATGCCCGGGGTTTATGGCGGAAGAACTGCTGCTCTTTCAGCACATTTGTAGAGGAAAGTACTTTGAGAGGCCCAGAGGATGGAAATGTGCTGACTCCACAGCCCATCAGGCAGGACTCGCTGCAGTAACTCCACCACCACACCTTGGTGCTCCTCCCACGCAGCGACGCAGCAGCTGCTGCACACTCAGCCAGATAACACAGGCAGAGCTTCACACAGCCCAGTGAGCAGGAGCCCTAAAAAAGTTAAGGACTACAGACTGGGCTTTGATTTCTAAGCTGAGGTTTTGTCATCGTTGTATGGCACCACAAGCTGCAAGTAAAAACAAAAGGCCAGATCTGTCCAGATCTGCTTGTGTAAAGCCCGAGAAGGGAACAAGATTTGCATGAAATTAAACTAAATAGCAGGGGGATGGATTCTTTTTCTGCTGATGGCAGGTCTCTTCCAAAATTGTGAATTGCCACTTAAAAGGAAGGCATAACTTTATTACTGCTTCTCTTTTGTAAAGAAATGTCATCTGCAGAGGAGAAGATGGACTGAAGGGGCAGACAAGGCAAATATGAATAATACTGCAGGTGGGAAGATCTAAACTATTCAGAGTCATCCTGTGAAGTACATTCCCAAATGTAAGAACTTTTCACCAATAAACATTAAATTTTAAGATTACACAAAATTTTTCCATTTATGGCATTAGGGCATTTTGTTTCTTTATCCATTGCTCTGAACCATTATCACACCAAAGATGCAAAATTCTTGGGTTTCAATTACCGCATATGCTGGAAAATTTAAAAAAAAAAATTAGGTTGCATATCTAGTTTCCATAAATTTAGAGTGACAGCTAAAAAAGGAGTTGAGAAGTGTTCTGAGCCAGTAGAAATTGCTACCATCTAAATAAAACAGATGCATTCACTTGTGTCCACAGCCAGGAAACATTACCCATATTTTTTGTTGTACATAACCAAGCAATGTCTTTTTGTTTTGTTGTTCAAGCAGCTTTGATCATCTCTTTTCCACTACAGAAAAAGGCAGAGGTTCCTGTGTGTTGGTAGGAATGCCTAGAGAGAAGCAGACAGAGAAGAATGCACCTGAAAGTTGTATTTATCCAGGTTCCACCTGCAGCCAAGCTGGGAGTGTTGGTATATCCTGAAGACAGTGGATTGTCAGCCCGTGACTCTTGTCTTCCTCCATTGGTTATAGAAAGAATTAAACCACCTCAGATAACTTTCAAATGTCTGAAAGCAAGTGAGATGAATTCCCATCTCAGACATGCCTTGGATCCATTAGTTCATTTATGATATTAAGATGCATCCTGGTATACACAAAAGCCTATTTTTTCTTTTTTCCCCCTCTTCCTGTTATCCTGAAAAAATATTTTTTCCTTATAGAAGAGCCATTCTATATGTAAGGAACAACTGGAATAGCCATTAGCCTTAAGTACAGGTTGAATTTTCTGGAGAAAGCTTGAGGAAACCATTAAAACAGTTTCATTTGCCTACTCACACACACACACAAAAGCTTTCAGGAAGAAAAATTGTTCTCTTTTGAAAAGTTTAGGGCAATTTTTTATTCCATCAATTTTTTTTATAACCTTTACCTGCAGATTTTCTCAGTGAACATCATTAAGAAATCAAGTCTAATGGTTATGGATATTTTCCCTCCTGCTAATCACTTTCAATAATCATTTTAAGAATCTTAATTTTTAATGGAGTAACACTTTTCATAAGGCTTGAAAACTAATAGGAATACCTTCAACTTTTTGCTAAATATTTAATTGGAAAAATCAGCGTGCCTTTCAAGATAAAAGCGTTTTGTTCCAAAGATCCAGCCATCTCTAGTCAATTATTTTTCTTCGGTTTCATGCCTGCAACACTCAGAATAAATGAGATGTCTTACAGCTTTTTTAATAAAGGATATGGAATTATTCTTGTTAATTTACTGATTTTATTAAGAAGCAGATGAACTTTTATAACTGGAGAGAAAACGGGCGTGCAGGAAAACTGAGAGATAAATACACTCTTGGGTATGCAGTGATACTTTTACTCCATCACTCCCCACTTTACCATACCAGCTGAATTACATCACTGTTCCTCCTGCAGCCATTTTTATTTGTTAAGTTGATCAGCAAATGCCATTTATTCTGGACACAGCTTGGACCCTAAGGGGACCTTAAAAACAGTAGAGTTAGATTCAGTCTTACCTTTTGGCTTCTTCAGTGAAAGGACTAAGTGACCTTTCTTTTTAATTTTTTTTTCTCAATTGTTTAGCAGCCTAAGTGCTTTGGGCCAAGTTTACAAAGGTTTTATTGGTTTGTTTTTGGTTTGTTGGTTTGTTTTTTTTTTTAATATCTGAAGTCAGTAGTTCTAAACCTGCCATTTAGACTTTCATCTGAACACCATTGAGTGTTTATTAGGTCTGTGGTCCTGAGAGGTGTTTCTTGAGTTTGCAGTAAGATTGTTCTGTCACCATTTTATTAAAAAGTCTACAGAGTTGTGGGGATAATATTTTCTGTTCTATCTATATGCTTCATCCTGCCTGGAGCAGGGATGGTCTCCAGCAGAGGATGAGATGCAGTGGCCATGGACTGTCTTCTGCTGTCACCGGCAATAATAGCAGCTGAAATTAATAGCAACAATAACAATAACACATCACTGCTGTGTAGAAAGTGCAGGCAGGCTGGGTTTTCTTTTGCTGCTGTTAATATAAAAATATTTAGATAGATTTGTTTTAGAAACATGGATTTAAATTTCTCAGTCCAAACTAAGTTGTTTGGAACTTGTGTGGGAAGAACACGATGTACTGGCCCTCTTTAGAAGCAAGCAAACAAGAAGCCTCTTGCTGTGCTGCCACAAGACATATTTATTATTTATTCTATTTCTTTGCCCAGTTTATTTTTCAACACCAATTAAAAGCATAATCCTGCATCCGAGTCCAAAATACCTTGGGCTTCAGCCATTCTGGGTATTCATTTTGTTTTGTCTGCCTCTTTCTTCTGCAAAAAGTACTATCAGCCCAGACTGTTCACTGCAAATATTGAATCAAGACATCATCAGGTTATGTATTTTTTTCAGTTGTTTCCTTTTTCTGAGAAGGGGAACAAAAGCAACCAGCACTATAAACAGGGAGGCCTTTTTGCCTAATAAAATAAGCCTCTATGTATTAAGAAAAAATGAAATGAAGACAGAACATTGTCAATTCTCTGATTCGCTAGGTTGCTCAAACGATTTTTTGTAAACATACTGTCCTGCAATTGCATTTCAGATGCTGGAAATTTGTGACTGCCTTTCTTTCTCCAGCCACTGCTAATTCTGCTTGGCACTGACGGTTTTATCTTCAGCTGGGTATCAGCCTGCTTGTCTCTAGAAAACACGTATCGAGACCCACACTAGGCATTTCAGTAGTCCACAAAATGTTCTTGCCCCTCTAAGTCACAGGTAAACCTGTCAACGAGTCAGAAACCAGCAAGTCAACATGGCACTGAGTTCAACACTGTCCTCGTTAACCCTGAAGGTGCCACTGCAGGGACACCACATGGCACCACGTGCAAAACGGTGTCTGGGACACCTGGAGAAAACTACCAAAGAGCCAAAACTGCCTAATTCTGACACATCTCTTCTCCCATGAAGGAAACCTTCAGGGAACAGGCTGAAATGCCTGCAGGGACGTCCCTGCAGAGCTCTGCAGAGCTGTTTCCTCACACCTGTGAAGAGCTTGCAGTACTTCTTGACATGCTGGGACGTGGAGGGGGCCCATCTGGAAATGAGTGAGCACTGAGGTCTATGGGTACTTTCAGTGCTCATCCTCTTGCAGCTGGCAATAACTCAGAGGCTTGGGGGAAACAAGTTCCAATCTCTTCTTTGCACGGAATTTTCTCTGTGACTTTAGCAAGCAGGTACTCACTGCCACAGGGGAGCACCTGCATTGGTCCTGGATATTGCAAGTCCTGGATATTGCAGACTGTCTGTGCCACTGCATCCTTCCTGCTGCAGGTCATGTTCCCCAGGGAAAACTGCTGAGCTCCGCAGGACTTCTGAAGCAAGACAGTGGGTACCTCTGTGAGGCTGTGGATTAGGGACACAGTCCTATGACCTCAGGTGAATTGACCATGGCAGAAGTCAAGAGAAAAGGCCATCAAGAGGTCCATCAAACGGTCCATTAATATGTCATGTCACTAAATGTGGGCAGTCTTCCCTCCTGACATGACATGACCACCACTAGGCTCTCTTCTAGAACAAATTCTACAGCTTTGTCTTTGACCTCACAAGAATACTGTGAGGATCACTAGCCAAGACTGAAACACTTTTCTGCAGAAACAAAAGGAACAACTGATGTACTTTAATACAGATACAAATAAAAATAAAAATAAAATAAACAATATCCAGTTCAAAACAGACTGATTATCTTCCTAAGGGGCAAAACTCAGCCCACAGACTGGATAGTGAAGCTAGAGCTCCACAGCTGAATTGTCAGAGGGCTAAAAGCTTGGCTCAGTGTCCTGCAGAAGCACAACAGCTCCCATATTCATTATATAATTACAATTACCAATTAATACTCATTCAAAGCCCAACTGCTTCTTCCACAACTGCTATAGGAGTGCTTTCTCTGGAGAGAGAGCTTTTGATGCCAAGGCGAGTTCCCTGTATCAATAAAGCAGAAAGCAAAGATTCATGCTGCGAGTGGAACAAGGAAACCTGACAGAGGATTTTCTCTCCATCAAATACAGCATGCAAAAAGCTATTTTTTTCTCTGGCTGCAACTGATTGACAACGTTGGCAGAAGGTACCAAGTGAACCTGTGCAAGAACAG
Organism: Promerops cafer; assembly: GCA_013398275.1. NCBI lineage: Eukaryota > Metazoa > Chordata > Aves > Passeriformes > Nectariniidae > Promerops > Promerops cafer. The sequence goes on from VZSE01002737.1 coordinate 72,128, forward strand.
GAAGGGATTTACCTGTGCCACTGGAAGGCTTTCTGTGCTTTTCTAGGGGAGCTATTCTGGATCTGAGCTGTGACATCAGAATCTCTCTTTCACGGGCATGACAGAAATTTGCTTTTGGCCATTAACCCCTAGAGTTCCCTGCAGCTGCCCAGCTTGCAAGGCCCCAGCTACTCCAGCATATAACCATGGGTCTGCCCACATCCCTCTGCAAGGGACCACATCCTCTTCTCTAGGGAAATCCGAGGCAGGGGTAGCTGACACAGAGTAAGAGGTATGTAGTCCAAATCTCTTTCATTTGCTGAATTCTTGTTCTAACTTTTAACTTTCAGTCTTGTACTTGAATACTGGAAGCCTATAATTTATATGGCATTTCTCTATGACACTTTAACTTGGAGGTAATGGAGTGGAATTGACTTTGAAAAGCAGTAGAGGATTTCAAGAATGCAAACATTTACTAACTCTGCTGAGGAAGAGCAAGGCAAGAAAACAAAAAAAAAAGAGGGAAGGGGTACATACAGACATGATTGTAAAATTAAGATTCTATTTGGTTTCCAAGCATTTCTAGAAGAAAGGGACATTGAATGCCATTTGGTTTAAATCTTATTGTCTGTGAGAGCATACAGAATGGAGAAAGATTTGTCATGCATTCTTCGAGCTCTCAGTTTTCTGCCTAGCAGATATGTAGCACACATCTGTAGCTAGCCTTTTCTGCATCTCCTTTACTTTGAAATAATTGAGTATCTATGAGATTGGAAGGAGATCAGTACAGTGAAAAGGGCAAGAGGATACAGTAAATTTACAGTTAGAATTGCTTTGTGAGCCATTACCTTTGGGTACCTCCCCTGATTTCAGGACAGATCTTTGTTAATAAGTTCTTCTTAACAAGGGTTGCAGATAGTTATATATTTGCAACCTGGCTGCCATGGAAACAAGCTCATTAAGCTCCCCTAGCAGGCCCCTGTCCCCTTTTACACTGTTGTTGCTGAGGATGAGAGTCTCTATATCCTGACTTGTTTTCTTCAGTCAGGTCTGTGTGTCTCTCAGGGTGCCAGGACTCTTTATCATTGGAGATTACAAAGAACCATCTTTGTAAAGAACCTTCCTCACTCCCTTTCAGTCAACATTTGGGCAGCACAAATAAAGTTCCCAGGAGCCACTGAAATACTGAGAACACAGGGTAGCAGGAAAATTGTAAATTGGTGTGACAAGACCCCAGGTAAAATCTGAGACAAATTAAAGGCATGAAAGCTTTTGAAGGAAAAAAATAGAGCAAGCAAATCCAAACACTGTGATTACCTACACTTGACTGTAAAAATCTGTAACTTTGTCATTTCTAAGACTGCAAAACTTCATTTGCTTGTGTATTTTCAGCAAGAAGATATTTTTTTCCTCACACAGAGAAGTGGCAGGGGAAAGATTATTTATAAAATCTTATGACCCTTAAAGAAACTTACTCTCAGTCAAAGTAGGGGTGCTGTCAACACTCGGACTCTCTGAGAATTTCTAAATAAACAGGCTATCCAGAGGCTCTTGTCCCACTCTCTTTAATTTAATTGCTCTGTGAAGCCTGGGCTTGCCTACTGCCATCCCCAGCACAGTCCTGCTGTAGGCACATCAACACAAGGCCAACCCAGGAGCACTGGTCACCATCATGAGACCCCATTGTTGCACTCAGGAAGAACAGGAAGTCTTATTTTGCCACAAAATCCAACTCTCTCACAGGTGTGCTGGTGTAGAAGGGAATTGGCATTGCAGTAGTAGGCTCCACTCTTCCCTTCTGCTGCAAGGAATTACTCAGCCAACATCAGCACGCCTGGCAGTGTCTCCTGTTAAAATGCTCTGCTCTGTAATTTCTGTGAATCACACAGAGCAATTGGAATCCATAAGACAGCAAAGACACCAGACACAGGTCAGAAACTCAGTTTGCCGCTTGGGAGTTTCTTCAAAGATTTTTGTTTGCTACTGTCTTAAGATAAATCTCTTTGAAAGCTCTTCAGTGTCAAAGCAAACTGGAAAAAAGGTCAAGAAGAGCTTTGATCCTACTATTCTCTCCATTCAAGTTTGCTTTCCTCACAACCCTGATTAGTCTGTCATTTTCTTTCTCCATATCCTTCTTTCCCTTGAAAAAGCCCTTCTTAAGTGTCCCCAGACAAGGTGTTTGTATGGTTGATCTATGAGCTCTGTAGTAGAGATTCACACACTATTTCCAAATAGGCTGGTGCATTCACACAGAGCATAAGGCTCAGTTTTGCACTTCAGTTAGCTGATTTAAGTCCAGAGTTTGGTGCACTTCACCATTTCAAAGTTTTCTTCCAAACAGAGACCTTTCTTTAGCTCATGAAGGACTGTCAAGCTTTTGGCATCACTTGCTCTACTATTCCTGTCATCTTCCCCATACAGGTGAAATCCAGTAATTCTGGTTCACGGAAGGAATAGGATGTTGGCCATTTGTGGGTCAGTGCCTGAGCAATGTCTGTAATATCCTCCACAAAATTTCTGGGAAGTGAGAGTGTTAACGTTTGATAAATCTGTAAGTGATTTGAAAAATTATAATCTCAGTGATGTGATACAATTAAAAAATTTTCTTTGCCCATATGGCAAAGAGGAACTCCAAGAACAATGATCCACCAGTTCTAAGGTATTAGTTGCCACTGTCAGTCTCCTGGACTCCAGCAAATAAATGGGAAGAAATCACCTAAAGGACCTGACCAGGACTCCATTGTGATCTGCTGTCTGGCCCCTTAACTCACTCTCCAACATTGCTTAGGTTTCAAGAACTTTGCAGGGACTTATTTACCTTGTCCACTGCCTCTATCCCCTCCCCCAGCTAAAGTGGAGCCACCCTTTCCCATGCAGACACCATGGTAAAAATGAAAGTGCCTGAACTCTCCACTGCTTTCTGTTGGTATCACCCCATAGATTTCAGGAAAGCTTAAATGATTTTTATGGGCCCAAGTCATTTAAATCATTAAAGAATGATACCTGCCACCTAAACCCATGATTTAATACCAAAACCATCTTTTGCTGACATTCATTAGTTACTGGAACAAATAATTTTAATTTAAAGCCAAAAAAGATAACAGAGGTCAACAACCAGAACATAGAAATAGTAACAAAAAGAGACCATTGATGCAGTTAATGTCATAAGGACAAGTCAAGTATCAAATGTCTGTGCATGAAGATAATCAGGGTTTATAGTGCAGAAGTGCATCTGTGTGGGATTAGGTTTGGACTATTTCATCAATTACATAGCCGTAAGCTATAATAAAAAGTAATAATACTTTGCACTTGCACAGTGCTTTCATCATCAGATCTCATCTAGAAGTACTTCACAGACATTAATTAAGCTACCCACCCCTGTGAAGTACATATTAGATCATTATTATTATTATTATTATTAATATTATATGAGGTTTTTAAACAAAAAAAGAAGTTAAGTGACTCACCCAAGGTCACCTCCATCATGTTTACGAGGTCTGTCAGCTGACAGTCAACTGAGATGCTCTTTCCAGGCTGAAATAAAGGATGGAGTGATCTGGGCATGATAAAGTGATATTGCTTGTCTCATGCTTGTACTGTGATTTCATAATTTTAAGACTGGTGTATTCACGTCATTATGTAGATTCATTAATGCCTAATTTGAGCTAAGTCTCCAATATATATATTTTTTTATTCATACACAAAACCTACAGAAACTAAATATCTGTGAGTTTTTTACCCTCTTGCTAAATTTATTTTGAAACTGACCAATGTACTCAAACATCACAGGAAGGAGCAAAAAAATCATAATGCTGACACAGGTTTGTTTTCCTATGTCTTCAATTTTGTGCATATCACCTGAAGACAACTGGACTATAAAAAGCTTACATTTTAGGTGAAACATAAGGGGTTTCTTTTCTTAAATGGACTTTCAAGGACTAAGGTTATACAGCAAAGTGATTGTGGTTTGACAAACCATGAATTCCCTAACTCTCTGATTTCAGGACAGCCCATGTCATTACAGGCTTTCCTTAGAGGTTAAAGATACTTGCTTTTATACAAGTCAAACACCTAAGGGACATAGGTTAGAAGAGATGTCACTGGCACGGGGAATAACAGAGAGCAGCATTGTGTCACCAATCTCAGACCACTGAGATCCTTGGGAAATCCAGTTATTTTAAAGGATTTGTTACCAGGACATCTCAAAGTGACATGAAAAAGGAGTAAGTTTGGTTCTCTTGTCCATGTGTGGAGAGTGGGAAAGCCAAGACACAGAGCAGTGAGGTGAGCTGCCTTTCACTGCTCAGAAGTGGGGTCCCCAGACATCAAGGTGTGCACCATGATATTTTGAATGTCCCTGTAAAAATGAGTCTCCTTCACCGTGCTGCTGAACTTGCTAGAACCTGTGAATGTAACCTTCAAAAGACAGATTTGAAGGAGCTCTAGTATTGTAGCAGAATTAAAGTGAATAAAAACCATATGACACTTGAAAAACCCATATTCTCTCTTATTTATCTGTTGTCTCTGCCATGCCTAAATCCAAGAACAAACATCTGCAGCTCCCCGTTTTGGGAGCCTTACTCTGTGATGTAAGGCCCTCTCTTCTGGAGAGTTCCTCTATGGATTACACCTGCAGGAGATTTGAAAGCCCACAGAATCTTTGGGGCTTATGGTCTGTCTGCTGTGTCTTTGAAGGAGGGATGGAATCAATATGTTTTCAAAAGAGCAATAGCTTGCTAAGTGGCTATGGCATACAGAGCAGTATTGGATATAGGTAAAATGACACTCTGCATTTCTCCACCTCTTTGAGTTGTGTCAGATAAAGGTGCTTGCATTAGATCAGTACATAGTTACTTCTTGTCATTCCACGAATTTGGATATTGAAGATAAGGCCTGGCATAAGTGAGAACAGATATAAATATTTTATGGGTCCTGATGGGTTCTTAAGTAGGCACAACACCTGCTCCACAGCACAAAGTGACCTAATATCTGCAGACAGTGATGAAGAACAAAGACACCTTCCCTCACTCCTTCAGGAGAATGGTAAATACGGTTAAACAGGACAAAAGCAGTGAAATACTGCCTTGACCACTGCAGCCAACCTGGACTTTGGGCCTGGGCTGACTCCAGACCAGGACTACATTTGCTTTCCTTATCATCTGGCCTGATTTAGAGGTCATTTGCTCAAGATTCACTATACTGAGCTGTGAAACTATTTTCTCCTTTGCCTCTCTCTCTTGCAACAAATGGATTGCAGGAAAGAGTGAGGAAAAACCCACAACACCTTGCTCTTTCAGGAAGCATCAACTCCAAGCAATCTCTATCCATTTCCTCTGGCCACAGACCTTTTCACTCTCAGTTTCCAGTCCTGCTGCTGGGGAAAGAATGATTGAAGAATTAGTTTCCTCAGTAGCATTAAAGCTGGTAGCTCACATAGGAACACAACAGGAAGGGATAAACAAGCTCACAGTCACAAACTGATTGATGGGAGACTTTTAGTGGCCCACACGGAAGAGATTTAAGGCCTCATTTAAAGGCCTTTGAATGCCATTTAAAGTTTTCCATCAATGTCACTGGGGGGTTTGTATTAGCTCTCTGACAAGTGAGATATGTGCAGGGCTTTACAGGAAAACTATTGGGTTTTTCCCCTCAAATTGAGAAAGTTCCTGTTTGCTTCCTTGTACAAAGTATCTGTCAGCTGATTGTTCGTGGGTGCATAGACAGCTTCTTTTTTTTGACCTCTGTCATTGCTGTTCATACAGATGTGCGTGACACAAAGCATAAATTTACTTTTTAATTTTTTCTTAAAATTTCATGAACTTATAATTATAATGAGTACGTACTTAAAGAAAAGAAATATTAAATGTATTTGTTAAATGCGGTGAGTACCTCGGATGCCAGAATTAATTGTGTGTTGAAAATGTAGCTATCTGTTTGAAATTGCACGAATAATAGATATGAGGCATTCCTAATAAACTAAAACCCCTTGGGCTTTGAACTCTCCACCTCTGCAATAAAAGACAGAGAATTTAGCTACAAAGTTACACAGCCAAAAACCTAGTCAGAAAGAACACTTTCTATTAAATAGAGACAGACTTTTCTGATTCCCTGGGTGTAGTGAAAAATACTATACATGCCTGTGTTTATACAGATGTTTGAAATGCAGCATAGAGTCCAAGGGGGTTTGGATTAGACCTCTCTGACAGGCACATCACAACTACTCAGTATCCCTTGCCCCTGTCTCTGGCTCCCCACTGTTCTGCAACTGGGTCAATCCATTTCAGTGATAAAGTAACTCCTGAATATAAAGCACTTGGGATCCAGAGGATGAAATAGCCTTTGATATAAATTTTTTCTAAATTGTCCTCTTACTACACAACGCGACCTCTATTCATTTTAATTGAAAATAGCTAAGACACAACAGAACAAAATAGAATAGCACAAAATTGTCTATAAAATGGCAGGAACAGTTATTTAATTTCAGGAATTTCTATCCTCACTTAATGATATCATAAATGCCACAAAAATACTCTGATTGGTATTAAAAATGATATGAAGAATAAACTGTTTCATAAACAATTTTTTTCTCAGTCTTAAGCTATTATATTAATACATCTCATTTAAAGAAATATAACCACAAAAATATATTAGGTAAGATATATTGTTTTGCTTTGCTCCCTTTATATCCCTCCCCATTTTTACCTGGAAAGCAGAAATTTGACTTGTTTCATTTTCCATGTAAATTTAAACAATTCACATGAGATTCAACCAGCACGGTCCCTCCAAGGAAATATTCTGCTTAGGAAATGCCTCTGGCACAGTTACTTGCAAAAGGAAAAGGGATGAAAAGGAACCTGTGTGGTGGCACATGAAATGTTTTGGACCCTCCTGTGCCTGTAGGGGTGGGCTGCATTTTGTGGACTGAAAGTGGAGCTTCCGGATGTGGTCAGTTCAAACCAGGCAGTTTGCTTCAAACCCACTCTGCTACTCCAAAGAACAATAATGGATGAAGCTGAGGTGGATTATCTGAAAATGAGGAGAGAGAACTGCTTCTGGATACAGCATCTTAAATCTCCCTAAGCTGCATGGACATCACGCTGATACGCAGTTAAATGTCCTTTTGGTGTTAAAGAGCATCTTCCAATCAGGTGCCTTTAGCTCAACCCCCAACCTGTTGTACTTCCCCTCTTGGATAAATTCTGGGGTGAACTTTCCCGAGGGGTTTAAATAAAACCATGACAGGAGCTGCTGAATAGCTGTGGGAGGTAGAAGCCAGCTCTTTTCAGAAATTCCAGGTAGGACTGAAAGATCTGGGTGAAGGTATTCTTTCACATTATGTGTTTGCACAGTGCCTGACATAAAGAGAACAGCCCCCCCACAAACCTTGTATTAAAATTTTTAAAGTACAGTTGAAGAAAATTGCTGCAAAAATAGGAAAAATAAGTCAAACCAATATTACAGATTATTCAAAAATAGCTTTTTTACAATCTAGTACTTCAAGTTCAGCACTGTTTTTCTATCCCAATTACCTGACTGCTTGTTTTTCTTTTTTAAAAAAATTGACATTTTCAGCTGCAGAGGAATGAATTCTGAGGAGTTTCAGTTCTGTGGTTTTCTATAAATTGAAACAGCATAAGAATAATTTACAAGGAATAGAATCTGTCTCCAGGTTGTTGTTATTTTATAGTCTTCTTTAGACAGACAAGCTGTCAGTTATTAAAGAATGATATTATTTTGCTCTCACTTTTGGAGAAAAACTGGAATTCTCTGTGCTATTTTACCAGGAAGTAACAACAACAACAACAACAACAATAATAATAATAATAATAATAATAAAAACAACAACAACATGCCTCACAATTTAGGCCATTATTAATTTTCTCTGTCTTTTTGAAAGAGCAAAAGAAATGGAAGTATTTTCAATTTTTCCTGCAGAAATTAGCCCATTCCTAAAGTGTTTATCATAAAGCACTTGCATACACTGTTCCTAGTAAGTGCATGAGTGAGTGAGAATATGCACATGTGCTTGCATGCACATTGTTCACACCCATGTGCCTAGTCATGCATGCATAGGTAAATACATGTATCAGAGCTCTGTACATGAAATTGTAATTTCTCGACAGTTGTGATTATTGAAAGGAAAAATTAAGGATCCCTTGAAAAAGTTTTCACATCTCATTATGGTGGGAGGGCTGTTTCTAAATACTAAATCCAAAAGAGTCCTGCAATATCAGGCAGAGTTGTAAAAACCCCAGGTGATTTGAAAAGAAAGTTGGCTGATAATTCTAAATACTAAAAATTCTTCCTAATGAGTTACTTCTTCAAGTCTCACTAATTACTATGAAAGAAAGTCGCACAGGCACACCAAATTCTTATTTATAGGTATGAAATGCTTTCATGTTAAGACAAAACTAAACTGAATTTCCTTACATATCTTATTATCTAGGTCTCAGACAAAACTGATGTGAAATTCACAGATTCTGAACCTGCCCTCACGAGCTCAAACTTAGGGTAATATCTTCAGCTTTCATGTAGTTGTTGCAAAAAACCTCAAAGCAGCTCCCTCCTCTCTATCAAAAAAAGCTGTTATCTTTGGAATTAATCTCACTGCCTGTATAGAATTAATCCTATCTAGTTTCGGTAAGCCTTTGTATATGTATTTATATGATCATACCTGCTTTTTTCAGGCATCAGAGGATTGCTTGTGGAATTAATTCCCTGGCAGACTTTACAGCAGTGTATAATGTAAAATTGTTTACTGAGCTACAATGTGATCTTCATTTTCTGGAGGAACAAACACAGCGATGTTGCAGAAATGCAAAGCTGCTATGCTAGAAAAATGACATTGATCTTACCCATACTCTGCATTCTGCTTCCAAATCTTGCGAGCCCAAATAAGCTAGTAAGTGAAAATGGTGCCTTGAAGGTATTATGGAAAATGAAATTGGAAAAAAAAAAAAAAAAAGAAAACCCAAAACGAAACCTCTCTCAGATGAAATAGGATAACATTTTTATGGCATTCATTGGTAGTTCTTGAGCCAGAATATACTCAAGCATATTGGGTTGCTTGCCCAGAATCTAGTTGTTAACAAACACATTTGGGAGATCAGGACTACAAATCTACCACTGTGCATATGCTGTGTGATTGTCCCATATCTTTTGGGAGAAAAGTTATTGGAGGAATTACCCTGACTGGGGGCACTCAGTTTTAGTAGGTTTTGTCATGCACAGTATTTTCCTTTTACGTCCATAAGAGCAAATAGAAATCGCTCCAGAGGGTAAAAATTGCAGCCAAATATATATATATATATACATACAAACAGGAAAAATAAATCAACCACTGAATTGTACATGAACTCAGTGCTTTGTTGGGTATCATCAAATGTTAAAAACCAAATCAAAAGACATACAGACAAACAAAAGTATCCTCTTTTATTAGGAAAGTGAATGCCATGGTTTTATAGGTCTTACTTCTAATTCCCTGTTGTGATTCATTATCTCTGGTGGAGGATAGGGACTGCAGTAGCTTTGTTAACTATTTGTCATTTAGACAGTCCTGTGTATTATATAGGAGAGAACCAAAGGCAGACAGAGTTATTTTAATCTTGTGGGGTTTTCTATGTTTAGACAAGTTTTGTTTGTGCTTTGTAGGCTCTTTGTGATGTGTCACCTGACCTCTCATTCTGAAATAACTTTTCATAGGTTTTTATTTAACAGAATCATTTTATCATTGACATTTCTTTTTTCACTGAGCTACAGCCTAAGTGCCACACAGTCAATAATGTCCATTGGGAAAGATCCAAAACAGGAGGCTGGGAGCACATCACCAGGCAGGACTAAGTTGCCTCAGAGGTGCTACTTGGTGCTGAACTTGGAAAAGTAATTACTGCAATATTTAATTCTGCTTGAAGTCAATGTCATGCAGGTGAGGACTTAACACTCTCTGGGTGCTAAAGCTTTTAGAGTCAGACTTCACAAAAGTGCCTGTATTTCTGACCTTTAGGCGAGTTCTTTCCTTGTCCCTTCCCTCTTGCAGAAACATGTAGAATGTACCTCTCAATTTTTCTGTCTTTCAAAAATGCCTCATCTACATCTCTCTTTTTTGGTTCTGGAGTATGCTCCTACCAAAATCTCTCCAGGAATTAGATACACCAGGACAGAATCATCTGCTGAGGATAAAGCATGATGTGTTTAGAACAAAAATTGCACTTCATGTGTACCTTCCTACGCTGTTGTAAAGTCTTGAACTACAATATATTGAAAACTTTTGTGACTCTTTATAGCCTCAATGAAAGATAGTGCTTTTTGTGTACTTAAATAAATATCCCCAATTAATAAATCTGGTGTATAAAGCCTCACCTGAAATCTCACCAATCTGCTTGAAGCTGCCTGGCATTTCTGGTTTTGATCCCAGCTGGGAATACCAAGAGAATTGGTTTTATCATTGCGAGAAGACTACAAGGCTGTGAGTGTACATTTATAAATGAGTATACATATTTATGTATGCATGTAAAAAATAGGATTTAAAAAAAATCAGTTACATGTTGCACAAGCAGTGTGTAAAAGTTTCAGGACGGAGTCCAAGCTTATCCAAAGAAATTCAGTAGTGCTACACTCAAACCCATTTTAAACTTGAACTTTTCTGCTCTTTACCATGGAGACATGCATGGGCAATAGCCTCTCAGATAATCAAATTCAAACTATCGTATTACATTAACCAAAAGTTAATAACCAGAAGGCCCCAGAAGTGAATTAAAAGGAGAAATGTGTTAAGAACACTGAAATGAAGGGGAGACTGAGCAGAATTAAGGAATAAAGGGAAGATAAGTAAAAGAAATAACAACTTGGTGCTTTTTATGCAAAGAGCTCAGCAATCTCTATCTTGTGGTTTAAGGCTGGAATCAATTTATCTATATTTGGACATGCCTCGCAGTGCCAAGGGGAGCCAGGAGCCCAGGGAATCTATAAACATTTGCACAATAATTAACACCAGCCTTGCTAGCAGAGCCCAGGCAGCCCTGGTTCAGCACACATTCTGCCCATCAGCAAGCCCTGGGGAAGATTCGAGCCCTTAGGGAGAGCACACCGTGTGACGTGTGAGTCTGCCCAGCACAGCTGCATCTTTTCCTTCTGGATTGTCTAGTGTCCCCAGCAAGGCTGGTGTGCTGCTGCAGAAACTCAAAGGAGCTCCCACCCAAGTGCCGGGCAGTGGCCAAATAAAGACTTGTGAGTGAGAAAATGAAGAAGTTGTATACTTAAATCCATGCGTTTTTAAAAGCAGTACTGCTACCATGAGCTGGATAACCAAGTTTGAAATGGCAAAGCTATGTGGATTTCTGTCTGCATGACTTAATGGTCTGCTAAGCATCACTAAGGCTAATTGAAAGCCAAAAAAACCAGTAACTGGTTTCAGGTGGGGTATATTCCCAGGTTCCCAGCAGGACTAGGGAAGTGGTAATTCCTCTGTTCTCGGCACCGGTGAGGCCACAGCTGTGTGTTAAGTTTTGGGGCCCTAACTACAAGAAAGAGATTGAGGTGCTGGAGCATGTCTGGAGAAGGGCAATGAGCTGGTGAAGGGCCTGGAGAACAATCAACCTGTGAGGAGTGGCTGAGGGAGCTGGGGGGGTTCAGTCTGGAGAAAAGGACCCTCAGGGGACACCTTATCCCTCTCTAAAATCACCTGAAAGAAGGGTTTAGTGAGGTGGGGGTCAGTCTCTTCTCTCAAGTAACAAGAGACAGGACAAGTAAGGACTGAGAAAACATCCAAAAGGAGATTTTCCCCGTGTTAGAAAAAACTTTTATGGTGACAAAGTTAGCTGAGATAAAATCCTCATTCAGGAAAGCATCTGGTGACATGCTCGTGTCCTATTGACAGCAGTAGGGCTTAAGCTAATGCTGAAAATTAAGTATATGTTTAAATGTTGAAAAAAAGATATGCTTAAATATTGAAAAAAAGATGCATTCCAAGATTATGGACTTTGATTATTGTGGATATTTGTTTAAGTAACATAAGGACAACAGCTTTCTTGGCCCAGTTACATGATAGAAAAGTCTTGCATTCATCTCTTTGTGCTATGGAAATTTAACTGCCCACAAAAGAACACCAGAATTAAGCAGGTAGTGAGTTGAATCCCACTCTCCCAAGGGAAAAAGAAAAAAAAAAATTAGCAAACCTCAGCTTTCTACTTGTGAGGGACACAAGTTACTATGTTTTCAAACAGCATTTGACTGTCACACTCTTAAAAGTTACAAGAACACAGGCTAGACTAACACAGAGCACCCTTATGACTGAGTACATGCACTAAACATGGATGTGCCAAGACAGCTGTTCTTCTGTAACTTAGTCTTTTCTTTTGGCACCCAGAGCACAAATATAAAACTCTTTATGGGAGGTAATAATTTGACTCAGACTAAGTTTCAAATGTTTTTCTGATGGAAAACCTCTTTCCTACTGGTTTTGCTACTTGAAGAATATTTCTGTTTTCCAGAAATAATTTGAAATTTGCATCAGACAAAATTCCGATTAGTATATAAATTTGAAAGCTCCACCATTGCTTTTCTTGCACTGGAGGAGACATCTATGATGCATTCTGTCACATTTGGGTTTTTTTCTTCATTTCGCTTTTTAAGCACTTTATTTGAAAAATCCTAACATGGAGTTTATTTAAAAGCATCTTTACAAGTTTTGAATGTATTTTGAAGGAAAATTCCCAAATATATCTTCTTACATGGTAGAGAGGGGAGTGTTTGACACATTTATCACAAAAACACTTCTAAAAAGTGCTTAGTCTCACTAACTTCAAGTACTTTTCTATTAACACAAAAGTATGGAATCATATATTCAAGGGGATTAGGATTTGAAGTTAAAATTATTATCAGAATATTTTCAGTAATTTAAAAATTCATATATTACTGTTCTTAAAAAATAACAGCCAGAAAAGAAGATGAAAATGTTGCAAGCAAAACCAGCTGCCTCCTGTACCATTCAAATAGTGAGTCAAATATGGAATAGAGCTGTTAACCCCAGCGAGAATATCTATCCCACTGGTCTGTTAAATATATTTCCTGGAAATGCATGTACTTATTTCATGCTTGGAAAGATACATAAAATCTCATAAAAGTGATATGAGGGGATAAATAGCCAAAAAGGTGTTGTGACAGGAAATCTGTAGATAAATGATTAACCAAGCAAGATATTTGCTTGTGTAGCAAGGGGAAGAATAGGAAGGCTTTTTTTGTTCAAGGGGTGTTTTGAGAAAGCAAGGGTGGAAAGGGAGCTTATGGTGAGGAAAAAATCACTGACAGGCAAAAAAGGGAAAGAAGGGGAACAAGGAGTGGTATTCCCAGTATTGCTCCTCTGAAGAGCACTTCAGGAAATGTCATTCTTGTCCACAGCCAATTCCAGATGTTCAAAGCAGAGAGAGAAAGAAAATGCAAGCTAGCTAGGCAAAAACTAAGCTCTGGTGGTCTTTTACATTAGCTTTCTTTAGCACAAAGATGCTTCATGATTCAGTTATGTAAATGAGGTTTATGTAGAAAGCATGTATAATATAATCATTTTGGAACTCTAAGCATCCAACTTACCTCCATTACAGAAAATCACTAGTGCTGCCAGTCCCTCCTTCACTTGCCATAATCATCACAGATGTGGATGATCTATTCAGTAGCACTTCAAAAACAGGGTAGTCAGAAAAGTTATGGGTTGTTTTCCTTAATAGTGAAACCCACACCATTTTCCTTCCAAGCACAGACACACATCTGGCACTGTCCCTAGGGGGAAGAAGGGGTGTACATTGTTTGATGATGACCTATCAAAACCACATTTACAGAGTCTACCAGATTCTCTTTTATCCAATTTTAGACTGGATTTTTAATCCCAGACCTCTAGGGTCAAATGGGATCTGGAGAGAGGAGAAAGTCCATTTCTTATCTGTCTGCTTCAGCACCAGAAGTTACTGCTGTGGCAATAGGAAAGGCTTTTATTATACTCTAGTTCCTGAGGGGATCCACAGTCAAGGAACATTACCTTAGCCCTTGTGAAGCTCATATAGCTCACTTGATCTATATAGAGCTTTACAGCCATAATTCACCCTAATCAGAAGCTGGCAATGAACTGCAATCACTTCTGCTCTACCTACAAGAAGCTCTGATGATGCGAATTTAGTGATAATATCCAGATCTCCTCTGTAAATCTGTGCTAAAACTGAGACAAGGATCAGAGACCTGATGTGCCACCTAAAGTTGCACCAAGCTAGTGATAGGTCAGTTGCCTCTAATTTCCACTGCATTTAAAAGAGGGATAGAAAACCTCAAAACTCAGGTTTCAAACACATCTTCCTATTTCTAGAAGACCCTATAATCAAGCTAATTTTGATAGCTGGATAGTTGTACTCCAGGCATGATTTGGTCAAAGAAGTGAAGCTACTTCAATATATTTGACAGAAATGAACAATTAACTACTTAAGTTAAATTTAATAGTACTAGGAAAAAACCCCTCTATGGAACTCATAGATTATACCCTGGGGATACATAAGACTGATTTTTAGGAGAGGACTTGATTATGCCATCTTCACTTTATTTGTCCCCTGCCTCTCTGGGTAATGGTTCAACTGCTCTCTAACAATTAAACATTTTAAAAACTTGTTATACCTGTGGCAAAGTTATTTCTTCTTTTGAGGTTTTAGGTTCTTTCTGTAGTGGAATAATGAAATATATTTGAAGTATATTTGAGGCACTTGAGGTGTCCTTGATCCAGATAACTCAGAAAAGACCAAGAGGATGCAGCTGCCATCCAGAAACAGCAAAGCTCCATTCAGTAAACCTTGGTCCATCTCTGTGGGAATACTTTAGGAGATTCAAGACCAGTAACTCCCAACTACTTAATACATTTCTATCTCATGATGGAACTTCATGACACAGAGCAGGTGGCTCAATGAAATTCAGAATGCTGTCACAGGGCTGTAAGGTAGGAAGAGAGGTTTAGTCAATTGAAGAGCATGGTGGGCTCAAAAGTCATACCTCCCATTCACACACCCTGGAGCAGGGGGTATTTTGTTATTTATCTTCACCAGAGGATTACCAAATATTGATTGCATATTTTTTGTATGTCCAGTCTCTCCCTTTGTCAAACAAAATACTGTGGGTGAATGTCCATGTACATTACAAAGATACATACACCTTTAATCAGATTCCTGGACTTCACAAATGGGGGAAGCTTTCTCAAAGTTACTCTTTCAGTCTCTTTATCATTTTTGACCAAGTTTGTGGATCTGAGCACTGCTTTTAGAAGGCAGGAAGGAATAAGATGTGGCATCCCTTTATTCCTACCTTGAGGAGTTTATTACATCCATGATATTTTCCTACAGCACAT
Source organism: Promerops cafer (assembly GCA_013398275.1). Lineage (NCBI taxonomy): Eukaryota > Metazoa > Chordata > Aves > Passeriformes > Nectariniidae > Promerops > Promerops cafer. The sequence continues at coordinate 87,477 of VZSE01002737.1, forward strand.
CAATCTCTCTTTTTATTCTGACTTGTCTTTGCCTCCTTTTGTACTTTATATTGATCATGTCATTAAGCCCTCAGATCTTCCACCACAATGAGTATATTCCACTAAAGGCAATAGTACATGAACATCTGCTTACTGTAATGGTGCAGATTCTCTCCTTATACACCAGACCCTTGCTGCCTTTTTTAAATGATTGCATAATCCCCCTTTATTTTGTTCCTGTGCTGTGGGACCATGCCTGCCATCGTGTTGTATGCTGGGGATTTTACACTGGGAGTGACTGCTGAGATTCAGTTCCAGAAAAGATGTGACAATGAGAATCTAAACATACAATACAGAGTAATTGTTCCCAAGGTGACTGTAAATCTGGGCCAGGGAACATAGTTTTGAAAGGTACAACTCACATTTATGGAATAGCAGCTGTAAATTATCATAGTCTCTCAAAAAAGCTATGACAATTCATACCAGCTCTAGGAGTATCCCTGAATTCATGAAGAAAATTTAATACTCAGACACATTTAATGAAACAAGAGGGTTAGCACATTTATGTAGAAGGGCAATTCAGAAACCCATGTTAAAAGAGAAATGTCCAATGTCTTTAAAAAGTCATGACTGTATATATTTGAATATAAATCTTCCCCCTAGGATTTCATGAGCAAATACAATGTACAAGGCATATAAATTTGCTGTTTAAGATTTCATAGATGGGGTAACCTGAACTGTACACATTCTGGCTTCTCTGGGGTGAAAACACAGAAAATTTTAAAATTGGGTGCATGTTTTGTTCAATCTGGCATACTCTGCTTCAATCTACTTAATTCCACCAGCTTTAATAAACATTGCTCCGTTCACAGTGGCAGCATGGAGAAATTGGCAGATTAGCCTTGAATTGATATGGTAAACCAAATAAATCTGCCAGACTCTTTTCTTCTTCCCTTTAGCTGCTGAATGCCCAGCTCAGGCCTGAGGCAGGCACACACATACAGTGCAGACTGCGGTGTGCTGCACGATGCAGGGCTGTGAAGCATGAAAAGGTTGATTGGAGTGAAAGCTCTGATAATCACGCTTTCATCTAAACACCCTAGTGGGGCTTGAGAGGAAGGAGAGCTGTGTGCAGGAGGTCAAGAGTGGTTAATATTAGGACAGGCTAAATGACACCTCTTAAACAACTGCTGTTGTGCTTCAGAGAGTGATGCTGCACACGTCAGCGGTGGCAGACACACAAAGCATATATTGGAAATCAGGATTTTAGTGCTCTAGCAAGTGAAGACAGATGAATAGCCAACAGAGGCAAACTTCGAAAGCCATCCTCAGCCTCAAAAATCTGCTTTGGTTTCTCAGGAAAACCATCTAGTAGGGATTATAAGATAAATGTTCAATTAATTTATGTCAACAAAGTTTTTTCTCTGTAAAAATGGAAAGGTCACGCTTATGACTTGAAAGAAAGACTGAAACTGACTGAATCCTGGATCAAGTTTACACAATATTTAGCATGAGAGTTTTCTGATCATTACAAGCTTCGTTTCAATTTTCTTCAGATTTCCAAAAGACAGTTTATCCTGATTATGTCCACTTAAGACAGAATATGTTAAAATTCAGTATAGTTTGAGTTATCTATGGATAAAAATATTATTTGAATATGTGATAACCAACTGGATGTGTTTTATTTGCTTGTTAACCCCAAAGCAACAAATACATTTTAATAAATACAGAAGGAAAAAGAGTGAAAACAATCAGCACCTTTTGTTTGACAGGAACAAAGGAAATGTCAGGCCAAAGAATCAGTCTTTTTCAGAAATTTATAAGCATCTGAAAAGAAGAGCTTATAAATGAATGTGCTTCTTCAACCAGAACAAGCACACTGTGACTGCAAAGCTATCATAATGCAACAGTGTACCAGTGGGAAATAAACACACATCAAGAAATCTTATTATTTCTATGAGTGTGCTTCAACGTGAGCAATTCTAATGAGTACAACAGCAACTGCCTTCCTACAGTTACTCTGCAGGTGTTCTTCTCACACAGAGTTTGGTGGGACCCAAGCTTTATCAAACTTCTTTGGGCCCAGAAGATACTGGAAGGAGAGGCTTCCCTGAAATTTCTTTTCTTAGCTTACAAATCTGCAGGTCACTTCTGCCACACCCTTTTATCCCCTCCAGTAAGGATATACATGGAGCTAGAGTATTAACAATGCTTTTGTATCTCTGCCACACATTTTGGGTTTTGGGTAAAGTGCATTGCTTTCTTTTGCTCTTTATTTCCTTGATGCTGCCAGTAATTCCAGTTTCCCATCCAGCAGTGCAAATCCCATTAATTCTAATGAAGTCAGTGGTTAGGATTACTACTAAGATAGTCAAATTTTTCTTTCTGGGCCAATCCAATATTTTAAACAGTTCCATGTAATTCCTTATGCAATGGGAACAATTTAGACAATCCTGAGGAGAAAGAGTTATTTCTAGGCATCCTTTGGCTGCATCTTTCAGACAAGAAACTTTCAAACTCATAAAATTATACCTAGATGCAACCTATAATTTCATTTTATTTCATAAGCTATACTTAGCTCACTGCAAAAAGTATTAGGAACAGATTTTCAGTTGCAGTAAATAATTATAGTTCAGTTACAGCCAAAGAAGTTTTTTTTTTATTTATGTTCCAAAAGATCTGACCTACAGAAGAGTACAGTGATTATCTCTCCAGTCTAAGGAGAGGACTCTTCTCATGTCTCATGTATTTTAGGTCTTCTAAAGAGTTTTATTTCCACATAGTGGGTAACCTGCTTCCCTGATACTGATGACTTTATTCATTAAGTATTCTCATATTAATACCTTTGTTGATTTAATTAACTTTTATAGATATTTTCTTTCGACTTCTATGCTTTTCTATTATGAAAAGTACCAAGTGCTTTAATGTTTTGCAATTTAGAAAGGCTACATATTGCTCTGCAGGTCAAAATTCAAGGAGTGCATAGTAAAATTAAAAATTGTCTCAAAGCTATTCAAACGCTATCTCCATTATTTAGGAGATGGACTCTAAAACCTTTGACATTCCAAATATGCAGTAGATTCTTACTTAAAAATAACCCATAAAACCAATGGACTTTAGGAGGATCAGAGTTCAGGACCCTTCACAATCTCCTCTGCCATTTGCTCCCCTAAACAAGCCTGTCTTTTTTGAGTCCTGAGATAACTTGCCTTTATGCCTTGATGCCTGCACTACAGAATGCAAGCGTGCTGTCACAAATACCGAAATGAAGAACTTGTTTTCTCATAAAGGAGGGTCAAGATCATCTTATTTCAGTTTGGAGATTTTAACATCTTTTGGACAGGTGCCCTGAAATAAAATCGATAGAAAATTAAGCCACCTGGCTTGAACTCAGCACCTGCAGTTGAAACATGTTGTAAGTGGCTCTCAAATACCTGCCACCACTCCAGCTGTGAGGGAGTGTAGGGGACAGGATAGGCTGGAGAGTGCAGCTGTGACTGTGGAGAATATCACTGCTCTCAAATCACAAACACAGGAAGACAAATGACACCACTATGTCTGCAAAACTCTTGGTTCAGCCTGAAAACTCCTCTGTGCTCCAGAGATATTTTGACTTGGCTTTGAGTTGGGTTTCAGTCTGCTCGGAATTAAGCTAAGCATTGTGATGGAGTTGAGAGACCGTGTAACTTACACGTTTCCAGGTAATAAAACAAAAGAGAAAAAAAAAAGATGGATTAGTGCACTTCATGCACTGTGCAAGTATTCCCACAAGTTTTGTAAAGTAATGAGTTTGATGCTTGAATAGGCCAGTAGCTCTGAAGGCAAATTATTGTTTGGTTTATCTTCCGCTCTTTTAAAAACTTGTCTTGGGATCTTTAATTTCCATGTAGGCAACCAAATAGATCTTTAATTTAATATGTCCTCTGAACAACTTACAACTTCTTACAGTGCAGCAGCTACCCCTACCACCCCCAGCACTGCACTGCACTGCCAGCACCAGGCACAGGCCCTTTCATCTAATCTGGGATGGTTTCAGCCAAGAGCAAAAGTGGGAGCACCACAAATCACAGAGTGTACTCACCTAGTGCTATTCTGGTTTCATCTCCATTAGCACAAACAGCAGCACTTGCTCTTTGTAAATTTTCAGTTCAAAAGGAATTGTAGATTAAAACCTTTTGTTCTCAAATTGTTGGTAGTGACAGCTCAGAAGGGCTGCATAACCACTCTTTGGGAGATAATGGTCTTAAGCTCTCCCTCAATATTCCTCAACACAAACTTCTGATGCATCTTTCATCTAGCAATTCCTGAATCAACTTTCTCACAGCCCTACTAATACTTCTAATCACACGTATTCAGTTTTATTTGAATTTACTGCATAAAATTTATAATCCCAGTAATAGGAAAGGAAGGGGTTCTGATTTGACCAGGAGAGCTGAAAATGCATTTGTACAGTATCCCTGCATACTCTCTCAGAGAATCAAGTTATTGTGTCACATTCCACTTTGAACAAGGTCTAGAGTAATCTTCTTAAATACACAGTTCAGGGGATCTGTGAGAAATTGTGAAGTTTTTGGAGTTTTGTCCCAGAAGAAGCACAATAGGGATTTGGAGTAATTTTTCTGAGGTAATTAAGCATCTAAATAGCCTTAACTTTTTACTCATAAACTGCTGCAAAAATTTCTGCCCTTTTGCACCATTGTTTAGCTCTGCAACCGCACAGAGTTGGCTGCTGACACACAGAGAGTCTCTAGAGCTTGGCAAGACCCAGATCTACCAGTATTTTCCTATTGCTTCACATAAGGGGTCTTACCAGTGGTCACTGTTTCTCTGCCTCATTCAAGTTGGGTTTTGTTCACAAAAGTCACACCAGTACCCTGTGAGGATCAGGGGGTTTGGTCATCAATGAAAGGATAAGCTTTATGCTAACAGCAAAGGTAAATTAGCCCTTCTCATAGATTTCTCTCCACTTTCTTTCTAAAATCATCTTGGTTGGGTTGGGTTTTTTTGGTTTTTTTTTTTGTTGTTTTGTTGGTTTTTTTTTTTTTTTTGTTTTGTTGGTGTTTTTTTTTTTTGTTTTGTTTTTTGTTGCTGGTTTTTGGGGTTTTGTTTGTTTGTTTGTTTGGGGTTTTTTTTGGTTTTTTCTTTTTTTTGGTCACAGAAGGTGTCTCCTCCATTTCTGCTAGATATCTTCTAGTACTGCATGGGTCTTATAAGTTTATAATAAGGTTTTCCCGAGGTTACATCCTAACTTTATTTGCCATGCATTACCCAGAGGTCAAAATAGCTGTATATGATGAGATGGCAAAAGAAAAGGGTTTATTGAAAAACACTCAGTACCTTCGAGGGCAATTAAGAAGTAAAATAAGAAGCATGATTAAGAATGACAGTTGTAGTGATAACAGTAATGTCAGAAAGAAATAAAAGAGCCAGTCTTGACTAAAGATGGACTTGTGTGACTGACAGGTAGATTTATTTATTTGTCTTTATTTGTTCATTCCCTTTCAAACTTGCTCTTGGAACCAAGGAGTGACAATAAACACATAGCTCCTGTGGTGCCAGAGACCAGAATCACACTTTAAACCAATTAACTCTAGATGTGAAAAGTAATATACATATCAAAAGAAAATGTTGAAAAATTAAATTATTACTCCCCTTTTTCCTCTTGAAGGGCAATTGTGCTTCTGCTGAAACAAGACTCTGAATGTTCCTTAAGTGGAATTTTCCCTTTTCCCCAACTTTATCAATTATATGTTTTGGAAAAGCCCAAGTAGCCTATTATGGAGAGCAGGCAGATTCAGAGGATTCTCAGTCCTCCCTCCAAGACCTGCTAATTGTTGAAAGCATCCAAGTTAGCTACCAGGAGAAGAAACTGAAATTCTCTAAGAATTTATCCGTTACATTTTGTCACTTCAATCAATTAGAATAGCAATGCTATTCAGACTCTGAGCATTCCCACACTTATTTTTTTCATGTTCTGCACCTGAAAATGAATACAATGAATCAACTGATGCCTTACAAGCACCCAAAGAAGGAATATCCCAGGTGGCTTGTAACATCTATTCATTTTTATGTGTTTTCTTTCAGTACTTGCCCCACTGTTAACTGGCATTAAGGTTGAGTTCTTCTCCATATCCCAGGTTAATTAAATATCATTTTCCAATCACTCATTCCCCACTGTTTCAGCAGATAATTGCTCCTAAGCACAGGTGGTTGTATTTGTCCCTCACGAATCACAGTTTTTCTCTAATTAGGCAAAAACATTCTGAATTTTTCCCTGTCCTGTCTGTTCTCACAGGTCTCCCTAATTTGTTTTTCTCCTCCAATTCACACGCTCTATGCCATCACTCTGCACGTGAAGAAAGACAGGGATCAGTAAGAGGTTCAGGAGAGATTTCTGCAGACACTTACTTGGCAATTGCTCTGCAAGTACAGTTCCACATGAATTTTCAAGCTTTCCTGCACTCTGTAAATCCCTACCAGACTGAAAGGTACCTCCTCCTGCTCCCTTAAACAAATCCCTCTACCTTGTCATATTAAATTAGGGCTCATTTTCTTCTCACCACTCACTCCTGACAGACATGGGCCATCAGCCTTGTTTCTTATGACCTAAATGCTTTTGAATCCAAGGGCACTTAGAGCCAAATGACTTCTCCAAGGTCACAGAGAGTGTCAATGTACCACTAGAGAGAAATTTAGAAAAGCCCAGATAGTATTCTGCTCTCAGACCACAGCTTTCTCAATGCCTTGATTAAAGTGAGAGTTTTCAGGAGTTATATAAGGGATTGAAGACTGCTTGTTAGGTGGTGCTAGGCTGAACACGGAGTGTATAATGAGCAAAGAGAGAAGAACTGATTTACTGAGCTTGGGCATGCAGCCCAGTGCTGAAGGATTGAACTCCAAATTCTGATTTTTTTTTTTTTTTTTAAATATATCCCAAATGAATCAAAGCAAAAACTAACTTAACCTGGAAGCAGGGTTTTGTCTTGCAGGATCAAGGTGTAGAAGTAATTGGTAAAGGCTTGTACAAGTCAAAAAATAAATCCAGAGAGACCTTTCACAGAAAACGACTTGAGGTCAGGAATGATGTGAAAACTCTGTAGGTCAAGAACAAATGTCATAAAAGCATCAGAACATATTGATCAAAAAAGGTGGGGAGGAAAAAAATGAAACATGGCAACCTCTTCCCTGGAGGGGATTTTAGTGATAGTTCCTGGCTAGACACCTTGAGAACTATTCTGGTGGCCAGACATAGGCCTCTCATGCCACCTTGGACATGGCAAGGAGACATGAGACCTTGGACATGTTGGAGACATGTCCACATGGCTCCCAGACCTGGCAGAACCTGTGTGAGACTTGCTGTCCAGAGTGGTAGCTGGAGCCCAGAGATCCTACTCAGGCACCAAGATCCCCTTCTCTGCTTCAGAAGTGATTGTAGCCTGAATTGTTCTTATTAATGCTGGAAAACATGAGGCTGTTTGCCCAAACCTTGTGAATAAGCAAAACTTGGTAAAAGGTTTGCAGAATACAAGATGGTTATGAAATATTGCTTAAACTAACTTTTTGATTTATTGTTTTTCCAGAGGGATTTAAAAGTTATTGCATTCCTTCATCAAGAATCACTAAGATGAGGAAAACCAACCAATAACCAAAGTTCAAAGAAGAGTTTGTCTTAACACAGACACACACAAATGCTTTATGTTAGTAAAAATTAATTGTGAGGACTTTATTTTTGGTCAGCTTTAACAAGATTCAAATCTCATGTATTTTAGCTTTCCTCAAAATCAGATTCAGGTTTGGTTTGTTATGACATATAAGTCAGCCTGTTCTTTATTTTTTTCCCAAGCCAGGCTTCTATCTGCAATAAAGAAGCAGACATTGCACTACAGCTTTGAATTTGCTGTAACTACAACAATCTATAAGTGCAGTTCTCAGAGCAACTGTCAGTACAAAGTACATCTTGCCTTTTGTTGTATAATAGAGGAGGATAAAAAAAAAAAAAAAAAGAAGAAGGGTGGATATACTTTTACACTGAAGTTGAAAGCAATAAAACCATACCCTGTGGAAACAATGCTGGTCCCTTTCTAGTTGAGCCATATTTTCACTTAGGATGAAAGCAGCCTCACTTCAACATTTGGCCTCTTTGGAATGAGTGGGATTTTTTTCTTCTGCAGCTGCTTTATCTGCCCTCCACTCAATCTGTGCTGAAGATGCCCATGTGAGGAAGAGGGAAGAAGTGGCAGTAATTTGTTAATCAGAATTTGCTTGCAGAGCAGTTTCTTATGCCTGCATTTGCTACAGAGAGCTGTTAAAAATTTGTCTTTTACTCCAAGTTTCCAGGACTAACTTGAGCAAAAAAACAAGTACTGCATGCAACAGTGAACTGCATTATGTCATTAGCAAGCATTTGCTTTCATGTTGCACAAAACAACCAATTTTTTCTCTCAGAAGTATGCAATTGGATTATTGCTTTGAAATAGGAACCACACCAGAAAGCATTCAAGAAAAAGGAGAAACCACCATGTTTTAGTATTAGCAATTAATAGCTGTATATATTCTTTTAGTGCCATGGGAAATACAAACAAGGGGTTATGATTTGTGGGCTTCCACCTACAGAATGCCCTTCAGTGCATCAGTCCTCACTTCTGTAACTGGGACATCATTTACAGCAAGCAGCTATTCACATGATTGAAGAACTACTGCTAGGAACATGTGTGTGCTCCTAATGAGCTTGAATGCACTCCTCATTGGAGGTTCATCTTTGTATTTTAAACAGTGAATCCACATACAAAGCACTAAAAAAAAGAGAAGAATTTAAATACCCTTTCTATTCACTCATACACTCATTACTTCCCAGTGATAATTACTAGCTGCAGCATCAAGAAAGGATTGTGATCATACCTATGAATTAATTTCAAAAGGCAGATATTAATTAGAAAGCAGGATGGTAAGTCTATTTATACACACTTGCTGGGACCGGACAGTTAGCAATGATGGGAGAGGGAATCATAAATCAGTAACCAGCCAGCCTAGTTTCTTTCAGATACTCAGAATTTTATGTGAATCGTTACTAAAATGTAAAGATAAGATTTTCAGCTGTTGGAAGTCAATGGAATTACTGCAATTTACACTAGTCAAGCATATGGATCTATATATACAGTTAAATACACCCTTCCTGAATAACAATAGTAATTTCCCTGCAAACTCTGCAACGTCTGGCAATTAGAGCAAGAGACCATGAGTCAGATCTCCTGAGAGCTATTCTGAGCTGAGCTAGTGCTGCAATCCCCAGCCTGTGAATTTGGGAGGATGGATTTCAGCAGCTCTGAACACCCACAACCCTAACTGAAGCCAAAAAGAGTTCGAGTGTGAGCACCTGTGGGAAAACCAGGTCTTCAGCTATCTACAATTTGTTGTTGTCTGTAAGTCAACAACATCCAGTATCAGTATCTCCCCTGTTTTCTGTCCCCTGGAGATTCACGGGTTGTCTGATTAGGCATTTTCCATGTCATTCATTCAAACTTAATGGCTTTTTCTAAGACAACAGCAGAAAACAGAAAATGGAACAAATTGCCCAGAGAGGTTGGAGTCCTTTTCACTGAGACCAAAGAACCACCTGGACACAATTCTATGCAATGTGTTCTAGAATGAGTGAATGAAACAGTCAGAGTAGATTTTACTGTAGGAAGAGTTCCCTTAACAGAAGACAACTACTGTGTTCCTGTAGAGAGAAGTAGGAATTTAGCAAACACACATAATTTTTTTCCAGAGCTTCAGCACTAAATGCTATTTCAAAAATGGCAGTCAAGGCTGTGCTTCTTAGAATTGGTTTTGAGAAAGTAATTTCCCCCCAAAAAAGGTTCCATCTAAGCTGTTCTGAGCAAATACATAGATGGATCAGTTGGAAAATCACTACATGTTGTCAGTGAGATTCTTCATTGACATTTCAAGGGGCTTAAATCTGTAGTTGGGCTTCATTTCATAAGCAGTAGATAGCAAGCACTCATTTGCTTAAATGATAATTTACATTTGTCAAGTAGCTCTAAAATGGAGTTGTTCAGAGATAGTTTTCTGTCTACCTTTGGGGGCCTGCAATGCTGCATCTGGGTTACAAACTGCTGGGTATCTGGTAGAGGGAGGAAAATAGTGTGTCTGGCAATTTCAAGAATCTGCTGCAGAAATAATCATAGTAAAAAAGTCTCTAAACATATTCCCTGACAAAATTTACTCTCTGACCTCTTCCCTAATAGCCTAATAACTTTCTTTGCAAGAGCTTTCTTGTTTAAATTGCTAGCTGATGAATGCAGTGCAGTTGAAGAAATTCCACAGATGCCTTTGAGGGGAATTTTTTTCAGCATGTGAAAATGTGAGTCAAGTAATGGGGGCAGCAAGACTTCCCAGACTTGATTTCTACCCCAGGCTCTGCCAACAAGTTATTTTCTGTCTGGCTCAGGACATTTATATTTCTCACCTTATCCAGCTTCTGAAGGGACAATCCATAGCCCTAATGCTTAGAGATACTTTGTGGGGTTTAGAGAATGTCAGTAAAATTTAGAGATGCTGATAGTGAAAGACAGATCTTGCAGATTATATGCACTCAAATGTGGGGCCTGGGCAGTGGCCAGTGTCCAGAGACAGGCAGTGTGCCAACACAACCAGGTGTCACCTTCTCATAGGATAAACACTGTGAAAGTGTGAACAGGAGCATTAAGTCCATCTTGGCTCACAGGTTTTAGATTTTCAATATCCAGGAGGTTGAAGATAGGTCACCCGATTTTTTTTTCTCAGTAGCACCAAATTTCAGCTCAGCCCAAGATTCTGTGACCTCCAGGTGCTCCCAGGGTGCTGGTTCCTTTCCTTTGCATCCCCATAGGCTGCTGAATTACAGTGGGTTAATAAATTGCCATGTGTCAGCCAAAGCAAAGGTCCTGATTTTCCACACAGTCTTAGCCTGGGGCAAATATGAAGTAATCCAATTTACTCTCTGAAAGTAAAGCTGTTTTCTTCCCAAAATTTGGTACTTTTCTTCATTGCTTACTCCAGTTTCATGGGAAGATTGAGCTCTAAGCATGATTTTGTTTTTACAATGCAAGACACAGGTAACAAGAAAAGCTCTTTGCTGCACAGGAGTTTGGGAAAGCCATTTTCCCTTTGCTGTGGAAATGACCAGGGTATTTTCCTGTTCCAGGTGCTAGGGAAAGGGTGAAACCAGAGAGTCAGTATTCCCCTTTCCCTTTCATCTGCTTGGACCCAGTGCCCTCCCACCAAAAGAGAAATACAAAGATGATGTTCAACATGTTTTTTACTTTACTGACAACTAAACCATTATGACTTTGCAGCCCTTAGATCAGAGCAAGTAGTTAGTAAAAGCAAAAAAGATAGAATGACAGATTTAGAGAACTATGTGGTATCTGACCTTTCAGTGACATCTTTGCAAAACACTGTCTGGTAAAAATCTCTTGGGGAATAATCTTCCAGATTAGTTGCTTTGACTCTGGGCTTTAGTTCAAATACAAGCATAAAATATGTTTCAGACAAAGGTGGTGGTACTTAGAGTGTTATTCTGTGCACTGCACTCACTGTTCTCAGGTTATAGAGAAACAAAAGCAGCAATTCCACATCAGGCAATCTGGAGGGAGGCTTGAAAAGATGCTGCAAATGCAGACTTAACTCACAGATATAAAGCAAGTGACCAGGCAGTTTCCACTAATCCTGTCTATAATAATTTCTGAAAAATGGTACAAATCCCCAAATATCTACATGGTAGACGGGTCAGTGTCAGATTGGTTTTAGTAGTTCTGTTTACATGTGTAAGGTTAAGCACACCCAGCACACAGCCTGTTCAGTCCCTCTGCTGTATCAAGCTGGGCCTTTCTCACCACCTAAATCAGTGACTAGATTTCTTCCAGAAACACAGTTTTGCCAATGAAACAAATTCTTTAGTTTATATTTAAGGGAAAACTCAGAAGGTTGTTACCTTATTCCCCAAGCTTGTACACCATGAGCAGCTCTACAACAGCAGCTCCCACATTTTCCTACCTTTCTGATCATGAGAGATGTGTCAGCTACACTTAGTAGGGATTGATACAGTCAGCAGTTGCAGGAGTGGAGTTTTCAAAACAGTTGCATCATGTAGTAGATTTTGGCACAAGGGGACATAGGTCATTCCTTTATAATTGTTTTTAAGCTATGAACCAGCTGATGTGCCCACAGCTGCTGCTCTGAACACTATCAATATTTAAAGCAGTGTTCACAACTGCAGCAATGAGCTGTCCCATTACAGAGACACCTTTCCCTTATTTGCCTGTGAGTTTTAACACAGCTCTCCCAGAGAACCAAGATCCACACTGGGTAACAGCAGCAGCTCTTTTCCCTTCAGTCTGTCAAATCTCAGCTTTCTTCACATCCCTGCACTCCCCCAGCAGCAGCCCAAGCAGGCAGCATTAATGAGCCAGTCAGCCGTACGAAGGTGACCATACCTGTCTGCAAATCCTACCAACAATTGCCTCCTGGAACTGAAGAACAGCAGTTGGCAGAGAGGAAAGAAAAAGAAAAAATATCCCCTGAGCTAGTCATGATATGAAGGATGGAGCTGAATGATGAGAGACCCAAAATCATTGAAGGGATTTTCTCCATGCAGTGAGTGGTTATGCAGTTCAGCTGCTGTTCATTGTATTGGAAACAGCTGTCATAATATTATGTTCACTTCAAAAGTACATAATAATTAAAACATTTTGGCAATTAGGAGATTCAGCTAGAGGCAGTAAACCAGGTGATCTGCACTGCAATTAGAACTGAAAAAGGTAGTGTTCTTTGCTCCTTTTATGCAAAGCAATTATCAGAAATTACTCAGTATTTTGCTTTCCCAGCTAAACAGATTGTACAATAAAATTACCTCCTGATGCAGGGGGTTCTAGCCCCATCAAAGAGGGATTTAGATGCTATTTTTCAAAACTTAAAGGAAATGGGATGGGGTACTCAGCCAATTTAAAACAGAGGATTTTTTCTGCTGAAGCTAATAAAGCATTATCAATATTCCCCAGTGAATGATTTTTTTTCAGTGGGTGCAAACTGAAAGTTTGCTGGATTAGAACGGGCACATGGAATTTGCAAAGATACAGATGACTGCAAAGGTGAGGAACAGTGCAGAATAAACCCTTAGTCTAAAGGATGTCTGAAAATAGTGCTCTGATATGGCTTATCTCTGTCCACTGCAAAATGATTTACCTGTAACCATTTTTAGAGGTCTTAAATACAACTGTAAGACAATTTCTAAAACCCAGTGGAAGCAAAGCCTCTGGGACACTGACCAATAACAAGATTTATCTTAAATTTTTTTCCAAACAGTAACTTTTAAACTATCTTTAACCTAAAGTTGAATTATGAAATGTTCCTAGAAATGAAGCTCCAAGAAAATCTCAGATTGATGTATTATATAATGAAAAATAGTAGAAGAATATTTGCATTGAAAAAATGTAGAAGTCCTGTCAAAAAACAAAAACAAAAACAAAACAACTCAAAATGCTATCTCTATGGCAATATTCTAGAGAATATAGCTTAACTTATCAGATGGACACAGAAAATTTGAAGAGTTGTCAGTATCAGAGCTATCATAAGTGCTTTACAACCAGCTGTGAAGGCTTGTTACCTGTGAGTTGAAAGGTCATATTTAAAACTGAATTCCATATTTTTATGAAGATGCATGACCAAACAGACATCATGATTCCAAAATTGGAGGCGAAGGACAAGTTGGAAGAGGTTGCTAACACCCAGGAGGATGGAATTCAAATTCAGAATTAACTGGAGATATTAGTTTAAAATTAACATAAATGTTCAAGAAGTACTATTGCATGAGTGGAAATGGAGAAAGTCTGCTCAGACAGAAAAAAAAAAACAATAATACAGGGCTTATAAGGAAGCCTGAACTGGGGTCAACAAAATGGTGCTGTGCTGGAGAAAGGAATCATCATTCTGAGATGCACAAATAAAAAATAATTAATAAACTCCTGGCAGTGCTGCAGAGATTTCAGCAAGAATATGATGCTTTCTTTGGGGTATTGTTAATACAAAAGCTGTAGGCGAACTGGGGGGAGAGTGACAGATCTTACAAGGAGTTCAGCAGCCATAGCCTGTGAGGAAAACCAGAAGGATCCTGTGTTTGACTCAGAAAACAGCAGAATTCTGAGGCTGGTGGGAAAGGAAAGTTTCTTTAAAGGTTGCTATAAAGATGTGTATGATTGATTTGTTGCCTTTATCCACTTGAAAATGTATTTGTTGTAGAGAAGAAAACCTGGAAGCAAACCCTTGCTGAAAACAGAGTCTTCTTTCATTTGGAAGTTTATATGCCAGAAAAGCTGAGATAGAGCTCAGAGAAGCAGAGAAACATTATTAAAGTTTTTAATCTACATTCCTCTTATTCCTCCTTATATTTCAGTGAGAATTTTCACTAAAAATCAAAATGTGTAATAAAAATTTAACCCCTCAACTGCCTTTTATCTCGATTAGAGCTCTATGAAGTCAGAATAAAACTAAAATGATCAACCAGAAGTCAAAGTATTCATTGGTCAAAAGACTTTACAGTGCTGCCCTGTCACACTAAAAATTATAATTCCCCTCCAGTCTCACTGAAGCAGATAAAAATAGAAAGTGTGAGGGTAGGAGGAGCATAAGGGAATCCAACTTTTGCTTCTAGGTTTTGAAAATAAATGAGAGAAGTAGCTCATTTCTATTTTTAGCCACTCAAGTCTGCCAAAGGCAAAATTTTAGCAGACTTTGTATCAGTGGAAAATCCATTTATAACTTGCTTTGATTTCTGTTCTATTTCCACACTAGGACAAGAAAATGATAAGCTATAGCTACATCATAAAATCAAAAATTTGTGGGAATTCCTGTAACAAATTACCACATATTTGAAGATATGTTGTTTTGCTCATTTGGGCTTCTCAGACTTTCAAATACAGTTATGGAATAAATAGGAAGCCATTTCTCCAGCCCATTATTTAAGACATACATGGAGTTGGGGAAGGCAAACTTTAATCTTGCATCCCATTTATGCAAGTAGTTGAGGCTTTTCTCTGGCACATTCCCCACCCTGGACTGCTCTGATGTTTCTCTGTGTAAGTGCTTCAGATGAGGGTGGTTATAGGCATGATACAGGATTGGAACCCAGAGTCAGTCAGGGAGCAGACAGGCAGGATCTACAGGGAGAAAACCTCTTTTGAAGTCCACACCACTGCATTTCTTCCCCTTTTTTTTTTACTTGTATAGGGAAGGAACATTCTTCTGTTTTGTTACATTCTCTAGAACAAAGAGATTATCTTTTCAGGGATAATGTTTCTTTCAACAAAATTGTATTTTCCAGTGAAAATTGTTTTTATGCAGAAGTCTACACACCCACTTATAATAACATTTAGACAGTAAAAGCATTTTTCTTTCATCAAAACACTGGGCAAACATCAACTAATTAACCTCACCACATGTCTTTAAAACAGGCGAGTACTCTCAGCTCTACTTAGTAGACAGCACAGTGAAAACACAATATATGCTTGCTGAAACTCACACAGTGAAATAGTGGAAGAAATGGGGTTACATATGAAGACTTCTTTTTTTTCCATTGAGTAATTCACTAGGCAGCAGAGCTTCAAAACCAAGCAGTGTGTTTAACCCTAGTGACAGCATTTAGGCTCAGCACTCCCTGCAGTATTCTGCAAAAAAAAGTCTTTACTTTTGGGGTTGCTGGGGCGTATAAGGCCGCTCTGGCTGGAAAAGTGGGACATAAGAGTGGAGAGGATGCTGTAGGAAAAGCATGGGCAATTCCAGCCTGTCATCTTTTGTGTTGGTGGCAAAGAGAAGCTCTTCCACGTCCTCTTGTGCATGGGTGATGTGGCAGTGTTTGAATAAATTATTGATAGGCTATATGGTAAACTTAGAGCTTTCTCCAGCATCTGGGCTGAATTCCAGCTCTGCTGTGATAGTTAAGAATTACCTCTGACAGCCCCTGAACCAAACTGCAGGCAGTGATGGGCTGATTCATGTAAGACATGCCCAATATCTACTGTAAGCCTCAGGGCTGCACAAGCATCTGCATGGAGAGGGGTGGGTGGTGAGCAGAAATTTTCCCTTTTCTAATGTTCATTTGAAATAATTCTGCTGTATGGTTGAGAGCAAACATACCTTAACCAACATATTTACTGATGATTTGCACAGAATCACCAATACTGTGAAGACCATAATGTATTTACAAAGGTTTTATAAAAATTGTCATTTCTGTTCTGCAGTAATTTCTGAAATGTGAGTTCTACATAGGACAGAAATACCATGCTGGAATGAGCAGCCTAGCTTTTTATCCTGTCAGGACCAAACTCAGGTCTGAAAAGCCAGTGGCTTCATAGCAGCTCCCTAGAAAGATTTCTGAAGGACATAAACGTGAGAGCTCTGTGGCTGCAGGCTCCTCAGGGGTCAGGCTGAAGTAGCAGAGTTTTAAGAGAGATATAAAAACAAGTACACTTAGAAGCAATAGGTGTCATTAGAAATCTTCCAGACAAATCTGGTAAAGTTTAAAAGTTACTTTGTAATTCTTTGTTCGCTTAATACTCTGTTCTTGCTCAGAAAATAGTTTTAGTGCAGTATAAAGGAAACACAGGGTCCTTTTAGAAAATAGACTTTATAGGTTTCTTTAATGTTAGTAATATTCTCAATTCACCTGATTTCCACTAGAAGTTTATTTTCTAGCAGGTTCTTCTTGACAGAAAAGGCTTTAGTACCAAACCTAAAAAGTAAATAGTCTCAGTAAAAATGGGTCAGCATGTCCTGACAGACTGCTTTTTGTTAAAAAACTCTGATATGATTCAATTAAAATCCTGTGTAAGAATGTGACAATTTCAATGAAAGTATCCTCAGGACAGGATTGCTCTGTTTGAAGATAATGTTTCTAGTAACAAATCAAAGAGTGAGAGACTTGAGATATAACTGCCAACAGTCTACTGTTTAGACTGTTCTCAAATTTTGGTGATTCATTTTCAAGACCTACAATTCTTCCCACTCCAAGAGACTGATAAAACAAGACTGCATAGTCCCCCTTTTGGTCACTTTATAAGCAAATAATTTAACATTCCTTGGTTTGGAGAAAGACTGGTTTTATATCTGAGAGAATGGGGTACTCAGTAGGACTACTGTGGATCTGGTTTCCTGGTCTGATTCATGGCAGTGAACCTAAAGTTTTCCTTTTAATTTTTTTCAAAATTTATTTAATTCAGGGGAAAAAAATTCTGCCTGCTGCCAGCACTATCAAGTGAGATGCATGATGAACTGAGGTGAAGCTTACCTGATGCACCAACCAGGAGAAAATGTGGCTTTTTTCTGAATTCCATCTCTTTTTTGCCTTTTCATGCCTAAATATCTTTCTAGCCATCTGCCTGTGATGACACCAGTGAACGGACATAAATGAGGAATGACTACTGAGAGTGGGAACTCTTAATGAAGCACTAGCACTTATACAATTCATTTTGTGACATTAGTTGAGTGTCCCTTGCATAACACTAATGAGCCAGAGAGAGAGTTACTCTTCCACATCTCCATAGCTGAATTTAGCTTCTGGACAGAGTTGGTTTTGCTAGATTGCCTCTGGACTTCTGGGTGATAAAGCACATCAGTGCATATATCTTCCTCAGTTAGGCAATTTTCCCTGCTCCTTGTATCACATGTCACAAAATCTTAGCAGCAGCTGTCACTTATGAGATTAAAAGATGGAGTACATATGGATATAACTTCTGCTGACTACAGGAACTTGTATGCAGTGTTAAAGCACCTTTGAATTTAATGATTTTGTAGGTGAACAACCCTTACTGGGAGTGCCTAAATAATGACACAAATGGCTTTCAATTCTTTGGGAAAAGCTTGCATGGCATTATCTCTTTATCCTACAGACTTTTAAAAGACATCCTGCTACAGCATCCTAACAGAAAGCAGAATAAAGCCTTATTGGAAAGACAGAAATGTGGGGTGGGTTTTTTCTGTGCCTTCAGTAAAAGGCACTTAAACACAAGCAGAAAACAGTGTCTCTGCAGGATGCATCAGTACAATGTCTGCTTGCTCACTGCCTTGCCAGTCTGCTGGGTGTGAAGCAGGTTGGTGTCACGTCTTTAGTGTGAAGGGAGAGAACTGAAGAAGCCATAAGCACAGGAAACCATTTAAGAGCTGAAGCCAACCCCCTTTTCCCTGGAAAGGTGTGACTCCAGAACTACCTTCACACTTAAATTTGGTCAGTCTGTGCCTACACTGTGCCTGGCAAAGAGGTGGTTGTTGCCTCCTTCCCTGGAGACAGGAGGCAGGCAGGGTAGGAGAGCCTATTGTTTGAGCCCACAGGGAGAGCTCGGGACCACTGACACACAGGGATCCAAAGAGAGGGGATGTTTTATCCCTGTTCCTCAGTGACACAGGGCAGGCAGCTCTGCAGAGCAGCACTGCCTGTCAGTGTCAGGCACATGCAAACTTCCCTCTCATCCTGGCTGCACAGTGACCACAAGTTCTGAAGGCCTTGCCCAAGTCTCAAAGCAAAGCTTCAGAGCCAGTGATGTAGGCTGTCACTACTTACACCATACAAATGCTTTTCCTACTCTTCCTCCTGCAGCATAACTGCTGATGCTGAACATTTTATCAAGAAGTATTTACCATTTCAAATATTATATGTGTGTTGTTCTTACCCTGGTTTTGAGTATATGTGGCTCTACCAAAGTGAGATGTAATCTTTAAGAAATTCTGACAGATACACGGAGTACTGGAGCTTGTCTGGGTGTCAGGTCCATGCTGCACCTCTCAGACTGGTCCTGAATGTCAGCACTCCTTTACTCACCCAGGTCTGAGAAGCAGCTTTGCCTTAAAACTTTTTTTTTTTTATGTTTAAAATTACTTGAGAGATATAAGGACACTACACCATCTTTTTTATTTTTTCCTTCTCTATAAGATTTTCGCTGCATTTTCTTAGTCTATAGCATGATACATCTATTGCACACTCACAAAGCCACGTCATCTGAGTTTTTTCAGCAGCAAGGCCTTAGTGGCAATGTCAAGTTTTTCCAGAGTATATGCTTATGTGGGTTTAATAGGTGTCAGGGCCAGGAAAGCAAATCACGATCTGCAATCTGACCTCCTCCTAACACAGGCTGTTGGACTGCTCTTTATTAATTCCCACTTCACATCCACTAGCTGTCTGTGAGCTAGAATATCTCTTTGAGAGAAAAATCAAACGCTCCTATATACATTTTCAGTGATGCAGAATGTATTACCTGCCTGGATACATTGCTACAGTGACTGAATGCTTCTGTTGTTAAAAATCCCACTTTTGCTCTTGCCTGAATCTTCCTTGATACACTGTAGAGGAAGAAGATATTCCTTGCTTTTGGATGAAGCATAACAAAAAAGAAAAGTAATAGAAATCCCAAATTGCTACTGATTTTGATCTCTTCCCCAAGTATATAGATTGCAAACAAGTCACCCATAGCTGTTTTATTTTGTGATCAAAGTAGATTAAACTCTCAAAGACATGCATCTAACTCATTATTTTTCTCAATCTTTTCTGAACCTTCTGCAGCTGCTTAAATTCCCATTTTAAAGGACAGGTTATAAGAAGTGGTACTCCAATACCAGGCACTTCAGTGCTGATTGCAAGAGAGAATGTAAATTCAGCACTTTCTCAGTTGCATATTTAAAAATGATGGTAACCATTTTGACCACTCCTGTTACATTGGGAACTATAATTCTCCACCATAAACCTCAATTCTGTATCAGTGTTTACTATAATAAGATCGATTCTTCTGCAATTATATTTTGTATCCTGCTTTTATGACATGTATGACTTTATAATTAGGCATTCTAAGAAATTCTTTGAAGGTTATGACAGAAAATTATTTTATTTAAATATGAGAAAAACATTTAAATGTGCTGAGCTATTAGCCAAGTCCTATGGGGTCACAGTAGAGACAGCAGCTCAGCAAGATTTCCTGTTTCTAATAATATTTTAGAACTATTATTTAAGCAGTTTTTGGTTCATCTGCAATCTAGTCTGTTGATGTCATGCTATTTCAATTATTAATCAGGAAGTCATCAGATACCAAAGTAAAAGTTTTCCTTCTACCTGGGTGTGTACATCAACAATTTTGTCTAACTTCATAGCATTGGCCAAAAAAATGCAGTCAGTTTGAATATTCTTCTGTAAACCCTTTAATTTCTTTATTAATCAGGATCCCTTACTAGACATTCCATTATTTATTCCATTGATTCCTATCAGACTAAGAAGATCTATAATTACTCATGTCACACCTCTTTTTTTTTCAATAATTGCACAATGTCATCCCACTGCCACAACACTGAAAATACCTCTGTGCTGTAAGGGCTGCTGAAAACCCCTGGTGATGGTGATGACACTGGATCAACACTGGGAACAACAGAAACTGGATCAACTGGATGGGTGATGACACTGGATCAACACTGGGAACAACAGAAACAATGGCCATGCATGAGGAAATGGGAGAAACAGTAAACTGTGAAAAACTACTGCTTTTTTACAGTTTTTCTATCACTCTCTAAAGTTTTCTCTTATTTTTTGTGTTGTATCTTCTTTCTTTCACTTGGTGAGGCAATGGTACAATTTTGCTGTTCCAACAGCACTTTATCCTTTTTTACTTCTTTCTTTTTTAATTTAGAAAAAGGTTCTTTTGTAGGGCCTTCATTCTAAAGCCTGTATTCACTTGGATTCTTTTCCTCTCTATTTGCTGCATCAATTTCTAAGTTTTTTCTATTTTCTTCCCTTCTTTGGTGGTTTTTTACAAAAGTCAGTCTGTCTCTAATCCCTATACTTCTTCACATTCCATGCTTTGTTGCCTCGTTCAGTCTTTCATTATCCTTCCAGATAAACAGCTCATTATGAGGCTTCTGTTCAAGGAAAGCTAATAAATTCATTGTCTAATTCTTTCCTTTCCTGATCATTACAATCCTAAGTAGCACATTTCCATGCTTTTTTCACCCATTTTCAATAATTGTTTTACACACTATCTTTCTCTGAGACACTGGTTTGAACTTGTGCTGGATTTGAAGGGACCCATCAAGATCAGTGAGTCCAACAACTGGCTCTGCACGGGACATCTCAAGGAAATCCCACTCTGTGCCGGGGAGCGTTGTCCAAACTTTTACTGACCTCTGTCAGGCTTGGTGCTGTGATCACCCCCCTGGGGAGCCTGTTCCAGTGCCCAGCCACCCTCTGGGTGAAGAACCTTTCCTTGATGTCTAACCTAAACCACCCCCAGCTCAGCCTCGTGCTGTTCCTGAGTCGTGTCACAGATCAGGGGGTCTGTGCCCGCCTCTTCTCTTCCCCTCACGAGGAGGACATTGCAGGCCGCGATGAGGCCTCCCCTCCGTCTCCTCCAGGCTGAGCACACCAAGCGCCCTCCCCAGCTCCTCATACGGCTTCCCCTGCAGCCCCTTCAGCATCCTCATGCCCTCCTCTGGACACTCTCTAACAGTTTTATATCTTTTTTATATTGTGGCACCCAAAAGTGCCCCCAGCACCCGAGGTGAGGCCGCCCCAGAGCAGAGCAGAGCGGGACAATCCCCTCCCTTGCGCTCCTGGCCATGCTGTGCTAAATCTGTTGTGATAATTTGAAGACTTAGTCATTTGAACCTATTGGTTTATTGCTTTATTTTATTTGTGTCATAAATGTAGTTATTATATGATTCACCTCTAAGTATCTTAAATAAATGCAGATATTATCTGAGTAATATGGTGAATTATGTCTATATCTGCTCACTCATAATAAAATACATTAAAAGATGGACAGACTGTCTCCATCCCATCAAACTGAAGAGAGGTTCATGTGCTTTGTGAGCACACATAATCTTAAGTAAGTAATCTTCAGCTCAAGTGAGGGTTCTGATAGTTTTGGGTAAGCGATCTGCGAGTCACATAGGTCTCTTTGGAATTAATCCCCACAAGAGATACTGTAAGAAAATCACCTAAGGCTGAGGTCATGGCTGCAAGGACAACAGCCTGGTGAAATGCTCCCTTTTTCAGACCCTGCTCATAGTCAATTTTAGTAATGTTCTTCCTGTTAAAATTACCCTGTCAAGTAATTTGAAATGGTGAAAAATCCAGCCAACCTGAATCGTTAGTCCTGCCTGTAAAATCAGTCAGCTTTGTTTTCTGCACACTTGTAGGTGCACAGATCTAGTGTCATCACCTCCTTCTGCTCCACCACGGCGCTGAAAAGCCATACTGTCATTGTACACCCACAGGAAAAGCAGCAGCCATATAAACATATGCCCTGTTCTCTGCTATTGCTTATGTAAAGTGGATCTGATGGCAAAATGGGAAAAAGCTATTTGCTCCACTGTCTAATCAGGAAACTGCTCTTTTAATGAATGTATTGTTCAGCTCAGAGTGCTTCTATTGAAGTGAATTTGCTTTCCCCACTAACACTGTCGCTCATCATGCAAATCAAATGGTGTTTTCCTTAACTTTTTCCAGTTACAAAATACCAGTGCTTGTCAAATGAAAAGATAAATTACCTTGCCTTGCCTCTGGTATTATTTATAGAATAAGGCAGTGGGCTATTGTAGCCCTGAGGACTACCAGCTCTACGTTGCACACCAGTGTCATATCTCTGTGTGGTAGGTTAAATTAGATCTTTAGGTGGAAATAAAGTAAAATGCCAATTTGCTTCAAGATTCTTAAGAATGAGATATCTCATGTAAAGACAAGTTTGGAGTACCTGGAAGGACAGGACTCTCTAATGGGATGGAGACTCCCAGCCTGAGTTTAGGTGTTTCGATAAATGGGATAAATCAGTTTGAAGCTGTGTCTATCCATTCATTATAATCAAGATTTTGACTTGATTGCTGAACAACATTTACTTTTGGTGCAGCAGAGATTAAGTGGGGCAGACATTTACCCAGCTTTGTATCTCTTTCAGTCTCTTTGAACAGAGGTACAAGCAGACAAATACTCTCACGGGTGCTACTCTGTTCCTCCACAGGTAATTGAGACCTGGAAACGGTCAAGTGAAAGGACAGAACTGCAGCAGCCAAAACACTATTTTGCTTTTAGGAAATACTCTCCATTGCCATGGCAAAAAGAAAAAAAAAAAAAAAAAGTTTTGATTCAAAGTCCATTAATTTCTTGAGTGTATTTTTAATTTAATTTAGTGTATTTCAGAACAGTCTCAATGGTGGTTTTCATGCAGCAAATAAAGAACACGAGCTCCTCAATATATAGTGGATTTGCACACTCTCCTGTACAGTACTAAGAACCTTCCATTCTGAATAAAGCAAACATAATTTAAATTGGCATCTTTCTAGCAGGATAAAAAATATGTATCATTCTTCTTACATTTGTAGGTTGGGACATTCTTGGAAGAGGCACAAGTCTCTAAATATTTAACAAGCTCTTGAAACACATTATGTGATGCTGTAAATTAATATTTATCTGTAAATCCCTTTCCTACGGAAGGGGGAACCCACCAGAAATTCAGAAAACATGACAGATCACACGGCAAAGCACTACTGCATCAAAGAATTCATTTAAGGCCAAACAGAGAAACTATCATAGGAACTGCAGCCTCCAGTTTCAAAACCAACATAGAATAAGATATGCAAAAAAGAGTAAAGCATGTGGGAACAAGCTCTGAGCTGCCTAAAAGCAAGGTGGGTGAAACAAATCAGTCTGTGTGCACATTGCAGCTATGGAAATGTGAGATAAGGCTGGTGGGTGATGGAAAGCTTTCAGGTCATTGAATGATTGCTTGTGCTTAAACTCCTACCATGGGAAATGACCTGGCAAGAATTACTACAGACATTGGTAATCACATACTTTGGTAGCCAGGTTAGGTGTTGCAGAATGGATAAAACCTGATGGTGAAGTGCTTGTTTTGGCCTAGTCTCATGGTAATATTTCAGATGTAGTTTAATTCTTCATTTGAGGAGATTTCCTTCTGTGGGCTGACAGAACCCTTACATGCCATAGGTTCCCTTTGATTCCACTGGAAAAATGCCATGGAGTGACTAAACACCATCCCCACGCACAGGTCCCTGGACTTCTGTGTCTCACTTCCAGCTACTGCTCTTGCCCAGTAACATTCCCTGGTGGGAAGATGCTGCCTTCAAGCCCCTGCATCGCAGAAGAATGGCAGAACAAGACACGTGGTCTCCTTGTTGCCAAACGAATGTCGCACACGAATAAAACACTTTGAAACACACCAAAACCACTTCCTGGAGAGATACTGAGGTCAGACCGCAGCTTGAAAGACCCCTTGCATGGGGCAGAAATACAGTGAAGGACAGAGAATAGGACTGCAGTTCATTATATCCAGGCTGATTCTCTGATATATCTGCCTTTTATAAGCTCTGTTTCTCAGTCCACTATCCAGTCTTTGAGCCAGTGAAAATTTCTGGGTGAAAATTTTGTCAGAGCCAGCAGGTTTCAAAGAAAAATGACTGCTTTTTGAAAAGGTTTAGAGATTTGGACTTCACGGACAAGTAAAAGTAGAGTCTGTACTCAGTCCTGATGCCATGAAAGACTGCACTTACATTACTGATAAGTAATCAAATTAATGCAGCTCTGAAATGCAGAAGAACTTTGCAAGAAAAGGAAAGAAAAAGATAGAGATACAAGCAGAAAATGTAATTTTAGTATCTGTAAGAATGAACACCAGAAAAATAAAAGCCAGAAACAACAGTTGGTTTGAAACTTAAATTTGAGAACTTGGCACCTTGCTTTATTCTGCTGTCTCCAAATTAAGTGTCAGGATTAGGTAGCTATCCATTCAAAGGAGATGATGTTTTGTAATAATTATGTCTCCAGCTGCCCTGGGTGTGTTACAAGGAGAGCTAACAAAACGCCATCAGAGCTTACTCTTTACCAGGTATTACCCACTACAGCTTTCAAATCTTATACCTTTGTCACTTGTTTTGGACCTGCCATATATATCAGCAGTAGCTGAAAGCAAAATATCCCCAAATCTTTAAAGTGGTGGTTTTCTTCTCTCTAAATTTGAATCTGGACACAATGGCTTTATGGAAACCTCTCCTTTGACTTTTGGGCCAGGAATGGCTGATATCCATCTCAACTTCCCTCAGAGGAATTACATAGGGGGAATTCTTGCTATTGCTGAAGTAATTGTAGGAATTTCTCCTAAATTAGATTGAGACCTTTCAAAAGTGAACTGTACTGAACCAAACATTTAAAAAGGGAGAGAAGGCAGATAGAGAATGACAATGATGTACATCTGTATTATAGAACCTATCATGACCCAGATCATCCATTTTGTGCATTATATTATACTCCAAGTGTACTCAGAGTGCTGTTCCTGATGGTGGAAAATATAGAATGTTTTTAAAATTCAAGAAATTTGAACTTCCAATTTCACGGCACCGGCCTATGCCACAGAGTATTCATCAGAAGCACAGGAAATCACCGTCACCAAGTCCTTCTCTGATTCCTTCTCTCACATTTTTATTTTATTTCTTGTTTTCCTATGTTTGGTAATGCAAAGTGGGATCCGAAGGAAGTGTGGGAGAGAGCAAGGTAAATCTGGATCACTCCAAAGGGATGTACAAGTAGTGGAGTACTTCAGGATGTGGATAAGTATCAGGAAGGAGAAAGTAATCCCTCCACTGCTTCTTTGAGCTTTAGCAAATCTGACAGTATCAGCTGTGAGGCTTCCTTGCAGGTAGTGATACTTTAGGGACATGAATACTTTCCATAGAACTTGGAGGTCATTCCAAGGCTTTTCTTCAGACATTGTGGACCGGATTTTAACCACATTTATTGCTATAATGAGTTTGTTGTTTATATTACCATTCTAAAAAAAAAGAAAACTTATAATCTCTGTGACTAAACCATATGCAAGAATAGTGTTTGTAAGAGCAATGAGATCACTCTTTTCCTGACTCATCTCAGATAAATGGGCTGCTGGGGAGAAGAGTCTGTGCTGCACCTCAACCAGTCAAGCATCACCTGCAGTGATTCAGACTTCAGATAATTAGCTTGGTGTAATTATTTCAGGAATCCCCACACTGGGGCTATTAAAGATGACAGGTTAGCTACCTGAGCCTGACAGGCAGGATCACCAGAAGCTGCAATGCTCCAACAGCACATGTAACTCTGTCTTAAGAAAGCTCAACTACAGAGCACTCAGCACCAGGATGGGATGGAAGCAATCTCACTGGCTCCCTCCATTATCCTGCCCTGGAATAACTCTTTTTTTGAGCACTTGCATGGGCAATATGGAAAGTTTTAAAATAATTTGCCTGTGCCAGCACTCCAGCTTTTGTAGCAGGGTTCAAGCCATGGGGAGCTCAGTGTTCAGTCTCATGAAAAAGTCTTCATAATAACATTTTCTGAGCCTCTCCAATGTACTTAGTACATGTTTAAGAGGAAGGGACTCAAGAAGGAGAAGAAATCTATATTTCCTCCACTGTCAGATTGCCCACACCTCAAGACATTAATATCAAATTTCAAGAGATCACAAACCTCCAATGGGTCAATATATTTGAAATGATGTGAGACTAATATTCATCTTTGAAAATAATTTTAACTTTAAAATATTACATGTTCTGCCTGAATTTAAGGGAAAAAAAGTTTTTCATCTTACTTTGTCTGAGTTTATTCATAGGCAATAAAGGAGAGGTAATTCTTATATTCTCCCAAAAGACAGAAGTATTTCCAAGGGCATCTAAGCTGCAAAGAAAATGAGGCCATTGAGGGTTAAGCTCTTAGGCTACAAAGGAATTCTAAAAATTTATCACATAGAATTAAGCTTATGGTTTTCAAGCCTATCAGTATTTACTGAATGGAAAAGCTATGAAGTACTAAATGGTAATTTACTTTTTTTTCCCTTTGTGAATGATGTTTTCTGTTTACTAAACTGTCATAGAAACAGAGCATCTGTGATTCTGAGGACAGCTAACTGTCCTTGTATTCTGTCCTATGAGAGGGAATCCTAAAACCCAGAATTCAGAGGAGCCTTGGGGAGAAATGGAATTGTAGCCTCTTAGCCTTCAGGTTAGCAAAAATTTTTTTGTGTTTATCTAAAGAAAGATGCAGGATGTATATGGGAAATATAAAATAAAAAGTTCTTTGTAAGGTTAGAAAGATAAAATCTGATCTCCCCCAAGTGATCAGAAAAAGCAGTCAAGGAGCCTTTGCCCTGCACAAAGACAGAAAGCTGATAAACTGAAACATCTATAATATGTATTTAAAAAAAGAGGTTAAAGATCTCTCAGATAAAACACCAAGAAATATTTCTTGTACATGCTGAGTCAAATGGAAGGTACAATTTTCAAGGAGAAGGTGGGCTCATCTCATGCAATATTAGAAGATTACAAGATTAGTTTCTACAAAAATTTCCATATTTATTGAGGATAAAATACTTCCACTTTGATGATGTAGCTGGTGTAAGTTCTCTGAAGCGGGATGGATCTGAGGGACACTTGGTGACACAAAGAAGCTCTTCTCCTGAGTTCAGGTGTGGCTCAGGTCACTCCTGTGGCAGGTGCAGAACTCTTTGCAGACAAGAGTTCCTTCGACACAGCTCCTGGCTGTGATCCCAGTACTGGCTCCCTGACACCCAAAGCAGGATTTACAGGGAACCGTTTGAAGGGCAAGGAGAGAGCATGGAGAAATGCCTTTGTGGCTGTTGAGAATGAGGGGAAAATAACAAATGTCTTAGCACTACTCCAAGGAAAAAGACACTGTTTTTCTGTATGGTTGGTTCAGCAAGGTGGCAAAAGAACAGCTGAGGTACCCACCTAAAATCCTACAACTATATTTAGGGGAACATCTGATTATCTGCCTTGGTCTCCATTGACAAACAGCAGCAGTCCATCCAGACACCTTTTACAGAAATAAAATTCATTATCTAGTCAAGGAGACCTTTGGCCCTCCAGGGTACAAGAGCTCGCTGATGTGCCTAAATAAGAAAAGAAACATTCTAACATAGAGCATAGCCTGTAAAAGGATGATGGCACAGGGTCCAGGCTGAGAACAAAGGTCTGGAGCCCGAATATTCATATAGATCTGCTTGTGCAATCTCCTAGTGACTACAGGAAAACCTTCAGAAAGCAATATTCCATCACCAGGAGACTGCTGTTCAACATTTTTTTTTCCAGATTGATTTTTATCCTGGACATTTCTCCTGAGCCTTCCACAGATTTGTTGGAGAAAAGAAAAAAAAAATGCGACTATAAATATTCATCAGTCTTTTATCAGTTTAATATGCTTAAAATCTTCATGGAGTACTTAGAGGAGGACAGCTACTGTGCTAGAGTGTTTTTAAGAAAGAAAA
This sequence comes from Promerops cafer, assembly GCA_013398275.1. Taxonomy (NCBI): domain Eukaryota; kingdom Metazoa; phylum Chordata; class Aves; order Passeriformes; family Nectariniidae; genus Promerops; species Promerops cafer. The sequence continues at coordinate 115,784 of VZSE01002737.1, forward strand.
TGCTGAAGCTCAGCAAGATGAATAATGCCATGACATTTCTGTGGCTAAATAATTGATCTGGAGGGGGTATGCTTTTATTTTTCTGCTCAGATACTTAAAGTCAGCTATTCCTAAATGAAGTTTTCACTAGACTTTTTTTTTTCTGAAGTCTGAAAAAATAAAACCAATTATGCTTTTGAGTACTTTGTAATCTACAGATGGAAGAAAAAGTTGGAAGAAACTAATTTCATTAACTGTTCTAAATTAATCATTCTTTTCCTCCCAATAGACTGATTCTCTTTTAGTAGTTTTTTTGGCCAAATGTTCATCCTGTGACTCAAGATTAGAAGGAAGAGATGGAGAAACTTCAGGAGATAATCATCCAGAATGCGAATAAGAATAAGAAAGGAGATTATATAACCTGTAATATCTTGGAGACTGTTCTTCAGGAGATGTAGATACATCTGTAAACAAGAACAGAGTGAAATTAAGTTTTCCACTGCTTATGCTTTTCCTTGCTCCTGTTTTGTGCCTTGTTTTGTCTAGCACAAGATACATTAAGTTCTGGTTTTTATCAGTTTGTAAGTGTAGGTGTTAACATCTCCAGTCCTTTGGATTGCTGGGATGTTCAGAGGAGGCTGAACTGAGCTTGAACTTTGTTTAATTTTTTTCAGATACAAAAAGTTCCAAACCTGTGTGGAGTGGTGGTAATACAGTGACTGCATCAGCCAATGTCCTTCAATCTGCCCTCTCAGAAAGTCTGTGTGCATGCTGGCCTTAAGATGCTTATTCATTGAGGGACAAATATTATTGCCCTGGCCAGAACATCAGGTTTTACTCTTATATTTGCTTTTTTTTTTTTTTTTCCTAAAGGAAATAGCCACTACATTATGTTTACCTTCAGCATAAATCAGGGTATTTTTCAGAGCCTTAAATGAACTGAAAATCTTGCACCATACATTTTAAACAAAATTACATTTGATTCATAATTAATGTGTACTGGGTTTCTAAAAAGTGTAAGAAACGACGTCTGTGGAAATGAGTTTCATCACCCTGACCATGCAAATGAATTTTGACCCTGGGGAAAAAACAAAACAAAAAAAACCCCCAAAATTCTAAGAAGCAGCTTCATAATTTCTTTCATTCACATTCGCTTTTTTATCTCACTAAAGCTGCTCAGGTTACTGAAGCAAAGCAGAACTTTTGATTAGCAAATCCAAATTATTAAAAAAATTATAAAAACTAAACCTTTAAAGTACGCCTTCAGCAGAGTTTATCATGCTTTATTTAAAACATATATCATAAAGGGACAGAGACAGCAGTGCCTGATTGGTCATGACATGAAGCTCCCAGCTGCACAAAACATTTTGGTAGGCTAGCTGGCTCCCTCTGATTAGACCTGACAGATTATTAGAATAGTAGTATTTGATGGACCCTGAGAACAGCAACTGACATACAATTTCAGTACTCAGTATTGGTTCTTTCAGTAAAAAGTATCACTATCTATTGATGCTTGATTTTATTAGTAACTTTTTCTCTTTTCTAGGCATCTCTTTTTCTTCTTTCTTTTTGGTGTTAGTGGGGTTTTTTTGTTTGTTTGGTNGTCTCCCTGTTACTCTCTTAGCAAGCTGACAGCTGACAAGGTAATATCTTGATCATGAGTATCACTATGAGATGTAGAGGAGCACTGAACCCCATCCCTTTTTCTGCGCTTCACCTATCAGATTAATTTTATATCTACTGCAAAGAACAAAATTAGCTGAAATGAAAAAGGAGATTCATAACAATAACAGCAGAGACTTATTTTGTTGTGTGTGAGAACACTGGGAGGTCTGACAGGCATTAAGCCTTCATTTCCATTCACTGACAAGGAAATAGATGCATGGAGCCTTTGGGACAAATGGTACATTTTTAAAGGTGTGAGAAAATGTCGATTACAGAGGTGTGAGTGTATCCTTTGTGCTCTAACCAGTCTTTTTTCATTTATCCAACACATAGCACAACCCCCTTGGCAATTAGAGGAATGATAGCTCTGTGGGATGATGATACTGATACAGGGCACTGAAGAAGCTGCATCTGTGCACCTTCCACATTGTTTAGCTTCCATCCCTTGCAGACTGCTTATGGATGTTTTTTCCCAGCACTCCTCTCACAGTGCTAACTCTGAGTTTGTTCCAAGTGATACACCTTCCTATAGAGTGGGATGACAGTGATCATTAGTGTAAAAATTGCTTCGCACTTCCTATTATCATTCCTATTTCCTTCTTCAACCAAAACTTATCTGCTAAAGGGAAGCAAAATGCTCTTTTGCATAGCAAAGGGTCAGGCACTCTGTAGAAAGGAATTGGATGTTACAAGGCAGTGATTATACCATAAAACATAGGGACAAATGGATTCAGGTTAAGACAACCTGCATTCCATTTTGAGTAGTGAATTTCCCACTACAATGAAATTTTTTTGATGTGTTTTTATGTGCTGTATTTCTCAGTGTAGGATGATATGCTCTGGATGGGCATATTTAAATTTTTATCTTATTTTATAGCTACAATAAATGAAATGTTAAATCATTGGAGATAAATGCTTCCTATCTTCCTATGTTTTTACAAGAGTAGCACTTTGGCTTTACAGATTCCCAAGTGCAACCATGGCTGCAAAAACAGGAGATGCACAAAGAAAATGCATGAGTGGCATAAACATTCTATGATCTGAGATATTCATGCATAGTGGTTCCACTTATCTATAATAAAACAACTTAAATATGAGGCAAGGGATGGATTAGGTGACTCCCTAACCAATTTTCTATTATTTTAAAACCTCACACTATCAAAATCTGTATTGTGCACCACAGGACTGTATGTTTTATACACAAATANATGAGTATCACTATGAGATGTAGAGGAGCACTGAACCCCATCCCTTTTTCTGCGCTTCACCTATCAGATTAATTTTATATCTACTGCAAAGAACAAAATTAGCTGAAATGAAAAAGGAGATTCATAACAATAACAGCAGAGACTTATTTTGTTGTGTGTGAGAACACTGGGAGGTCTGACAGGCATTAAGCCTTCATTTCCATTCACTGACAAGGAAATAGATGCATGGAGCCTTTGGGACAAATGGTACATTTTTAAAGGTGTGAGAAAATGTCGATTACAGAGGTGTGAGTGTATCCTTTGTGCTCTAACCAGTCTTTTTTCATTTATCCAACACATAGCACAACCCCCTTGGCAATTAGAGGAATGATAGCTCTGTGGGATGATACTGATACGGGGCACTGAAGAAGCTGCATCTGTGCGCCTTCCACATTGTTTAGCTTCCATCCCTTGCAGACTGCTTATGGATGTTTTTTCCCAGCACTCCTCTCACAGTGCTAACTCTGAGTTTGTTCCAAGTGATACACCTTCCTATAGAGTGGGATGACAGTGATCATTAGTGTAAAAATTGCTTCGCACTTCCTATTATCATTCCTATTTCCTTCTTCAACCAAAACTTATCTGCTAAAGGGAAGCAAAATGCTCTTTTGCATAGCAAAGGGTCAGGCACTCTGTAGAAAGGAATTGGATGTTACAAGGCAGTGATTATACCATAAAACATAGGGACAAATGGATTCAGGTTAAGACAACCTGCATTCCATTTTGAGTAGTGAATTTCCCACTACAATGAAATTTTTTTGATGTGTTTTTATGTGCTGTATTTCTCAGTGTAGGATGATATGCTCTGGATGGGCATATTTAAATTTTTATCTTATTTTATAGCTACAATAAATGAAATGTTAAATCATTGGAGATAAATGCTTCCTATCTTCCTATGTTTTTACAAGAGTAGCACTTTGGCTTTACAGATTCCCAAGTGCAACCATGGCTGCAAAAACAGGAGATGCACAAAGAAAATGCATGAGTGGCATAAACATTCTATGATCTGAGATATTCATGCATAGTGGTTCCACTTATCTATAATAAAACAACTTAAATATGAGGCAAGGGATGGATTAGGTGACTCCCTAACCAATTTTCTATTATTTTAAAACCTCACACTATCAAAATCTGTATTGTGCACCACAGGACTGTATGTTTTATACACAAATATTTTGTCTGTAGGGTTTCTATGGCTCACTGTTGAGCTGAAGCTCTTCTTCTCCCATCTTTACCACACCTTAAGAAAGAGCTTCATCTGAGAAGAGCTCCAGGGCAAAAATGAGGAATAACAGATTAAAACATTGAGAAAACCTCTTACCATATTTCATTTCACTTGCAATTTCTGGCGGTGTTCCCCTGTGTTAAAATGGTCCTCTGGCTTAAACTAGCCCCGAATATGTTTAGGAAACCAAAGCACAAACATCATAACTAATGATCCATGGTTACATATAAACTGGTTACCCATTCAAGCTGAAAATTTTCATGGGACAGAAGCATTTGCTGTGAGAAGATAGGTAATAAATATGTTCTTTACAAATGCCACTTCCTTGGTGGTTTCACACCTATTGTCCCACATGAGCAATGATGTTCTTTAGAGTCTAATTAAACCATCCACTCACACCATCTTTTAACTTTAGAGTTGCAACACTGTCTCCTTCAAAGAAAGATTGTGGAATCAAGAGCTGTCACGGCCCAGATCAATGCAAATTTATCTGTATAGCCTGGAGAGGCAACAGTTCAGCCTTTAATTTGTGTATCAGTCTTTTCCATGACTGGGTGCATTTCAAAGACAAACCATCACACACAGTTAGTGCCTTGATTTGTCCCTGTCCAAGGAAACCTGCAGAGCCTCTTTAGTATTTCTAGCAGCCCTGCTAGAAATACTAAAAAGACAGGCCAGCTCCTTCCAGGGCAGCTGTGCCTGCCTCAGATTGCAGTGGCATTCGTGATATACCTCAGCTATACCAGTTTTGCCAAGGTTCAGTTTTGTGGCATCCAGTCCTAACTGGGAAGGATCAGCAAAGGAGAATCTCTGTTACCACTGATAATTAGTGGCACATGAAAAAGAAAAACACATAAAGTGGAGGTAAATGATAAAAATACAAGTAGCAAAGAACAAGGCACCTTCATGATTGAGAATACTATCCTAATGGTATTTTTAGTCTGATTTCTGGGCATTGGCTTAGTAGGGGAAAAATGGCAGAACAATCACTTAAAGAAAAGCATTCCGTGACAGATCTGGAGATCTGTGTCCTGCAGTGCTCAGAAGCCTCAGCAGATCTTTTTTTAAGCCCTTAGCACCCTACCTCTCCTTCACACATGCTAAGGGCTGTGGCACAAAAAGGAGGGATTTTTCTATATCTGCATGAGAGAAACATGCTGCTGCCACCTCTCTCAGTGCCCGTCCTTCCATCTTTGGCTGCTGCAGTGCAGTGCTCCTCTCCTCCCTCTCACCAGAAGTGGGGTGAGTTGGGCACGGGAGAGAGCTGCAGAGTGATGTACATCACTTTGGGAGTGTGCTGGGGGCATCAGCACAACCTGCTCTCTCTTGGTTTGGTTCCTTGGCTGGCTATGGCTGTTACCACCTGAGAGCTTAAACACCCTGCAAGGTCTATGGGAGATTCAGAGGAGGTGGACATCCCTAAAATTACTGCATATACTCAGAAGGTCTGGGTTGTTATCATTAAACAGTGAAAATAAAGAGGAAAAAGTGGGAAGTTGTGAGCTCTGATTTTCAAGATATGGAAAGTCACTCTATGTTAATATTCCCATCAGCATAATAACATATTGGCTCAGTGATGTTGCAGTGATTAGTTAATATCTGTGCAGCTCTTCAAATTTGCAAATCCTTATTCATCATTTTTAGCACCAGTTTTATGAGCTGGTGCTAAAAATCACTGCCAAATGCTATAAAAGTGATCGATATCACTATTAAGGCATCAATATTCTTCCTGCAATCACTCACAAAGGATGAATATCCAGAAAAATTTTAGAATCAAAATAGTTAATAGGGTGGATAAATTATTCAGAGATGCTGACAATGATGTTCTCCTGTTAATTAATAAGATACATCTAGGGAATTCCAATTGTCTTCCTGAGTAAGCTCCACTTCCAGCTGATGCTAAAAGCTTGTTATGGAGTGGTTGGTCTTTTGAAATGTGCCATTAAAATATTTCAGTTTTAATAGATGAAATATATCTCTCCTTTGCAGAAAAAATAGAAATGTATTTTTATGCCTTTTTTTTTTTCTTTCTTTTTTTTTAAGAAAAGAAGCCTGAAGCTAAGAAAAGAAGAAAATAAGGATGAGGCAAATTCATATAATGTTCAATGTAAATCAGCTATCACCACTCCTTATAACCCCAGCCTTCAAACCTTTGAGGTGCTACTGCAGTTTCAGATCTGCATGACTTCAATTAAAATTCCAACTGTTTAAAAGGAAACCAAAGAGACCAAAAGCAGATGGATGTGTCCATGTCACTTGCACTGGGATGTGGACACATCACACATTACCCAGTGACTTGTCCAGAGAATTGAGGGAGAAGTGCACTTGGGATCTGCAGCATTTATTTTCTTCAAGCTTAACGAAACCTGCTGCAACCAACAAAAACCAGTTCATTTTCTTAAGAGACCTTGCCTCTGGAAGGATGTTGTGCAGGGACACAGATGGAGAAAATTTTACTGCTGCTAGAAACACGCAGTTTTCTGGACAAAAAACTTAATTTTGACTCTGACTCCTGCAATTTTAGCACACAGTTACAGGAGCCATGGAGAAGAAGAAGGAAAGGATAAGCTTCTAATGTAAGCCAATACACAACAGCAACAAAAACAAAAAACAACAAAAAAACCCCAACTTCCCAGGAGGTGACCATGAGAAGACCTCACTAACGCTAATCACCACTGAAAGGGTTTGTTTATGTTCTCCATTTCATAAAACATCCAAGAGCCACATGGTAAAAAAAAGAAACTATTTCATGTGATGGTTTTGTGCAATGCATGCTCAAGTTTTTATATATTTTATTTCTTTGTTGGGAAGTGATAACACAGTCATTGATTAACGTGAATTCTTGCAAATAATATTTTAAAAAATGGGAGAAAGCTTGTATATGTTTCAAAGTGCTATGGAAATGAATGTATTAAAAATATTTTCCCTTTATTTTAAGAGAAGCTATGGCAAAGGATATAATATATTACCCTGTAACTCTGAAAGTAATTTTCAACACACCACCTACACTAAAAGTGTTAATAACTTCCCTAAGGTGAGTGTCATGCAGAACACAGATAAATGCTATTACTGTTTTCAATTTTTAAGGCTTTTGAGACTTATTGCCTGAAATGTCTGCTTCTTATTTTCATGCCATTAATTTTGCATGTTTCTCACTGTCAGTGTACAGCAGGTTAAGAATCCAAAACATTCTGAAGAACTTCAAAAGAATAAAATAGAATTTTCTATTTGAAGTTTATTTGAATCTTCAAATAATATATGCTTTGGTTTTAAATTAAATCCAGATTGTTTTCTTTTGCTAGAGTACCCCCCCCAAATCACAGAGTAAAAACGTGAAGAATTTATAACCTCAGTTAAATGTTGCTCATATTGAACACTGAAAATTATGTAACATTCTTAATAATTGAAATATATGCATTCTTAATAATTAAAATATATTGCATTTTGAATGAATTAGAACAATCACTGCTCATTTCCCTATGAATAGATATTAATAGATAACTAAAGAGTACAAATTTCTAGTGTAGCAAAACTGTCTGTCCCCATGATCCCATGGATCTTCAAACCAGAATTAGATTTCATCTTTGAATCTTCTCACCGTTCTATGAATAAATTTCCCTGCCTGGCCATTCTCATGATGTCTCTTTCACTAGGAGAAACTTCCTTTCTGGCTAGCATGAATTCTTAGCTTTCTGGTAATAACACTGAAGACTTTTTTTTCTTCTCTTTCTGTACATTCTGCACTAGAATTGGAAGTGGCCTGGTCCTTCACTTACTTCTCTGCTGCCTTAATTAATCCAGACTTCTGGAAATCTTAAACTTCATCACTGATCTCATCCACTCCTTAACCATCACATTATTGACCAGAGGCTCACTTAAGTGTGGAAGATACAATTTCCATATAAATTAACTTAAAGTGCTTCAGTAGCACTTTTAGTGCTACTTAACTCTAGCAATGTTTAATATGAATAAAAAAAAAAAAAAAATTGTGTCCTGATCATGTGATTCATTGCCAAGAGGAAAAGAAAGAAAATCTTTTGGATTGCCTTGCCATCTTAGACACTGTCACAATTGCACAACATGAAAAACAAAAGAAAAACCCTTGATTAATAGAACAAATGATGGTATTTCTATTATGGTTTACACCTTGCAAATGAGGTCACGTTCTCTTCAAGAACTTGAAACATCTGGATGTTGCATAATAGCATGTGCAAGTTCAATCTCACATGGGAGAATAAGAAAAATGCATGCAAAAGTGGGACAGCACAGTGAAAAATGATCTAGTGGCTCACTAGCTTAATGATGCTGATGGAACAGAAAACATTTCCCAGGCATTTGAGACTCCACGACCCATTCCACTCCCACTGGTTGTGTGGACCAGTCTAACTTTCCTTGCAAGCCCATTCTCAAGACTTCCAAAAATTCATCAGCTGAAGACCAATGACTCAAAGTTGCTTGGCAGCAGCTTGGCAAAGGTTATAAAATAATACTTCATGCTAGGGCAAAATCAAGCTGATAAATGGAAGCACACAGACTAGAAGTATAGATGCAAGTTTGCTAAATCAGGTTTCTTCACCCGAGTTTGAAACATTGTCAGGCTTGTTTTGGGTTCCTTTCCTCCCAGGTCAGATAAACTACTCTCAGCCAAGCCTGCAGTAGCTGAGGTCCATTTGCTCACTCTGGGGAATATCTCTGAACTTTTCTGCAATAAGGTTTGCCTGTTTTCCTTGCCAAAATTCCTTCCTCTGCACTCTGCTCTGGGATGACACCTGATATCGACTGTTGCTCTTTGCCAGCTTCAGTTGCATTGCAGCAGGGAGCTGCAGTGTGCTGATATTATTAATATAATAAATTCTAGAATTACACGATGAAGTGCTTTAATTTCCTCCTTTGATCTTCTTCTCTCAACCCTGACCTGTGCCCTATCTTTACCCTCTAGCATTTGAAACCTCCTAATGACTTCAAAGAGCTGCAAAACAAGATAGGTTTTTTCCTTCATAGCATGTTACCCCTCTCTGCCCCAGATCAGAGGCCTTGTTGGAGGTCTCTTTCCATGTCATTTGGAAAATGTGTAAATAGTCTCCTAACACCCTTCACTGAGAAGGTCAAAACAGCTCACATCACAGCAGATGGACTAAACTGTTAGAATGAGGCTCTCAGAAATCACCCAAATCTGAAACTACTTTCTATTGAATATTCAAGTGGACTTTATCCATGAAAGATTAACTTCCTTGACCCTCTGAGGCCTCTTCTGCATCCATTGTGCAGAGCACTAGCATGCCATGTCAGCTTTAAAGAGTATATAATTCACACCCACCTGACACTGCCAGGGTGGTGAAAGTGGATCTGGGTGTAAATTAAGAGTGCACCTTAGCTTCAGGTAATTTGGCACTAGAATTAATTAAATCAATATTTGAACATTATTTAATCTTAATTTGTATTAAGTATAAAGAAATACAGTCTGACTGACTTCAGAGTGGATGACACTATTTTCCTAGACATGTACCCTAAGCCAGAGTTAAAAAAATTTATACATACTCTCAGCTGAAATATTTCAGCATCTAAGCCATACTTGTTTGTTCTTGTACAATATGTAGTGTTCACTTTTAGTCACAAATATTCCCTTGATTTCAGAGGGCTTCAGCTGAATGGTGGAGGTGAGGCATCACAACTCGACGGGAGGAATTTGTTTGGCAGAGCTCTCCATTAGACATGGACAGTCTGACCCTTTGGAACATCTGGCTGGATTTGCAAAGGTGATGAATGCCCACAAGTTTACCTAAACACTACACACAGATCCTCTGTAAAAATCAAACAATTTGTAGATATTTGACAACTCAGGAGCTGCAAGAAATTAGCAGGTACTATATGCGCATACAGTTACAAGGAGAAAGCCCAAGAGCATAACTATTATTTGATTATGACAACCAAAAAGCTGAAGTTAAATTTCACCTTACACCTTGCTGAACTTTATTTTGCAAAACCTATTCTCTGAAGGGCCTAGTTTTTTGCGGGTTTTTTGATTCTTGCCAAATGTGAAAACAGCCAGAATTGTCAGCTTTCAGAGCAAGAAGAAAATCTCTTCCATTCTTGTGGGTGTTTGAAGTAGAGGTAGACAGTTATTGTTGCTCATATTATTCTTTAACCATGGCTGTGGGCATGAGAGGAGATGTAGATCCTAATTTATTTTTATGCTGTGTCCATAAATATATTTTAAAATCATACTACTGGTACCCTTTTATTACTTATTCAGAGTAATGTAAGTCAAACCAGATAAAGAACAGCCAGTAGCTTGGACTATTTGTCCACAGGAAAAAATAAAAACCATCAAGCCTTGTGTGAGTTATCTGGCCATGTCATCTGGAAAACAGAGATGGTTTCTGCTCATCTCTTTGTCCCTTCTTTGACCCCCATGCCAGACAGACTGAGGGATTAAACAAATTTACCTTTTCTCAGCAAGAGTATCAGGGCAACACAGAAGAGCATTGTTTCCCTCTCTTATGTAAGAACAGTGTTAATCACAATTCTGAGGAATAAAAGGAAATTATGGCTCCTATCTTTGATGTCTGTGAAGAAATGCCAGAGAGAGGATCAGGCTTGTGTCTACATGCACAATCAAGACTGATAAATATCACAGGAGAACCCTTAGAGATGGATGCCAAAAGGGAGCTTTCAGAAAGCATATGGAATTGTATTTAACATTTATGTACATTTAGATCAGGAGAATATTTTCAAAGGAATACACTAGAGTAAGGGATATATTCTGACTTCCATGAACAGTTTTGTTTACTTTGAAGACAGCTGCATGTCCAAATTTCCCAAGGACTGGGTCTGGACCTGTTCCAAGTGATAACTGCTAAAGCAGGAGGCCAGCATTAGACAGTATCCTTGTCACTATTATCCAACCCCTCAAAGCCGCTGGGATACACAGATAAGAAGCTGGCATGAATGAATCACTGAAGGAAAATTACAAGTCACAGAAGAAATTGCATTTCAGACTCGTTGACTTTCCTTCTGGCTGAACGAAAACTACTACACCAGCAGGTGTGCCAGCAGCATGGAAAACGCTGTTAATTTACAAACACCAACCACTGCTTTGCAAAGAGGCCATGTGGCCTCCCATGCGTGGCTGAGCCTCCTCAGCTGCCCTTTGCTAAGCTCTGGCTTTGTCCTGTGCTGCAGGCTCTCTGCTTCCACAATACCACAGCGCCAGAGGCAGAATTAAACACCGTCTTTGACTGGAGTAAAAGCAAACTTACAGATGACACGGCTTCTATCACCTTTTGTAAAAAGCCAGGAGAATCCTGCAGATGACCTGCCCGGGAGGGGAAGGACTGCTGCTGAGCACAGAAATTGCTCCAAGCAGTCACACATCTCAGTGAGCACAGCAAAGGTGCAATCCCTGCATTTGAGATGTGCTGGGCACAAAGCTTCCAACTGTTGTGCAGAAAGGCCACGTTGCTGCTCCGTCACTGTGTTAGCAAGAGGGGACAGTTCAGCCACTTTGCCAGGTGCTGCTGCTGTTCTGGCTCCAGGTCTATCCTGACATTGGTTTTGCACAGCTCCATCTCTTTTCTCTCAGCTCATCCCAACTAGTGAAATGGTAAAGACATATCATCGCTGGCAATAATCACCTCAGCTTGGTTTGGTTTTGGGTTTGGAGTTTTTTTGTTCCTTCTTTTCTTCCCCCTTTAGGACCACCTGCTTGATTTTATTGTTCTCTAATAAAATAGAGTTTTAAAGAAATTGCAGGACCCCTGCATTGCCAGATAATTGTAATTTTCTTCAAATTAATAACCAGGTCCAGGGAGTACAATTAGGAATGAAAATTGTGGCAAAAGAAATATTCCTGGTTGTGTAGGTTTTTGTTAAATAACTGAGAAGAAATAGGCAACGTAATTATTAGAAAGCAGCTGGAATATTGGTTTTGCTTTGCATCCACTACCACCAGGAAGCACTGCCTGTGCTGTGGGACTTGGAGTGGTATGGCACCATTCTCCTTGGTGATCTGGTCTTTTCTGTTCCAAACAGCTGTAGGATTTCTTTTGAACTGCATAACTTATATTCTTTGTTACAAGGCTGGCACTGACCTAATTCAGCTCTCAATTTCAGGATGTAATAAGTACAAGGAAGGGAAGTCTGAATCATCTGTAGGCTGTTACCTACTCATTGCACATGTAGACACAAGGGATTGACTAGGAACAGGAAAATGATCTTTTAAATATATGTTTACAGGTATATTATCCTTATTTTCAGGTGGTTTTGTTTGTATCATATATATACTGTATTGTAGTCTGGTTTGTTAAGATGACTGATTTTGTGATTTTTTTTGCCACAGAATCCCAGTTAACTGAGATGTGTTCACTAAATTCACATCAGAAATATCTGCAATTTTTATCTGTTAAATCTCTTACGCATCTGCTCAAATGCAGGTGGAGAATTAAATTCACTCCTGTGGGCCAAAAGCTTTTTAATCTCTCCTTAGCTCTGCTTTTGATGCCCACCTGACCACAGCACTCTCTCACCCCATGGCTAAAACCTCCAGGATATCAGCAACAGGAGTTCCCATCACCCCTGTGGTAGGAACCCCTCAGAGTGCCTGTTTCTGGACTGGCTGCAGACACGTGCCTTGGGTTCACAGTTGGGATGGGCATCCTTGCAAAATGACAGAGCAGCCTTTGGCTCCTTCCACCTGATGTCCAGAGGCAGGAGAAGGATTAAATAGCAAAAAGACCTGGTTTTCCCATCAGATATTTCCTGGCTGTAGCAGTTGGAGCATATTATATTCCAAAAGCTTCTCTAATTTTGACTCAATTTGTTTGTTATTGCAGTGGATGAAAAAGGACACTCATTTGCACTTGACTTACAGTTTAGCTTCTTCTTCTCATATAGATAGCAATCGCTATTATTTTCCCCCATAAATTGTGATTTTCTATGGGAGATGTTAACCCAAACACTTTATCTTTTTAAGCTTTGGTATATTTCTTTTTCAAGTCTTAACTAGAAGTCAATGAAATTGAAGAACATACACCAGTGGAGAATATTAGAATTCTCCCACGGCAGCTTTACTGTAGTTGTTGTTAGTACTGAGTATTTGGGTGCTTTATTTGGATTAATATTATATTAATTTAAATTGTGTGGTTATATTCCACACCTTGAACATCAAATAAGAGAAATGAGTTATTAAAAGAGAATACTCACTTCTACTATTTGAATTGTAAACCATTTTGTAAGAAAAACACCCTGTGACTGGGCTGTGTAGTGTTCTGAAGTGTCCATTTCAGAACTTAGTGTGGGGTGAACATGTAGCCTATTCAGTCAGACTGAATTATTTGGGCTTGTCTGCCCAAGGCAGCAGATTGAGAGTTGTTCTGTGCTTGCTTTAAAAATGACCTGGCTTCATGAGGTACTCAAGCCATCGAGCCAAGACTGAAGAAACTGGGTGAGCTGAACAGGTCTACCAGCTCTCATTTTCACTCTGATCTGATTAACAGAACAGGAGAAGCAATCCCTGATATTTCATGAAATTTCTCACTGACTAGGAGATGTAAATCTGTTTTGTAGCTGAAAACATAAGTTTTGTTGCTGTGCTTGTCTTTTTGGTGATGTAGGTGAAAAATCAAATGAGGATATTTTTCCATCAGTTTTAGATTCATATGTTTCTCAGCTCTGTGTCTCCCATCAATTTTCACAGATGAAAACCGATCAGCCTACGTGAAATTTAACAAGAGCAAATGCCAGATTCTGCACCTGGGATAGACAGAACAGCAGGCATGAGTATAAACTGGGAGAGGAGTGCCTGGAGAACAGCCCTGCAGAAAAGAATCTGGGGATGCTGGTAGATGGCAAATTTAATCTGAGTTAGCAGTGAGCCCTGGCAGCTACCAGGGCAAAGCTCATCTGGGGTGTCAGACCACATCATCCTTGTCAGTGCTTCAGAGGCGTTTGGACAATGCCCTTAAAAATATACTTTAATTTTCAGTCAGTCCTGAAGTGGTCAGGAGATGGTTGATAGTTGTAGGTCCCTTATAATTGAAATAGTCCATTCTATTCCATTCCATTTTATGTCCTGAGAGAGTTTAGCATTGATGGGCTACCTGACTGAGTCCAACTCTACTAAAGACATAATGAGTCTCTCTATTAATTTTCAACTGGACTTTTTTAAAACACGAATTTACAAAAAAACAGCCTCTCACAAGGTTTTGCTTTTTTTAAAGTCACTACCATAACTTGTTACTTAATTTAACCTGTCAAAAGATATTCTCTTGTCACAAAATGCCCTTTAGTAGGTTTTTGTTTGTTTCAAAAATAGTTCAAAACCAGATGTCATGTAAAGAAAAGTAATTTATTCTACCATATAATTCTTATGTTTATTTCTACCAAAGGGAAATCTTGTGGAAAATATATTATACCACATGTACATGAAAGAAAAATTTTCTTTTGCAAAGCTTAATATGAGCAGAAGTTGATTCTGGACATAGAAAGTAAGAACTTGCTTCAGGTTATATACTGGATTTTCTTTGTTATTTTGTACTGTCTAAATTAAAATGTAATTCTTCTGGGGGGGGGGGGTGGGCAGAGGGAAATTCTGGACTATTTTATATGTGGCTTTGTCACACATGGATTAGTTTGTTAGTTTGATCTAGATTATAGTTTACCAATGTTACCAGCTTTTTGCTAGAGATGTTTGTGCTTTCTCTGTCATGGTGACTTTAACATCTACCATTTCACATAGCAGCAGCACATAGCACAAAATTCTTCACTGGGGATGAACGAAAAGAAGACTTTTTGTGTGGCAAATCAGAGTCATAAAGCAGCCTGCCTAACTCTGATTATCTCTCAGCTGACTGGTAAATGGTGTCTCCAAGAAAGAAAGGCTTTAGAAAAAATAGTGCAAGTGGATAAAAAAAATTATTCTTCCCACTATCTCATGCACATTTTCTTTTTACTACATGTTTTGCATTTACACAAAGCAATAATTAAGCCTTTAATCATATATTAAAACTTACTTACTTAGAGTCATGGTATTAGTTGATAATAATGTTATAATCTGTTTCTGTGCTGTAGATCTTTTGTTAGAAAATACATGCCAGACCTGAGGATTCCTGAAAAGTGTCCATATCTGCAGAACACTGGCAAAGTTTCTTTACTGGAATATTTTTAATCACTCATGTTTTCTGTGCCTTACATAATGACTCTGTCATGCACACTTTATCAACCTGTGTTTGTGAGTTGGCATTCTGTGAGGTGTGCATGAAATAACCTCGGAATAAGGAAGAGAAAAGACATCAGCTGGCTTACGGACAGCAGTACTGGGGGCCAAAGCTGATGTGAATCAAAGTATGCACACATTGCAATGCCATACGTGCTATGGTACTGCTCAGCACTGAAAACTAGTCTGAGATCCCAAAACTATAATATCTGCATTTGATTTAATCATCTGCACTAGTCTGATTACTACCGAGTTGCAGTCTGGTTTCTTAGGAATCATGACTTCCTTCAAAAACTGGTGTATGACTAACACAGAAAGAAGGTTTCTGTTAGAAATTAAATTCCATGAACATTTAATTTTTCTTTGGAGTTTTACCAGGCAAAGGGAAAGGCACATTTCTCAAAGCAAACACAAAGCCTTCAGAAAAGACTGACATTTTTTTCATAGATTGCATCTGTCTGGGCCAGGCACAGGAGCTGTGTATTTAAGAGCCTGATGTGGGCTCCAGAAAGATTCATACAACATCTTGATAAGGCCAGGATGCCAAGAAGGTGTCACAAAGATAGGACAAGAATTTATGCCCAACCACTCCCTCCCCCTCCTTCCCCCAAAATAAGGAACTGCTCTTACCCCTACCCAATATACTGGAGACCGTGTGTGAAACACTGATGTGAATAAAAAGGCAATGTGGTGTTTCAGGAACAGTCCACCAATATGTTGACATGTTTTTAAAAGTATTTATGATGTTTAGCTCTTTCAAGTCAAGCATCCATTCTCATAACCTTCAAGAATCACAATTGCTGCTCAAATATTTTTGAAAGTCAGATATTGGCAAGCTGCAAGAGCATGAAATTGAGGTTTCTGATGTCACGTAGAGGTAGAAAAACCCTCAAACAATGCCTTAGCTTACCTTCTGTGTAATTCTCACAAAAAGGAGGAAGAGAAAGAGGAAGAGAGGAAGAGAGGAAGAGAGGAAGAGAGGAAGAGAGGAAGAGAGGAAGAGAGGAAGAGAGGAAGAGAGGAAGAGAGGAAGAGAGGAAGAGAGGAAGAGAGGAAGAGAGGAAGAGAGGAAGAGAGGAAGAGAGGAAGAGAGGGAAAGAGAAAGAGAAAGAGAAAGAGAAAGAGAAAGAGAGAAAGAGAAATTGTTGAGGAAGCATTGTACAACATTTTCCTTTTCTGAACTTCCTTCATGTTTTCTGTGGAGACTATTTATATTCTGTAACACTCAGAAGCTCTCAAGAGACAAAGAATTCAAGTGCTTTGATTCAGATTCACATGAAGCATGTCTATGTTTATCAGTACAAAGGGGAAGGAATCAGCTCCTTACAGCAACACAGTACTCGATTATAAAAGAACACAGTAATCCTCCAGCCTGAGAAACATTGTTGAATAATGAAAAAGCTAATGAAATCCAAGAAAGACAGAGTTTCCACACTGGGTTGGGTATATGGGATTGCCAATAATCCAGGAAACGTTAAGGAAAATGCTAAATGCCAAATTACACAGAAATTTCATGGCTTCTGCTCTTTGTTCTTGTCCACTGCAGTAAAACAATCAGATATGGCAATACATAACCCTATTAACCACACCAGAGGAACTGTGTGCTCAATTATCTGCAGTGAGATTTCTTTTAATGAGGTGTTTCCCTTTTCTGCCTATTAAAAGTTTACAGCCTCTTAAAGATATAAAGTCAGTAGCAAGAGACATCAGTAGAAGATAAAATTATTCTCTAGTTCAAGGCCTTGCCTAATAACAGAGGCATAAAACACTGAAATATGACTTCAGAAGCTAGAGGAGGAAATATGGCTCCATTTCTGCTCTACTGCTTTCTCCCAACACTGTCCAGGGTTGGCTGCAGCCAGGAGGGTTTGCACACTGTTTCATGGCTCCCCTCAGCATGGATAGTGGCATGCCTGCAGTAGAACTTGTTAACAGCAGATAAAGCTGCAACAATTCAGATTAGCAGCTCAGGGACTGCACCTCTAAGATCTGTAAGAGCCAAACATTCAGATCCACCCATTCATATTGCCCATATTGTCCCACACTTCCATCTTGTCTGTACCAAACCCTTCCAGGTCTGCTGAGTAGGACTGATCCTCCTCCTTTAGGCAATCATCACCTTGCTGTCTCAAAATGGCTGTACTCTGCCAAGACTGCTCCTTTGGATTGAGGCCACTTCTAAGAGTTGTTTTTCATTTAAACTTAATGACAGGTGCAAAAGCTGCATTTGCATCAGTGAGAGAAGCTCTCACACTCTCATGTGCTTGGTTCTTAGGCAGCTGTCAGTGGAGAAGTCTCAGTGGGGATGTCAGAGGTATGAGGAAGATGTTTCATTTATTAAGATCTGATTCATGTCACTGGCTGAGTGAGAAGATCCTGAAGCCTATATTTGTAAAGTCAAATAAATAAAAAAATAAGTTTAACTAAAGAAAGAGAGAAGAGCTCCATGGAAATGTAGTATGTGCATAATGTATTTTGAAATTAAAGAAAGCATGTATAAGAGACGTGAATCACTAAGCTGAGAGCGTGATTTTTTTTTTCTGTTTTACTTAATTGCTGTGAGCAAGAAATCCCACTGGAGTTTTGAACTACAGAAAAAAAAGTTTTCTGAAAAAATCTGGAAGATTGTTCAGTGAATATATCAAGACTAATTATTTCTAATTAAGCAGCGAGACAAGAGCACAAGATTGTGTACAAACACAGCTAGAGAAATATGTTGCTCTGATGTATGGACTGTGTGCATACAATCTTAATAGGAATAAGGTTGAGAAATTAAGGCTACAGTCAAATACTTGAGATAAACTACATGTAACAGTACATAATGTGTAGCTGAAGGGCAGTTGGGGAGTCAATTAACCATATAAGATGTAGATTGTACAGTTTATGGTACCAAATATTCCAAATTCTGTCACATATGCAACAAAATTAGAATCAGTGGGGAAAAAATGTCTAGAAGCATATAGTGTATTTCTGAGGAGACCAGGCAGAAAAAGGGAAGAGGAGCAGTGAAAAAGTGTGGGTAGATGTGGCAGAAAATGGAGGATAAGGTGTAAAATCAAACAGACCACAAAGGAGGTTGGACTTTCTGATGGCAGGGGTGCAAACATCTACAGCCAGCTGTTCTTGCAGACCCAAGCCCAGTGGGATGACAGAGCCAGCCCCAAGGGACAGTCCTCTGGACTCTCCATCAGGTGCTGTGACTGGAAGGTTTGGTGTTGGAGCAAAGATGGACAGAATTGCATTCTAACACTAAGTAAGGTGAGGAGGAACGGGTGGTAGAATTGTATTGTAACAGCAGGTGTGAGCTATTAAAAGTATTTAAGAGTGATAAATAAAAGTTTAATAATTGTCTATAATAATGTGCAAAACAACACAATTGTAAATTGTTAACAGCAGTGTTATTCCATTATTTGAATAGGTTATTGGCTTTTTGATATTTTTTCTTTCTTAGCAGTTTGCTGCTAAATCAATAAACATTATTGATTCTTGTACCAATTGTGTTTCAGGGCAGCATTCTGAAGGGGCAGTGGATTCCTCAATTCAGAAGAGGAAGTGAGCAGCCCTTCACACAATCTCACACTATTCCTATGCTGCAGCTCCAAATTCAGGTGTCTCCTGTGTAACTTAACTCCAGGGAGGAGAAATCTGATTTCAGCATTCAATCTCACTGCAGGAGACCTGCTTTATCTCACTCCCTGGTACCAGGCTGCTGTGCCTAAACCAAAAGTTTTGCAGCACTCAATGCAGACTCTCTCTCTCAGATATCCATGGTCTGTGACACTCTAGTGAACACAGCTTATGAGCTGCTGATAGGAGGAAACCTACCTGCATGAAACCATTGAATAGTTTTGAATTAGCATATTTATTTCAATAGATTTTAAATTCAAAAGAGCAAATACATTTAAACAAAAAGTTTGTCACAATGTTATTTCCAATTTGTATTCACTCAGATGTTTGATTTTGCAATGACAGAGCTACTTCTTCAAGCTTGTTTTTAAAGACATCTCCCCAGAAAAATAAGTAATCTTCATTTTCAATAGACTTGTCTCAAAAGTCAGCAAAGATGGGGGGGAAAGGGGCGTATTTGTATAATCTTTCTGTGGACATTTTGTGTGGGTACTGTCATTCTGAGAGATGAGAAGAAAATTGATCCAGCATTACTCACTCTAATTTTAGCAAATTCTAAATTATAGTTATTAATTGTAGGAACTATCACTCAAAACTAAGATGGACATTTCATCCTTTCTTTTTCTCGCTGGATATTTTTCAATATATATGGAAATGGTGGGCTTGAGCATCACCTCAGATTATAATGAGAATTTAAAAGTTCTTCAAAGTTAGTGCAAGCAAGAACTTACTGCAAACAAGAACTTACTGCAAAGAATTGTGAGTAATAGCATGTAAACTATTATTTAGAAAGCAAGGTCAGTCTCTGGAAAAAGATTAAAATATTCGAAGAGCCACAGAATTGTCTGGCTTTTAAAAAATAGCATCCTTACAAGCTGGAGTTATTTTGTTACCATGTAATTTTAATTTCATTTGTATTTTCAGGCTAGGTCATTGAAAGAGATAATAGGAAGTTTCATAATGCTCATATTGCTTGGCAGAACTACATCTCCCTGAAAGGACATCTACAATGATGCCTTTCAAAATTTCATCAGCCTCCAAGAGCAAATGTGCAAACAGGGAGAAAATGGTTTTAAAAGCCTGTGAAAGCATTACTTCCAGTGCTTCTGCAATTAAAAGTAAAGACTTCTTTTGTGTCTGATTATTGCCATTACTATTTTCACAGACCTCCTCATGATTTTCTACACATTTATTCTCTTTGGATCCAGCCCAACCTGCCATACAGTTTGATATCTGCACTGCGAGTGAATGTATATCTGTACCATCAGAAATAAAAATTCCAACAGTATAAGTTTAGTGCTAAAAAGTCACCTTAAGTCCTCATTAAAAAAAAAAAAAAAATTAAGTAATTCAATCCTTTTAGAATAGATGTTTAAATAATTTCTTACATTTATTCACTGCCTCCTCACACCTACATCAACTAGAGATTGACCAAAATTATTTTCACCTCTAGAACTCTGTGGAAGTGCAATTCTAACACACAGGTTTCTGGAGACATTGAGAGAGAATGAGGCACAGACTAAAGGTGAAACAGGCATTTCTTTCCCCACTCAAAATCTAGGTGTTTTTATCAAATTACAGGAACATTTCACGTAATTATCTCATGCTTCATTTTATCACAAAATCCTTTTATCTCCTGCTTTAAAGCCACTTCTTGTTTCTCTTTTTGAATTTCCCCCTCCCAGTACCTGTTTAAGTTATAACTTCGATTTTCTCTTTATGATTTATCATGCACGTTTTCCCTCCTTCTTTGCCCCGTTTTTGATCTGTTAGTTAAGAATCTGTATTCTGAGTCTTTGGTTCACAGTTCTGGTGGAATTATTACTGTTGTGTAAATCTGAGTGCTATGATAAACAAGTAGCAATTCATATTGCTCTTCCTGCCGTTGCTGTGCTTTCCTGATAATGTAAAAAAATCACTTTTGAAGCCCTTGAAGCCCCACTTATCATTTGCTAATGGGTACTCCATAAATGAGAATTGGAAGATTTGTCAGTGTTGGAGCATAAAATAAAGTATTTTATTCAGGTAATTCAAATATTCCCACAGCATCTTTTCATATTGCTGTTGCTGATAACGGAAGGAACTCAAATATAATTTGGAGGTTTTTTTACTTACTCTAGAGCTGGGCTTTCTTGTCAGAGGGATTTGTGGTTATGACTATTCATCTGAAATTCAAGATGAGTTCTTTGAGATTCTCTAAATGGAAAATATCTGTGGCTAAGAGTACCTAAAATTGAGTAGGATACAACACTGCTGAGGACCTGAAATTTGTCATAACTTTGTCAGGAAGTTCAGTTTAACTATCTGCCAAGTGGGAGTCAGACAAGTAGCACAATATGACCTCATCCTATTGGAAAACTTTGTCAATAATAGCTATAGAAAGAAGCAACTTTAAAAAGTAATTTAAATTTGCAATAGGGAAGTGCTGTATTATATGGACCAGTAGAAAATGAGACCTCTTTTCTGCAAGAAATTGTCAAGAAGTTATGCATGCCAGGCTTTTTCCACCACATTTTCTTCTGTCTAAAGCTAAAATTTTTAAGCTCCTAAGCAGAAAATTGACATAAGTTTCTAAGTAATTAGTTTGGCTGTGTTTGCTGCCATCAGTTGCTTTACCTATTTTTTCATTAGACAAAAATTACCCTTCTCTCTATAAGTTATTTCATTTGCAGGTTACTTGTCTGCATGGCAACTAATTTTAAAACTGTATTTAACACAGTCACTAAAACTTGAACTTATCAAAGCATTCCTGTCTCTACTGGTTTAACCACTTCTAAAATTTCCAGATAATTTCATTCCTTTCTCACTGCCTTATTCTGACTGATTAGCAATCCTCCTATCATTTTATGTGCTCTGTTGAAATCCTGGTGCAAAAAAGTTTCCACTGAACTCAGTTCTTCAGAGCAATATTCACATTTTTTCACTAATGGCTGCTATTGGTTATACAATTCTTTGTCTGCTGTCAGCTCTCCAGCTTTGTCAATCTAAAATATTGCCATACACATTCTGAGATTCACTGCTAATTTACTGGTGCCACCTTGTCCTTCTCCAGTATCAGACTTCTCTAGCATTGCATCTGACAAACAGTTTCTGACACACCTGACAACACTCTTCAACAACTTGTATGTCTTCTCTTGTTATATAAATGTAATCACAAAAAAAACCCCAAACCATATTGATTCTTCTATTCATGGAAATACAATTCTAGGCTTGCTTTAAAATTCCTGACTAAAATGTTATTAATGTGGTTGGGAACAGCAACAATTTTGACTTGAATGGCCAATCAGGAAGTGCAAATAATAAGCAGTGAATAATCACTAGTCAAAGGAAACAACAGATGAAAAATTGAAGGTTGAAATGTGTTTACATAAACTGAATTGGCTGAATTATTACCAATGACAAATTCTTTATCAAAATAGAAAACAGGAATTCACAGAAAGAACTAACTGTATCAAGTAAATTATTCCTAGAAAATAATCCAACTGTGAAATTTATTGTTGACTAATGCTTTATAATTCCAATGGAAATAATCTGAACTACTCACACATTCTTGGATTCCTTGCAAAAAACCCTAAAAACCAGAAAATGAATGTAATACCACATCTGATATCCTAGTGAACTTTCTATTCAGTGTACAGCATAAGTAGTAAATAACATTGTTAAAATGAATCAAATGTAAATGAAATTGTTAGGCTGCATAAAGAATGAATAGGAAATGAATACTGGGAAGTTCATAACATCACTGTGTAAATTGCTTGTGAGACATCACTTGACATTTTTCATTCAGTTTCATCATATCTCAGAAAAGATATTGCTGAAGGTGAAGTGTGGAAAAAGGATTGACAAAATATTATGCATAATACAGAATGAAAACACAGTGATTTCCACAGAAGGAGAGATTTGAAAGACCAAGTCTGTTCTCTTTAGTGAGGACATGACTGAAAGTGGGCATTTCAGGAAACTAGCAGAAATTTCTAGTGAACATACAGAAAATGTAAAACAGATATCCAGCACCTACTGTACTCATATAGCAAGAGGTAAGAAAGGGAGTTCAATAAAACAATATACAAACTGAAGCTGATCAATAAAAACACTTTTTACATAGCTATGGCTGAGGTACAGAGCCCACTGACACAAAATAATTCCAAGAATAAACTTAGCAGTGTTTATAAAAGGCAATTGACCTTATGTTGATGTATGGGCTAGAGAAATACAGGAGGCATATAATCCTCATCCCTCAGCATATAAATGAAGTACCAGTTGAGAAGTAATAGCAAGACATTACTCAAATGGATCAGTGATTCATTCTCCATGACTCTGTCTCTTCTGTGCTCCCCTGGAATGGAAAAAAATCAACTTCCACTCTTGCTCTGTCTACCTAGCTCTAGGGAGACAATCCAGAACCAAAACAGGTGGATAACTGCATGCAAGAAGGAAAGCAAGGGCTCAGGAAGAGATTGATTTCAATGAATCTCCTCCAAACTGATGGCAAGCTCTACACATTGGTATACAAGCCCTGAGAAAACCAAATCTCTTTTACCAAAAAGAAAACCAAATTATGCCTATGACAAAAGTCCATATTGTATAATTTGAATCTAGGAAATGGTTTCAGGTATTTTTAGTCATCTCTATTATGCACAGTTACAGAACAAAAGTACAGGACAAGACTAGTTTGTCTTTAGCAACACAGCTTTTTTATCTAAGGGACAAAATATTTGTTGTCTTTAAAAAGTAACCTCAGATTTGATATGTTCTCCTTGAAAAGGCGTGGGTGGGATGCTTAATGCTGACAGTTTTTCCAACTTATGTCTTTTGCATATATTTTCCAAATTATCTTGTTCTTTTTATATTAGCACTATGACAATCTTTCCACTATATCCATTTCTTTGACAGGAAGAAAATTTTGATTTGACTTTGAAAGACAATCACTTTCATTTCTTCCTTTTTTTTTCCCCCCCTTATGGTTACTTGTCTTTATTCCAGAATTGTTTCTAACATGAAAACATCTATTGCCAGTTGTATAATCTCCAGGTGATGGTTTAGCTGTAATTCATAGACATCTATCAGATTATTACATGTAACATGAAACTAATATGCATATATTTTGATTTCATTTAACATTTATCTAAATTTTAGAAAAAAAATATATTATCTGAAGAAGGTGGTAGCCTTCCTTTGCATGCACACACAGGGTACCCCATCTGAATTTGACCCAAGACCTCTGATATCTATGTAAAAATTTCAATTTAATACTGGAAACCCTGACTGAGTCATGGTCCTTCTGGCTGAAGAAATAATGCTTCAAAGTCTGAGAGGTGCCAGAGTCCAAATTTTATCTCACTCTCTTACAGGGAAATTACAGATCCTCTCCTTAGCTCTGTGACTGCTCCAGAGGGAACTGAACCCATTTGGTCTTTTCTTCACAAGGTTAAATTCTCACACCAAAACAGCAGTATTGTAAATTGATAAGGCAGATTTTCAAAATTCAGTAAGTGATTATGGTCCTCTCAAAATACCTGAAAATTGTGGAGGCTAATGCTGCATAGTTAACTGCTGACCTACACATCTATGAAAGGTCTCTGTGTTCAAGTCTGGTGCATTTTTTCAAATAAACCAAAAAAAGGGAAAACTGAGCCTCAAACATTTGTTTCAAACTACATCTGACAGACCAGGGAAAACAGATACATGTATATTGGCATACAAAATGCAAATTCAGCTATAAACAAAGGTTTATTTCTAAGATTTCTTTTTCTTTTTAAAAAATGAAAAGATGCACTGCACTGGCATTCAAATTTGAAATGAAACTTCTAGGTTCAGGATGAAGAAAGGCTTTTGTGTTCATATTTCTAAGTGTAAAACCTTTCTTTTCCCTTTTTTTTTTTTTTTTTGACTACAGATAAACAACACTTTTGAGGTTAACTTGAAACAATTCTTTTCTCCTCATTTTTCAGATTTGACAGTAAGCTGAAAAACCAGTGATTTACACAGGTCTCCTCCATGACCTAGAGCTCTGTGATTCATCACTCCTCGCTCAAGTTTCATTAGCTGTTGTCTAAATGCTCATTATCTTTTGGAGATGCATATTTTATTCTTTGTTTCATCTTCCTTTAGGAAAGAAATTATTTGCTCATTTATAGGACAGCCAACAATTGTATTAGCTAGCCTTGCTGCATACCTGGAGCGAATCTTTCAAGAGCTAAGTAAACATGAAGGCAGAAAATAAATGATTCAGAGTGATCAAAAGCCTTAGGATTTCTTCCTTCTCATTTAAAATAATTTCTTCAATTATCAATACTATGATCAGAAGTTCTGACTGTAGTAAAATCTGCAAATTTTGAACACAGTCATTATTTCTTATCTTACAAAAAATAACACAAAATCACATGGCTACAACTTTCAATAGAGCTAATTGGTTATGTTTGTTATTCTCTGTAGCCCAGAAACCTTTATTTTTATTACAAATACTCTTCCGGGAATTCATTTCCCTCTGACATCGAGTGATTCTTAATAACTAATATTTTGGGATTGCTGTTATTATCAGTCTGAAATATTCCAGTGTAAGGGACTAGAAATTCTGTGCATTTTGCCTCAAAATCTCCCCTGAAATCCAACTGTGGGATGAAAGAGAAAGAAGCAGAGTTTGAAGCCGGTAGGTGTTGAGGAGGAAGCTGGAGGGTCATAACCAAAGTTGTGTTCTGCTTTGTGCCTTTCCTCACCAGAATTCAGGAATTCAGCACAGCAGAGCTCCAAGTGTGCCCATTTTCCAAATGAATTCCCTGAGAGCAGAGGACAAAATTTTAGGGAGACAGCAACCTGGACATATTCAGTCCCTTAAAGGACATTAAAGAAGATTAAAGTGCCTAAACGGTATTCCGAGGAACATGGCACTAGGGGCAGGGAGAAACTGTACCACAAAATAATTTCCCTCACAATCATAACACAAATTGAGAGGTTATGCAGAGCATCAGTTCCACTTCTCCCCATGTACCACAAGCCACAGGTTGCTTACTAGCACAGGGTAACAAACTGAGTGTTGTAGTGGCACCTCCTGACCGAAGACTGCTGGGGGAACAGAGCAAGGAGCTTTAGGGCATGGTCAGTGTCTGGTGCACTGCCACCAGCAGAGAACTTGTCAAAGGCCCAGACCCCTCTGAAAGTGTGGGACTGACACCTTTCAAAACAAAACAGCCACACTGCATTTCAAAATAAAACATCTCTTTCTTCCCTCCAGTCCATTTCCTAGAACTGCGGCTGTCAATCTGCTCTGGTGAAAGAAATCAATCCCACCCCAGGTTACCCAAGGAGCCTGGAGACTGGCAAATTTCAAGTGATGCATTTCATTTTGGCATTATCACAATTGCAACCATGGTATTTGCTGCATATCCCCATGGTCTGGTACCAAAAACGTGCAAAGAAATAGAAGCAGGTATTAAATGTGTCTCTGTGGTGTATGCCATGGGAATATATCATCCTTGTAATACACTATGGACTAAAATTTTAGATCTTTGTTTATTTGTGATGTTGTGTGGCTGCTTGGTGTCCTGTAAGTGCAGCCAAAATTTAAAGATTCTTCTTTGGATGGTGCTTCATGTATTGGAAGATTTTCACACTACAGCTGATCCCAGAGAGATGTTAAAGTTTTGTGGGAGGGTAAACATCATAATGAAACCAAGCGCTGTGACAAAACAAAAAAACAAAAAAAAAAAAAAAAAAAGAGAAAAAGAGTACAAGTGGGTGAACTAAGTCTGAAGAATTTTCCCTGATTAAAACAATCTTCCTTCTGCTCTTTGGGATGTTAATTCTTCACATTACGTGTGTCCAATGTGGTCCTTTTTTGTTTTACTAAACAAATTTTCCTTATGCCATGTACAAAACATATGTTATTATATATATTTTAATCCATTCTTTTAGCTCTCTCTGAAGCTCACTCAGTGATTTTGCCAGATGTGCTGTAAGACTAAAGGCAAATTTCCCCATAGCCCTGATATGTCTTTGATGAACTTACATTATTAACTAGATTGTGAAATGTCCTCCAGACAGACTTCTGGTGCTGTGAACAAGTCTATGATGATTCTCCTCTTAAGTCAGGTCAGGTCTGAGAAATACTGCAACAGGGCTTCTCAAAGTGCCTTTGTCACCCATCCAGGTACCACAGAAAGTTTTACTGATCACAGAGACAGTGAGAAATTTGTCTCTGTATAAAAGGTGTCAAGACAAGCCAGCACAGGAACCACCTCTCAGAGAAGATGAGATATAAGTCAGGGAAAGACCTGAAAAAACCCAGTAATTCTGTTGCCAAGGCCTGGGCCAGTTCCCAGACTTTTCAAAGCAATGCAGAATATTTGTAGCAGAATTAAAAGCAGTTGTTTCTTACCCCTTTAACAGTGGGAGGTTTTGGATGCCTTGGGACTCCTCATGTCAAAATCCTTTTCATCAGAGAAAAAGACTAAAACCTGTGCAGAATTTGCTGTTTCTCTGACTGATCATCATCAAAAAAAGCTCTGTTTATTACTGGGTTCAGTGCTCAGTTCATTGAGATTGCTCATAAGGATGAAGGCACTTCCAATTGCTCCTCTTTCCTTGCCTGTCTGAATATTTTCCATGTACTGTGGGACACAGAGGAAGAACAGCAAGGGGGATCACAATTTCCAGCTGTTTCCTTCTGATACCATTACTTAAACAAGATTCTGTTGCAATTATACAACTTGGGAACAGAGGATGTTCTCACATTTTAGTTTAAAATTTTTATTGACTTGCTTTATATTTCAGGCTCCCAAATAGTGGGATTTTTTGTGGAAAAAAGGATAGAACTCAGCACTGGCTTGGGTTCCCAGAGGACCCTGTCAGGTACCACACATGATACTTGCCAGCCCAAGGATTCTTCTACTGCCACAGCAAAAAGCATCTCCAAGACAGTGGGGAAAAGATACAGTGAGATACAAGAGTTTATGGTTCCTGCTCCTAAAAACTCCTGCATTGTTGGCTTTGCTGCAGCCACAGTTTTTTTCCTATCCTTGTGCTCTCACTTGTGCCTGGCTGCCACCTGTCATTTATGTTACAGGAAAGTTAACAGCACGCTGTATTGGCTCCTTGTCCCTCAGCAATATTCAAGAGCCATTTATAAATGCTCACTGGTGCCACCCCAGTTCTAACTCCATTGCTGTTCCATGTGTACAACTATGTCTTTGCTTTACTATTTTCATCCATGCCTGTCTTCCACTGCAGCTGCTGTTTGGACTTGGGAAGGCAGAATATTCTCCATGTCTGTGTAAGATCAGCTGTTTCTAGGTCCCATCCCACTGCAGTCCCCAGCAGTTTAATCCCAACGTGGCAGACAAACTTCCTTTACCTGTAGAGACATCCTTACTTGCTGTTGATGCCAGTTGATGGCTGGGAAAGTAAAATCATCTCCTAAAGAAATCACGGGCCACTGCACGGGCGTAACGTGGGTGTTACCAACAGAGGGGCTGATATTGCTGCATGGAAAACCAACTCATCTGCACAGCTCACTGCACACTCCTGAGAAGCACAGATCCAGGCCAAGCTGCTCAATTCCCTTTTCTCTGATGCTCTGTGGCTCGTGCAGTTCTTTCCATGGGGGACAATCAGGGACACCTTGCAGGATACGGGATTATGGTGGTCTTGTGAGGGCAAGGTACCACGTAACTGCAAAATCTTACAGTTCAGCACAGATTTACTCAGTTCCTGCTGAAAGACTTGCCAGAATGAGGCAGGCACATGGCATTCAGAGCAGCCTTGATTACAGCTTTACTGCATCCTTCTGTCTAGAGGCATCAGTCTCTTCCACAAGACAACGTCACCCAAAGCCCGTGGCTCCTGCTGCTCAGCAGTGTTGTGCCCCGAGTGGTGACACCCCGAGCTCTGTTACTGCAGCCTGTGACATGTTCATGGCCACTTACCCCTCATCAGTGCCTCTGCAGCCATGGGAGGTGTTGTGCCTGTAATCCCTATTAAATAATAAGGTCTGACAGGCCAGGCACTGCCAGCTAGTTATGGACACCCCGAGCAAGTTACAGGTCACAGGGCTGAAATCCAAATGGTTTTACCCACTCAGAAATCACACTGATTCACTGCCTCAAGCAGCCTATGGTGAGATGGGGATGGAGACTGCAGAGACAGATAAGGAAATCAGTGCAACATGGACACTTCCTGCCCATTACAGCAGTGGGTTTCACTACAGCCGTGGCTGGCAGCTTGGCTGAAAGCTGTGTTTGTGTTGCTTCCCACAGCACTGAGGCTGGAATGGCTGCAGAAGGTGAGAGTCATTCAGATTGAGACTCACCTATGCCGTGCTGTTTGCCTTCCTCTTTAGGGGCTACAGGATTTATGCTCACTTTGACCTGGTGCAAAAAATTCGGTCTCTCAACTACAAACTACCCTGGTTATGCAGAACCACTGGTTAATTAACCTGGAACTCCTAGGAAAGGAAGGGTGATTTCATGCTCCACACATGAAAGGGTAATGTTTTGGAACATAATTCTGAATGCTTAGCATCAGAAACTTAAAAGAAGGAAGACTGTCAGCCACTTCTGAAAAATTGCAAACTATTTTTAAAGTGAATTCAAGCTATCTACCCCAGAAACAGAGACACCTGAAATCCCTCCAGACCCTGTCATTAAGTCCCCGAATATATCAAATGCATATTTTGTTTTCCAGTAATGTTGGTGGGGATTAAGAAAACTATTAAGAAGAGGGTTGGAAAAATCCCTTTTTAACATAATGACAACAAACATTTACATAATCAGCGCAAAGGAGAATAAGAAACTGTCTTCAAGCTTTACCAAGGTAGCAAGTTAACTGGATTTTTTTGTATGATGGCATAGCAACACTGCAAAATGGTCTCACTATAATTAAGCACTCTATAATTTGCATGGCTTAAGGCTCGAATGCCGACATAAGGTATGTAAAAGTAGAAATACAACATTTTCAGATGCCAGACAGGGGTTTGTGTCAGTGAAGTCTTCATGGGATGAGAGATGCAGTGAAGGCCCCAGCTCCTCCTGTGGCAGGGTCTGACCCAGGGCTTTCTGCTGACCACAACCCACTTGGGAAGATCTCAACCCTTTGAAAGCCTTAGAATTTAAAGAGCCTTGGTGCTGGCTTTGTCTTAAGACACCCAGGATAATTTTGTGTCCTACAGCCTCTCCCAACACCCCTGTGATAGGACTGCTTGTGTTTGCAGCTCCTGCAGACAGGACACGTCGGCCTGGGCAGCCTGGAGCAGCACCTGGGTGACAGTGCAAGCCCCTGAGCTGCAGCCTCAGCCCACCCAGGCTGAAGGACAGGACTGATCAGTGCAAGCACCTTAACACGAGTGTGAGTTGGTTTTGCAGAGATGTTCTGAGAAAGTTCTTCCCTTTACTGGAGGACTCAGGGTTAGTGTAAACCCACCTCTTTCCTAGGTTCCTTTTTTTCCTCTAGGCTTTAATTCTACATAGTCCTTTGGGTACCACACCAGTGATGTATTTGGAGCCTGGAAAAGATTGTTTCCCTACCTTATCAGCACAAGCTCATGCTGATGAAGTTACCTAACAGGGCAAACGGCTTGTGTGATCCTTTTGACCACTTCCCCATGCTCCTAGAAGAATCTTCCCTCTCCCAGCACCAGTCATAGCTGTGAATTCACCTTAGGTCCCACAAGCATGTTTTCACACACCTGGGTATTGCCCTAGGATCCCATGGGTCACAGGGCACACATATGCACCCCTTGCACACACAGCTTTCCATTCTGGATCAAATCATGGATGCATTCAGCTTGTTCTTTGGCTAAAGTCACTCGCAGCTGGAGTGTTTCCATTTGGGTATGTATGGCACATAAATAAATTACCCTGTACCCTTAGTGCTGGCCCTATTATAAATTTTCGTTTGAAGTAAAGCATAAAAATAAGTGGTAAAGCAAAACCCAGAAATATGGTTAAAATGGAGTTTCAAAATGTACCTTGACATGTGTGCAGTGATCATCGGTTTCCCATATAATGAAACCATATTTCATCTTTTCCCTATCTTCTGGGAAGGTTTTATGCAATTCACAGCAGAAACACTTGGAAATGGGTAGATTTTCCCTTTTCAGATTAAACACCTTGCTTCACTTGTCATAATATGCTTTTTTCCCACTTTGTTACTATTTTTTCACCACCCCTTGTGTTTGAGAAATCAAATGAGTTGCCTATAGAGGCAGACAGCATTTTTCAGGAAAAATACATTTTTTCCTGTTTGTTTACCTGAGCTTGTAACTTTTTAACTGAATAAATTACAGTGAAATAAGATTTCACATATACAAAGATCAGCCTTCTACAAGAATGTAACATAAATAGAAATTGTCAATTAGTTGTATAAAAAAAAATTAGTTTGTGCCTTTCTGCTTAGAAAATTTCAGGAATTCAAAAAATCAGTTACAAGGCTAAAACGTGACGCTCACAAGCTTTTCAAGAAACGCAGAATATAAAATCATAAGAAAGAAACTCCAAGTATAATGCAAAGACTGAGAAATTTACAACTTATCTCAGTATTTTCCATGGCTGCTGAGTTCTCTTCTGAGTGATATTTGCCTGTGCTAGTGCCAGAGCTCGCTACTGTCTGTGGGAGATGGTTTCTCCAGAGATCAGCGTTCACTTGTTGTTCCCTCCCCTTGTTTCATTTCAAGAGCCTGTGGTGTTCCTCCTGGACCTAGCTGGGTCCTTTCCTCTTTGCCTGGCTCAGGTGCTTGAGATCCTGGGAATGTTTGCCATCCTCCTCCTAGCCCATTTTATTTTGATGAGGAATGCATTCCCTAGACCTCTCTGCCCGGTATGTCCCTGCTCTCTGTATGGTGCCACATGGGCAGCAAGAAAGAAAACAAAAAAAACCCAGAGAAATGGGACCTATGTGCAGAGGCCAAAAGGATGAGCTCCAAAGGGAGCTGACAGCCAGACTCTTCTGGCTGAATTGTTGCTTTTTATTGTGTTTTTTACATCAAAACACGTTTGAGGGTGTGGACCACTGAAAGCCTTGGGTGCAGTGTTTGTTTTGTTTGTTTCATGCAGTAAAGCAGACCATATGTTTACTGAATTTCAGCCATTCCACTCAATAATCCTCACACTTTATTTGTTGTCTAAACATTTGTCTCAACTTCTCTATGACAGTAACATAATACTTGATGGGTAACGGTGCTAACCCATCTGCAAGCACCAGAAAGAAACAACTCATTTCAAAAATTAGGATGTGAAGTCAAAGGATGGCTGAGATGTGATTCTGTATCTCTCAGTAACACTAAATTCTAAGTTCTCAAATGACAGTGTCCTGATATAAATAAAGTCTGAGCAGCAGCTATAAGGGAGACAATTTTGAGGGGATTGAATGGATTACAGTCCTGTGGTAGATCTCTAATCGACATCTATTCCAGAATGGGACGGATTTAAAAGTTTGATGAAACAAGATCACATTCTCCAGAGTCACAGGCAGAAAAAAAGCACTGTACAAAACAGCCAGCTATGACAGAGAGAAATTTAGGCTGGTAAGACACTGCCTAACTTTGATGAAAGTGTTCATCACAAAATTGTCCTTTCAGTGACTCGGTGCAGCACTTCAGTAAATGCAGCTGTTGTTCTTTCTCTCTGATATACACTGACCACACAAGAAATTGAGCAGTCCAGCACAACCTGTGTTCTGTTGGGTTAACAAGAAGAATCTCAGCAAGAATTCTGTGCCCCATTCTGTGCTGTAAATTACATGGTTTGTCACCAAGCTTTTTCAAAACAGATTGCAAAAGGAAGGAGTCACTCTGCCCAGAACTTGCTAAGGATCCAACTGAAAATGCAGTGTTATATGTTAAGGATGGAAATTAAGTGCACTTAAATTAATTAAATATGTAGAAAAGAAAAATCAGAAGGAATAACATGCTAATAAGTCCCTGGTAATACAGTTGTACTTGACAAAGAATATTGATTACTGGGCTGTTTCACATTTGTTATGCACTAATGCACTGAGCACACATAGAAAAGTGACAGCTCTGAAGTAATTACATAGCAATTGTCAGTACATTCTTTTGTGTTTGGGTTATTTCACTGCACTAGCATTTCTATAAATTATAACACGTCACCTTAGATGTACACAAAGGTTACATCATTTATCTTCCAACTAATCATAGAAACAAGAGCAAAAAGGTCCCTTGACAAGAATTTGGGTAAAGGCCTTAATAAAAAATTTAATGCTGTAAGACTTCTAGCTGATTTTTTTTTTTTATTATTAATTGAAGCTAGATTTAATTGTTCTCATCTAGGGTGAAAACAACAGCAACTTTCTCCAAGTGTAAATATTTATGAGATATAAACACTCAAAACTGCCCTGAAATAAACTCAATTATTTTCCAGAGGCCATTAAATAGTCAACTAATACTTGCAACTTGTATTCATGAAGATATCTCTGCTATCTGAGGCTGCATGTGGTGACCTAGAGAAAGACTCGTGAGATCCATCAGGTACCTGATTTAAGACCCCTTGATTTATCCTCGTCACAGTCTAGAGCACACATTTTATTCAAAGAATGTTATGAGCTAGTAAGTGACACAGCTGAATGAAGCACTTGCCTGTCAGAAGAGTGCTAATACAGTATTTGAAATTTATGAGTATCCTTATAGCTAAAACAATCTACTCAGATAATAATTATCAGGTCAATGCCTTTTTAGAGAAATAATTGACACCTCTGTAAAAGCTGGCATTTGGGTTTTTTGCTCGTTTGTTTGTTTCACTGTTTGGAGTGAGAAAAAAGGTAAAAAGAAAAAGGGAAAAGCCATCATTTACACAGCCAACAACATTTCCTTGCAGCAAAGAAGGCTAGCCCTGTCCCAGGCTGCATTCGAAGGGGGACTGGAGAAGATGACCATCAGGTATCCCCTCTAAATTCTATGATTTTGTGAAAGAAAAGAAAAGGGAAAGGGGGAGAGAGAGAGAAAGGGAAAAAATTACAACCACTTACCTGATTCCAGCAGTCTGAAACATAGATTTTTGTTTCCCCCTAAAATAAAAATACAAAATATATTAGGTTGAATTGTTAACTTTGTTTTTTGTTCTTTATTTGGTTCACAGTGCATTTTTGTAATATTCTGAAGCTTTATCACAATTATAAACCTCTTCATTTTGATCAATGATGGCGTTTTCCCCATTTTGATCAATGACATGGGTTTTTTTCCCCCAAACTAAATTGCTGGACTGCTTAGTTAATGATCTTGAGGTTGTTCATGTTGTTATGCCATTGTTTGTAAACTACTACTTTTATAAAAGTACAACTGTAAAGCCCATGCCAATGATTTGGGCTTGAATTAAAAATCTCTGATACTTAACCTTTTCCAACTGAGCAGTAGAAGAGACTAGAGTGGAAAACATGTTAAGTTTATGAAGACTATGATTCATTAACTTAAAAATAATCTTCTCAGTGATGCATAAGTTGAAAAATCTAAAGATGTAACCTATCCTATATTTTGTGATTCTATTCAGTAATTTTTTTTAAAAACTCAAGATAGGGAAGATGTTCCTACCAAACACTCCTCGAGAAATTTAAAACCAGGACTCAAGACACTGTTTTCAAACATTAAAGCTTACAGACATGTTAGATGTTCACTTTATATAGCAAGTATCTTAACTGTTGTAAGCTTGCATGAGGAAGCTGGAACAGCGTTGCAGAAAATCTATATGTCACAGCTTACTCATAATTGGAAAGCAAAAGGACAGTTTTCTCTTCACAGTCTGAGGTTGCTGACAGCAGCTGAGAAAGATATTTGAGTGAAGCTGGCACACATGCTAAAAAAACATTAGTTCATACTAAAAACCCTTGGGTTTTTTTTTTTTCTGAATATGAGGTAGGATTTTAATTCAGCAAGAGATAAACCTTCAAATGGATCTGGATTTTCAGTTTGCTTCAAGGCTGAGGAATTTACATGATTATGCAAACTCTAAAATTCTGCCCTTTTCAAAATGAGGCTTGGATGTTAAATGACACTATCAGTGCACATCTGCCATGACAGCCAATGTATATTTCATATATTGAACTGATGGCATACCCGGGTTTCCTGATTAGAGGTTATTTGGGGTTAGGTTTCTACTGCTTCTCTATTCTGGATAGGCCTAGAAGCACTGACTGAACACTGTTCATCATGTTCTGGGCTCGCTGACAAAAAAATGCGAGCAAAAATGAAGTATTAAAAGACAGGAAACTTCTGTGTACATTTGAGAGTGAAGATCATCAGCTACAGCTTTGGACAATAGATCAGACAAGCCTGCAGCTCATTCATTTCCAGCTGGTTCTGTACCTGATCCAGTTCACAGTAACTCAAGGGAGAAAATTTAAGACACAAATTGCTGGAGAGTTGTGCATAACTTCACCTTTCCTCCTTACGTCCAACTTCAGTATTCTACTGGGAGCACCACAATGAGATTATGGACCAAAAAGCTGATATATTTATTTCTAAATGCCAGTAACAAATCAGACAGCATGACCAAGTGCAATGAAGGGAGGCAATTACTTTTGAAAGGGTGAAAAAAGGTTCTGATTTATACTTTGCCAGTTATGAAATACTTTTAATAACTTCTTTCCCTGATGGCCACCACTCCTCACATGTCACTCTGGGCTATCCCTCGGGTATGTTTATATAACAGTCAATTGGCTCTAAAGGTCTTTTTTTTTTTTCCTATTGGGTGAATTTGACAGTCAAGTTTGAGAATGGTTTAACTCCCCATTAACTGTTGCTAATTTACAAGAGAACTCCTGCAGAAAACAAACAAACAAGCTCATAATTTGATGCAACATCAGTCTGGAACACCAAACAAAGCCATTAGGAGCAGCACAGCCATTGGGATTAGCAAACACAGGTGACTGGGGAGAAGGGGCAGTCGAGCAAACACCAGAGCTATGTCATTCTCTGGGAGAGTTGGCATAATTCCCTTCAGTTATTAATCTTCCTATGGGGTTCAAAAACATGTTGTGATAAAACTCACACACAAAGGCAAATTTAAAGCTCATGTTCACGTTTAGGAATTTTGATGTGCAGTAAATAAAAAGACACTGTTCATACTTTTTCTGAACTCATCCATAAGGACAGAATTTGAGACTCAAATGCATTTCATGGAAGGGAACTGCACACAGCAAAGCCAGACAAGCTCCTCTAAGTGTCCCATTCCAGAGTTTGAAATTTGCAGCCACTCTGCATTACATACTGAATCCTGCTGCAAACACAGTCTATGAAGGTTGGTGGGCAAGAAGTTTGTGTTCGGTCTATTTTCACTCCTGACACCCATCTCCAGCCTTCGGTGAGGCCAGCAGTGGTTATGCAAATCTCACTAGTCATAAAAAGTCAGTTTTTCCCTTCTGTATTTTAGTTAAAATAAAAAGAACTAGAATGGAGAATTCCAAAAGACCATTATATGAGCACAGTTTGTAATTGATGGTCAACTGTTCAGTGGAAAACAGAAATATTTCTTCCATGTGATCATACTTCTAAATGTTACATTTAAAGCCCTAATGATGGATTAAGACCTCATAGTATGAACTCCATTGTACAAACAAGGAGGTCTTTGTTTCAATGAATTTGGACAATACATTGTCCAAGCTACAAGCAAAATGTGGTTATGACATTTGCATAATTATTTGTAAGCATTTAATTCTTGGTGTCTTTGAAAAAAATTAATCAAGCTTAATTTCTAAGGCCATGCAAGAAACAAAAAGATCCAGATGCTGCACACTACTTAGGTGGATCAGGGCTGGCTGGCATCTGTCAGGGAGCATTTTATGCTCCAGGGAAACCCTGCATTAAAAAAAAAAATTAAAAAAAAAAAATAAAAAAAAAGATGAAGTCAACAAGGGATAGGATATATTATTAAAATAATAGGGTCTGATAGTTATGGAATGGGGGGCTGAAAAGGCAGGGAAGGAGCTTCAGTGCAATCTACAGAGGCAATAAAAAGTATAAAAAGTATTGCCGCTTGGAGGATTTTATCACACAACATTGTCAAAAATGTTTAAAATATCACTGTGCCACAGGACTGAGTAAAACCAAGGAAGAAGCAGGAGAACTAAAGCTCTCCTTTAGGATCTTTTTTTTCAGTTTATTGGCAGAAAAAACCTGACAAATTACATTATTTGAAGTAATCTCAAATGTATACGCCAATTCCAAGCAAAACATTTCTTGTCTTTTTTTTGAGTGGGGGTGGGTGTTAGGGTTTTTAGTTGGGTTTTTTATTTCTGGTTGAATGTCCTTTTATCCTTTTTACCTGTACTTTGAAAGAGTCATTAGTTTGAAATGACAATTCAGTTGATTTCATTCTCAGCTTTCAGCAGAAGGAAAGAGTAGCCTTCCTTCAAATATTTCTTTCTTCCTACCCAGAGCTACTTGATAAATTTGTTATGCTATCTGAATTAACAATAATTCCAGTTGACCCATTTGTATGGGGTGAGCAATTGCTACATCACAGTCTTACCAGCTGAGCAGTACCCAGCAGACCCAAAGGACAGCTTTTCAGCTCAGAAAAACAAAAGGCTGAGTAGTGCCTGTGTTTTCTTTGAAGCTCTCCTGCAGCAATATGAACGAGTCAAATTGATTCCTTGATCATCCCTTCTATGCAGATAAACCTCTCTGGGGAGCTGGGCTGAGGCAATGCCAAAGACAGCTCTCTCTTTTTCACATCAGCTCCCCAGGGTCATAATATGATGGGAAAGAGTTGAAGGACACTTAAAGCTGTCCTAACAATACCTGTCCACAGGAGAAAAAAAGAAAAAAAAGGTGCGTAAAAGTGGTTTAAATTCATCTTTGTTCTCTGTCATTAGTGCTGTGTTAGGCACAAATGGGCCAAACTGCAGAGTCCAGGCATCAATCATCTGCCAGACAAATCCCTCTGGCAGTGTGGTGCCTTTCTCAAGGGATCACGTGGTGCATCTGTTGTACCTGGAATGCAGTCCTTTGGTTCTGACATGACATTTATTTCCACAGCAACCAACTGGGAAACAACTGTAGGTGATATAAACTACATAGGCAGGATTGCTATGACAAACAACTCCAGCCTGCAAATCAGAACACAAAAGGGAATGAAAAATAAATTTCATTCCATCTGTATAGACATGTACTGAATAGTCAGATACAGGGCAGAATCCAAAGTTTCCAGTAGGCTTCAGCTGCATATTTCCCAGCTATTACTCTATTAAAGCTTCTCTTATCATCTGAGGATGTACTTTTATGTTGAAGCTGTAAATAAAGCCATCATGAAATTCTCAGAGCAAACAGATTATTGCAGTAATGATAACCAGGATGCCATTTATTATCAAGCATATTGGCAAAGTCTCACACTTCAGTGATAAGGACACTTCAAGCAAGTACTTATTGCCTATTTATTTATGACAGTAACAACCTAAGCGTCCCCAAAGACTAGAAAAAAACCAATTATTTGATTATTTAAGGACAGTAGTTGTGTGACAAGATCATCTTAACTGCCTTCCACATAACACAATTCTATTACATCAGCAAATCACTCATGGAAGTAT
Organism: Promerops cafer; assembly: GCA_013398275.1. NCBI lineage: Eukaryota > Metazoa > Chordata > Aves > Passeriformes > Nectariniidae > Promerops > Promerops cafer. Next base: position 154,263 of record VZSE01002737.1, read on the forward strand.
GACAGCTTGCATTTGAAGACAAATTTCACTGCTAGGGACATAGCTGCTGTTTGACAGGGCTGCTCTGCCCCAAACAGAGCTGGAGGTGCTCCAGCCAGGAGCAGAACCCTGCCATGGCACCCGACACAAGGAGGTCTGTGCACTCCTGGGTGTCAAAGCTTCTCCTGCTTGGAGATGGAAAAAAGAAAAGTCCAAAGAGCAACTAAGCTTCCCTTTCAAGAAAATACTCAAGTCTACCTTTAAATTTAATCCTTTCTGAGAGCAGCATTCATTTAAATTAAAGTGGCATATCTTCTTGTCTGGGAACCTTAAGTATTTCATGCGACGAAAAAATATTCAACGCAAACTTTTCCAGAAGTTCACTGATTGCATTATAAACTCCCTGTGTAGTTAGATGCTGTGCAAGCAGTCACAGTCCCTGCCAGAAACAAGAGTTTTTTGATATAAAATAAACACTAGTACAGAAGAGAGAGGTGGATAAAAGTCATTGCATTAACCCCTGGTTATTTATTTTGGGTATTTTACTTAAACAATACCATATACCTACATTAAAAAACACCAAGGAATGTAAAAAAAAAATGAAGCATTTAGCATTCCACCCATTAACATGGGTGATTTGTGAGATATGGCAGATTTGAAGAGGGATGTGGAGGATAATGGTGTATCATTGTGACATTTCCCAGCTCAATAAACCTCACTAAAAAAAATAAGCCTCAAAAGCTCCCTGTGAAGAAGGGCAGCACTGTTATTTCAATTTCATTAAGGGAAAATGAGTCTCAGTGGGTTAAAGTTAAATATAGAGACTGAAGTCACACTAAACCTGTGTGGCACAGCTTCAGAACGAAGCCCACCTAGGTCCTGCTTCTTTCTTTTAATAGCATGACTGTGCTGGCTTTCTAAGGAGCCATGAATATATTAGAGAAATTGCCTTTGCATGTCCCTGCATGGGCTGCCACAACAGGCTGAAAGCAGACAGGGATGATTCCAGCAAACTGATTTCATAACCATGCCATTTGGGGCTCAGGAACAGGAGAGATGGATGAATATGTGCTGGAAGGCATTTCCCCCACGTGGTCTCTGCTTTTTCCTCACAATGCTGAATTCCCTCACAAAGATTAAATATGTGCATAAACACAGGTGAGTGAGGCTTTTAACTTTTCTGCTCTTCACCAGCTGTTCTTCCATTCCACTGAATTTTCACTCGCTGCATTTTCAGATTGACTATGAAAATGTGGGACATATCAAAAAACCTCACAGAAGCACACAGAAGCATGGAAGGATGAAAAAATAGGAAACAATTGAGGGACTGGCAGAGTTCACAGAAAGCACTCTCTCTGCTTCATAAGTTTGATTTGAATTATTATCACCTCAGAAACCTCAGTCAATGCCAGAATACAAAATTTGGACTATGGCTGATAAACTGTAGCTAGAAAGCAATTCTCCATGTATTTCTTTGAATTTTGTGCTCAGCAGATTTATAAAAGGGATGTTCAGATGTTTCCTAAATGTTCCCTAAATGTTTCTTCTTTGGACTAATTAAAGGGTAGGTTCATGGTGGTAATAATGAGAACTGGACTTCTGAGACTGCAGGAGAAACATTTTACACTGGTGCAAACTGTTGAACAGCTTTGAGACTGATAATTGTGACAGAAACAAATGTCAGTTTAGGGGAAAAAAAGAAATGGATCTGATGAATATTCTCAAATCACTCTCACTGTTCCTAAAGCAAGATTATGAAAGATCCTTAATCCCATTTTTTTCTGTATTTTTTCTTCAGTAAAAGGTCTCTTTGGCTTTTGGACAGTGAATATGAGGGTTATTAGTTTTGTTGAACTAATCATTAGGGCTAGCCATTCCTTTTCTGCTTCAAAAAGGAGAAAGAAAGTAGCAGAAGTTTTGTTTGTAATGTAAACACAAAGAGCAAATCCTCAGCTCATCCACTTGTCTGGGAGATGGAACTACAGAGAACTTGACTTAGGGAAAATTTCCTGCTCCAAGATGCTGAGATTCACATTTTCACCCACAAAGTTGACAAGTACCAGATGTCTTGAGAGTCAGACAACCTGCAAGCACTCGACTTCCATGAACAGTGAGCTGTCCCTCCTTTCGTCCCTACCCCTGCCCCAGCTCTCAGCGTGAGTGCTGCAATTCTCTCCCTTCTTCTGCTTGAAATTTTTCTGCTCAGTGTTGGAAATTCCTTGTGTCTAGCACTGCACAGGGTGTGGGAGAGCCCTGAAGAGGGGAAGGGAGTTAGTAGTTCTATTCTAGTGAAGCTGTTACAAGCTGATATTTGCACAAGGGTGAAAATGCCTCACCGTGGGAAGTGCTGCATGTAAGCAAGCACAAGAACACACATATTTTTGCTTATTACCTGCCCCCACTTCAACACATTTTTCAGACCAAATAAGAACAGAAGAGGAATTCAAAGCATGAGTGTAATTTCTTGGGACAGCTTAATACTATCCCCATGGAGCAGAGCCATGGTGTACGTGGTAGATGCAACAACACAGAGCAGATATTTCCACAGCCACCTTAATTCTCAGCACTTTGCATAAACTAAGCACTTCAGAAAAGTTGGAAGGATCAAAATGATGAGGTGGATTTTTTAACACCATGCAAGTTATTTCCTAAATGCTTATAATTATGTATTTTTTTTAAAAAAAGGGGGGGGGTGTGAGAAAGGAATAATTAGAATATGACAAATTATTCATCAGTATCTCCCCACGCTAATGAGACAGTTCACAAGGCAGTTAATTATACCAGAATGATTAGTGCATCCATACTTATGCTGACACATCTGTAACATGAAAATCAGGTTGCTCTGAAAAGTCTGATGCTGTTACTAGACTTCACCAAATAGTGTCTCAAAAGCACTTCAATGTTTCACCTAAAGGATTTGCACAGCTTAAGTTAATTGGAGATAAGTTTATTCATCCAGATTTCTTTAATTTTCCACATTAGGCTTCTAAGGAATATTTCATTTTTTATATTATTTCTAATAAATGATACAAGACTGAACATTAGTCACTTTCCTTAATCAGAGGAGAAAGTAGGTTACTGCTCTGCATCCCATAAAACACAAGAAGAACCTCATTAAAGATTTGGTATTTGACATTGTTCAGAGACAGTTTTGTACATCACCACAGCTGGATTTCATATAAGTATTCCAAAGGATGTTGCAACAGCTGACCTAGGGATTAAGAGCTCATGCCCTGGGTCAAACTAATAACTCTGATTTCTCTTCAGTATCATCCATTGTAAATATTTTTCCCCTGAGGCTGGCTCTCAGATGCCTATGGAGCACAAGACCACTGCACTTTGCCTTTCTCCTGAGCAGGATAGTGCTGCAAAAACCCCAGTTGAGATGGACACCTTGGGTGTCCCTTCCCTCTGGAGGTCCAAGGTGAGCAACCCTTAACCTTTCACCACTGACAGTCACTGCTGGTGCCTCGGGCCTCATTTTTGCTTCCTTATCTTGGGGCAGCTCAGACCAAGGGCACTGTCTTTGGAGTGAAGCTGACATCAGAGTAATAACTGAGAATCACCCTCCACAGCTCCAAACCCCTGCTAGCATGCAAATTAAGCCTCTACAGACTGTCCTGAGCCTGAATTTTTTTCATTATAAGACCTTGTACTTTCTGCCATTTGCCATTGAAGCTCACATGATGAAAAATCCAGCTGTACTCTTCCTTGGCCAAACAAAAACACAACAGAAAATGAGTCTTTTCCCCATCCTATGGCACAGGATGGAAAATCCACAGATACACAAAGGTGTCCTGGCAGTTGAAATGAGTGGCTGCAGAGCAGCTTTGTGGCTGGAGGGAGGCAGGAAAGGCAATTACACTGAAATCAACAGATATTTTGACAAATTGCTTGCAACATTTTTATAAAACTCTTCAGAGTGTTATGGTTCGCCCGGGTCCATCCTTCCTGGATTGCAGGTGAAGTGAACAAATCAGTGTGGTTTCTGTAAGCTGCAGTTAATGGCTGCAGTTAATAGCTTGTGATATTGGTAGCAGGGACAGGAACTGCAATTAGTTTTATTAAAGGGAGAAAAGGCTTAAGGTAAAAGAAGCTGGGAGCACCAATACTAATTAATTCCACAGAATTAAATGGCGTTGTCATTACGGAACCTGTGGTTTGAAATAAAAAGGATGAGGCTTTAGAGGTCCACAAAAGCTTTTTCTCAGTCACTTTGATACCTCTTTTCTTTTTCTTTTTGGCTGGGAGCAATGCATCATGTAGAGAGAAAGAAAATGAATATACCATAAAGCACGTCAGGCTGGGGTTTTATATGGCATCCGAGGAGACTGCTGTACCCGAGGAGACAAAGTCAAACAGGCTGAAGTCCTGGGTGCCCTGGGAAGGCTAGACAGAGGTGGGATCCTTCCTAAAAGCAAATGCCCTCAGGGCTGCATGTTTCATGCAGTGGAGCACAAGCTGCACTGCAAGGAGGCATGAATCCACCAGTCTTGTGGGAAAGCACGGACTCTTCTGGTCAGGAAAAGGCCTCTGAGTCCTTCTGGCTTGTATGATGCTGCAACCCTACACTGCAAAAACACCTGGGAAGAGTTGTCAGAGTGATGATGACCAGCTATCCAGGATTCATGGTGTATGGGCTTTTTCTCTTCCTCAAAATTTTCACAGAATGCACATCGCAGAGGCTTTCTGTATTCTGGCATGACGGGTGAGATAAGAGAGATGGATTCTCCACCAGCATTTATGTATTAACAGCACAAGCAGCTTCAGGGTTTTGGGGGAGAGCTACACCATCCTCATGATGGCTGGAGCAGGCCCTGGCTCTGTGGAGGGGTGCAGGTGTGGAAGGCTATTAGAATTCTTTCAAGCAGGTCTTTCTGTCATAGAAAATATTGCAGAAGGCTGTCCACATAAAACTGAAGCCCTTTGCCTTCACTTGTGCCCCCCAGAGTGACAGAGAACATCTTTCATTTCATCACTTGAGTAAAGAGCAGCTGCCCAGAGGCAAAACTGGCAGAACTTGGCTACAAATACTCCAAGAGTATTCACAGTCAGCTGCATCTTGCCTTTGACATGTGTGAGGGTGGGAGAGAAGCTGGTGCATCACTGCTTGAGCGTGTGAGTTGCTGATGCCCCACCAGAGGGTTATAAGGTGTGAAAAGATGACAAATTCCCACCAGAGAGCCCAGGAGGCTTCTCCAGTTGCCACATGGGCCACAGTAGCCCAGGACACCCTGACATTGAGGTGAGCTGGGTTTCAATGGCAGAGCACAGAGTCTTCCCTATAGGCACTAGGATTACATTCTGAAGGTAGATTGGAGTGTTTCTAAGTGAATTTCAGTTGAGCTGCCTTGCAGTAGATAGGATCTAAAACAGACCAGAAGCCAGGAAGAAGCTGCAGGGAGATAAGACCAGAAAGAGAAATATCTTTATTTCTTTATTGTAAACCTGAGTGGCAGTTTCACCTACTTGATTTGGAAATATCAGCCAGTCTATGTGATAGAAGTAAGGAGCAGAATCAAGTATGTGAGCTTTAGCAGTGTAATAGGGAAAACTTAATCCCCAAACTAACCTTACTTTCTCATAAGTGAGCTATATTGTATTTTGAGTTTACAGTGATCAGGGATTATCCTCCAAAATAAATAATAAAATATCATCCCATATCTATGGCAAATGTTAGAGTCTGAAGGTATAAATTGGAAACAATGACCTTGACTCTTCTTTTAGAGGTTCAGACAAAAAAAAAAATTAAAAAATCAGTGAAGTCAGTAAAGTTTTCTTAGGGAAGATAAAGTAAGACAGAAGAGAACTGGAGCTGAGATGCTTCCTATTTCTTTTTTCAGATATTACACTAGCTTTTCCTCTCTCCTTGTCCATCCCTAGTTAGAATCCCTATTTTGCATGCAGAGCCAGGTCCTTGATAAAATTCCTCCATCACATCCACTACAGCCAGCCTCAGCCTGGGAAATGGATTGAAGGATTCAGCAGGACCACAATGTGCTTAAACCTCTGCAAAAGGGAGAAAAAGGAGACCTGATAGAAAAAAAATACTGACTACATCCTTCCTGCTGAGAAAACAACCAGTTTTCATTAGGGATGAAACACTTCCTTCTGGAATATAAATGCCATGATATCTTCAAGGCTTTTTTTGTGATCCTAACGAAAATACTAAAAACAGAGTTTCCTTCTTTTTGTTCCCCTCCACACATTTTCTTCATGTGGTGGGAAAAATCAAATCAAATCACATCACCCCTTTCTGTGCCTGAAAACATCAGATTTACTGCAACTTAGAAAGGTACCACCCTTCAAGTGAGTGCTGACATTTCAACGTGTTCCTAGTCACAGCCACATTGGTTTCAACCCCATCTCAGCTTTCAGTCAAGATGTGGATCTGGGATCTGCAGGAAATATTAGTTTTCCCTCTCTTCCATTGTATTCCAAACAGTTCCTTAATTGATTAACTATTTTTTGTTGCCCACGTATGCTGCAAATTCCAACACACACACAGAGAAATCAACTATTTAAACCAACATCAGGCTTAACAAGATGATCCATTTCATCCTCTTGTAGAAGCTAATGAACCATTTTGAATTTATTGTGATGGAAAGACAGTGCTTGCAATTAGGCTAATGAAGATTTATTCTCATGAGCAGGTACTTTAAAATAATTATTTTCATTAGTTCTTATAAAAAAATTAAAAGATATATCTATGCACAATTTAGTTTTGATTACCTGGCATCTGAAAATACATTCTCAGAAGATGTTTCCAACTCTTGTCTTACAAGAAGGAAAGAAAGTAACTTCTACTTAGGAGACAATTGAGTTGACATTTTGGAGCTTAAAATGGGCCCTCAGTTTTAAGTACTTGTAGCAACATAGCATTTATGAAATCACAATAATTTACCAATAACTCAATATACAGAAGCACTCTAGCTCAGCCATGTGGGATTTCTATATCTATCCACAGCTCTAGGCCTATTTCACTTCAGTCAGCTTTCCCTCACCCACAGCCACTAACCTTGATCTTTCTATTTGATTTTTTGAGCCCTGGCATATGTAATGGATCCTTAGAGTTTTCTTAATGATGCTTCCTAAGGTGGCAGTATCAAATATCCTTTGCTGTCCTGAGATCTTTCAGGACTTCCCAGACCTCCAGATGTCCTTTTAATAAAGCTTTCTGCAACATCTCGGTACTCATAATCCTGTAGCCTCTAAATAACAGCCCATCTAGCAGTACTTTGGTTTAGGGGTGAAGAATAGGCTATGCCTGTCATCCTGTCCCATCTCTTAATTGCTTTTTTACAGGATTTTATTTTGCAGCTCTGCTGATCACAGCCTACATTTCAAAGGCATCTGGACAAAGTTTTTTTAATCAAATACTTGTATCCTTCTCTTTATCCACTCCTCTCTTGGGCATGCTTTCCTGCAGATGAAGAGCTACCTGCCAAGAGTTCAGTATCCTTGTGTGCCATCATAAAGGTTTGATATTTTCCCATAATGTATTGAAATCTGAAACAGCATTCGTGTTGCCAAACAAGGAAGTAGCCATGTGTCTGCCATGACCTGCTTTAGTGTTTTGGATATGTTAGGTACCTTTATGAGAATGACTCTGCCTCACAGGAAATGGAAATTGATTCCATTTTATGTGTGCATTTCACTGGTTTGTTTCCTTGCAAAGGCAGAGGACTATAATACTTTTCCCTCCAGTGAGCCCAGAGCTTACTGGCTTTGCTGGATCTTCTTTACCACTCTCAAAACTATTATTTTCTGAACTGCTTTTGCTTCTGTCTCAACTTTACAAGAACAGAAACTATCCTAAATCCTGAGCTGTGGCTGCGTTGGGATCTTTGAGTCCCTTCCCTTCAATAGTTCCAGTGTTTTAATTTTAAGAAAATATTTGTTTTCCATGAAAACATATTTTATCTCTGAAAAGTGTTGTTTTTCATGTCTACTTCATTACCTATTGTTCTAACACAAAAACTTCTGGAGGTTACGTGGTTTTTATTCACTCAAAGTGTAAGTTTCTGTGCTCCCATCCATAGTGATTAACTATCTATCATAGCTCCAAATCTGGCATTTTTATCTCTGCTGAGCTACACAGTGAGACAGAGAACGCCATCAAGTGAATTCATTATCCTACATCAAATAAAAATTGTTTTGGCCTAGTGACTATTTTTGGTTAAGCAAACGCTGATTTCTTATGAAGAATTAACTCTTAGAAGGCTAAAAATTTTTTTCTAGATATGTTCTCTCCTCTCAAAATCTAGACTTTTAGCAGGTCAGTTAAAACAGTCAAATATGCAAACCTTGTGGGAGATCTGCTTTCAGCTTGTTTTCACGAGCTCACAGCACTCTCCTATTTTATGCCTATGAAGAGCAGAGCACTCCAACGCCAATACTACAATTACACATTTAACAACCTCTGCTCAAGTTAACAGAAGGCTGCTTAAGAACAAATTCTCATCAAAAATAAAGGTGGCTCCTTTTTTTTTCCTTGACTGTTACTACTGATGGTCTGAGACTGAAACACTGGCTTAACCATTCCCATTTCTCTTCCATGCTACAAGAGCATTTCAGCTCTGGTGGGAGTTTCAAGAGCTTCATTCAACACCTTGTTCCCCATCACCCACTCAGAGCCAAGCCATCCCACACCCATTGTCTGGGGGCTAATCATCAGCACCAGCTTCTCTTGTGAACCTCATGCCAGCTCCCTTGAGCAGTGCAATTCTCCATATAGAAGATGACTTAATATTTTGCTACACATCTTTTTGGTCATTTCAGGATTTCAGGGGAAATGTACTTATTTAACAATTATACAACGCATTTGATCTGCAAAATCATTTACAAAAAGTGGTTGGAGATGTGTACACATTATGTCTGTTGTAGATAGGTTAAAAAACCCACAGGGGTGGGATGTGCCCTATATGGGATCCCACTTAGCCTTGTACAAGCTGACAGAAAGGAGAAACTACTTTGTCCCCAGCATTAACTACGTCAAGATGCTCAAGTTAGTTTTTACTCTCAGGGCAGTGAAATTATCCCACATCCACAGTGATATACATAATTTTTTTTGCTAGGCTAAATAATCCCTGAATTCTCATCCCAAGCTCTGTACTGCTCAGTTATGCCAGTTTGGGGTCTGTATGAAGTAGACTGGGGAACGAGTCATAAACCATTTTTTTCCTAGTTTCTTTGTTTCACTACTCTGTCAAAGAAAAATATCTGCACTCTGAGAAAGATTGGGACTGGGTAAACAGATCCAGTGCTGGGAGAATGTGTAAGGTGCCAGAAGAAACGTTTGTCATAGAATCACTAGTGTTGGAAAAGACAGCTAAGATAATTGAGCCCAACCAGGACATTAGGCTCAATCACAAAGAACACGACCACCACACAAGAAGAAAACCACTACTGAGGTTTACTAAATACTGCACAAAACTGATTGTGACAATGGACCCCAAATAAGTTCAGCAATATTCACCCATATAAAGTGGCACACTCCCAAAAAGGGAGTAGTTGTGCACATGAACAGCACTGCTGCTAGAACATGAACAAATGTCTAATGCATCATATTGACAGCATTTTGGGATGAGATACGTGTCAGATTTGTGTATGTGTTGGCCTGTTGAAAACAAACAGCACACAATGGGAATTATGCAAAAATTTTGATCTTTGAAGAGGAGTGTTGGTGTTTTCATGGGATCACTTCAAGGGTAAAGAGGTAAAGAGCTTGCCTCCTCCCCACAGCCCATATTCCAGTGCCAGGAGTACCACCAGAGATGTTATTCCATCCATCACACAAGCCCTGCACTTCCAGGGGATGGAACACTGCTAAGCATGAATCAGTTGTGCACCATCTCTCACAAAGTCAGTGACTGATCCATCAGTTGCCAAGATCCCTATGCAATCTTCTCTTAAGAGAACACAAGTGTGAATTAAACTCAGCCCCCCAGGCAGTAGGTTCCCTCCCCATAATTTATCATAAATCAGATGTGAACATTTTTTTCCCACCAAAACCCCACACATTCATGCTCCCTCCCTTTTCTTGAGCAAGAAGACATCTCTAAATGTGTCTCTACTGAAATTTTGCATGTCTTAGACTTCCCAAGACAACACTTTTCACAAGGAAAGCAAGGAACTTTCTTGTCCTCTCCCTTAAGAAAACTGGCAGGCCATTAGGTGGCTTCGTGTCAAAAAGGGTTAGCAGCCCAACAGATCAACCCTTGTCAATAGCTGTCAGCACATATTTTTCTAAATAGAAAAAAATAAGTTGAAAACTAAAAATAAATCAATTTAAATTTCTTTTTCTCTGCAGAGCTGTTAAGAAAAGAAACCTAATTTTACAAATGGCTCTCATTTATTAATTAACCCATTATGTATCAAGTAATGTTGAAATGGCAGTAGTCAAGACCTTGCTCTCAAGTCTAAACAACAGCAGAGACAAAAGGATGTTTTTCCCCTATAATCCATCAGCATCATTACAGGAGGCTCAGTCTATGCAGAAAAACAGGATAACCACTCAAGCAATTATTTTTTCTGTGTAGATGTTATCCTAAATCAACACATTCATTTTGGACTCCTGACTCAGCTTATTTCTCAGTATTAACTATCATTGCAGTACACACTAGAAAGTGTGCAATGTCTAGGATTATATTCTATTTTGGAAGTTCTATTCCCTGTTTTCCTAACTCTGTCAAAATCTTTTTTCTATTTTGAGTATTAAAAACCAAAATTCTTCTTTAGCTGCATACTTATGTAAAAACACAATTTACTTTTCAAACCAGCCCATAGCATTGGCTCAGCATTCATAACTTAGATCACTCCACATGTCTTCTCTCCCACCTAAAATCACAGATTTGCCAACATATTCCTGCTTAAAAGGAAAAATAGAAGTCTAATACACTTAGGTGGCATGCAGGCAATTCTGAGAATTTCCAGATGCCTCCAACTCCACAAGTACACCTATAGTAGCACTGAAGGCATTTTTCAGTGTCACAAGTCAAGGGTCTGAAAAACATCAGAAAGAACCATGGCATTGTTTTTTAACTTACTGAAGGAATTTCAAGTGTCTATGTAGCACAGAAGTTTTCCAAGTCACCTCTTGCACTAATCCTGATCTACCAAGCTGTTTTTTTATACACTCCTACTGAATTCAGCAGGTGATCACACAGAATTTTGTTTATTTGGGGGCCAAATGAAGGGTCGCTGGTTTCTCTTTGGGGAGCATTTCAGGCATTAAGTGGAGAGGAAAGAATTTATAATTTCAGCTGTGAAAAAAATTGTGAAGAATGAGATGAGAGCTACTGAATATTGGTGCAACCTCTAGAGGAAATGATGCATACTTTGTGTGGGATTGTGGATCTCTCTTCCTGCAAAAGCAACAGGAAGAGGTGTTCCACATCTCCCAACCCCACCACCCCCACGCTTTTCAGAGAGCAAATGGACACAACACCACACAAAAAAAAAGTGCTGTGGTGGTAAAGGACATTTGGAAACCCACAGCAGCAGGTGACAGTGTGTTACTGGGGAGATTAATTACTTCTCATGCTTCCAGAAAGTCCATTAAGAAATCTAATCTACAAAACGGGCTCTCCTACACACATTACTTATCCATTAACATTCTGAGAGCAATTAGCAATTAAGCAAAGCAGGTGATAGCATGTGCAATCCCTGTGAAGTAGTGGGAGAGAGATTTCCATAATATTTTCACACTGAAGGAGAAGCAGCGTAGCAACAAGAGGTGCAGCAGCAAGCACTTCTTTTGTATAGTCTGGCCAGGAGAGCTACATGGCAGCAGTTTGAAAACATTGAACCTCTGTATCTAAATAATATCTGAGTTTCACTTCATTAGATTTTCCCTCCTTGCCACTTTTCCATGGTACTGATCTGTACTTTTTCCCCATCTCTGGCCTTGCCCTCTTTCTGCCACCAATTCTCCTGTCCTTAACTTCTTCTTTTAATCTTTTTGGTGTATTTAGTGGTACTGCATTGATCAGCATTTTTTTTACATTGCTCATGTCTATTGTACAGCCATTTGCCACCATTTGTGTTGGGAAGATATTGTTCCTTTCTCCTTCTGGGACTTTAATCCTGAATTTTTTCTCATTGGCCTACCCAACTTATCTGAATCACATTCCGTGGGTTGCTTTTCATCCTGTGAAACATCAGGGGAATACAGTGAGACCTTTTAGCAGCAGAGAAAGGTAAAATAGTGCAGGAATATGTTTCTGGCTGAGAATTTTCCTTCAAAGAACTCTCTCTTTCTTCATCCCACTGTATTTTGGCTCCATCCACCTCCTGTGCAGCATTTATAAGGTTGTCTGATCTGACCCTTTTTTCAAGGTCTATAGCTTTGGCTGGTATTTAATTTGATATGGATAACAATTCCCTGGCACCTCTCTAGCATAATTATATATCATGAAATGCATTAAGGATTTTCATTTGGGGCAGCTGAGTCTCCACAACTGTTCATAATTTGGCATCACTTTGAAGTTTGTCAACAGGGTCACCAATTAGGGTGATGGTGGGGTTTGTGATGTGTATGTAACAACTGTCCAGCAAAAACTAGAAAGTCACCAGCAAATCTGTCTATAGCAATGACATCTAAATGGGTTTTAGTCAATACATCTAGATCATGGACTTGATTTAAAGACATTTCAATGAAAGTTTTGCATCCCACTGATAATATCCATCAAGTATATCTTCTGTGTTGATGATTTTTTTTCTTCACCCTTATTTAATTTTCTTTCCCTTACCTGTTTCACTTTCAATTCTTTTTTTACCTGATTAAAAAATATTGTTATATTTCTTTAATCTCTTTTACTCCATTTTCATTCCTTTCTATCCTCTAGCATCCCTTTTCACACACTGGTGATTTAGTTGAAAATAAGGCAAATGGAATTAAGAGGGAGAACTTATGTAGACTGAGGATATTCAGGTCTAGACTAGACAATCCAATATTTCAGATGGTTCAAAAACAATACAGTTTATGCTACTGCAGTATTTAGTATGAATGAGATGGCCATCAATTCTTAGGTAATTGCATTACTGAAAGGACAATATGTACATGGAAGAGGTTACAGGAGGGACTATTAGAGCAAGGTGAGATAAGTCATAGCATAATAGAATCATAGAGATGGAAAACACCTGCATCATTCCCCAAGCCCCTCTGCCTTGCCAAGCTTAGGTTGCTTTCCACCAAAACACAGTCTCAAATTCTTTGTTAAGTCTAATTTGGGGGGTGCTGGTAGGCATTCACCTCCCAGTTTCCAGGGATTGCTCTTTGCCTCTGGAGAGACCTCCTCTGCTTGCTGCTTTTGATGAACCAAGCACGGAGTCAGGCAGCTGCACTTTCTTGAACAGAAAAACTCACACTGCAGGCCTCAATCAAAGGGATGGGCTCCTGAAAGAGGAGATGGCCAGTGGGAAGGGAAGCCACAGAGAATGGCACTGATTTGAGTGCCCTGGCAAAGAGACCACTGCACTAGAGCCTGCAAACAGCAGGCTCTGGAGTCAGCAGAAAGAGCCAGATGAGCTGCTGGAGGTCTGAACAAGATGCAGCTTCCATTACCAGCAGCACACCAGCAGAAATAAATGTGCCTGCATTCTCAGGACTCAATTAGCATTAACCATACTTAATAAGGCACTTTTGAGAATATGAGAGATGCTGAAACAGTAGAATCTCAGCAAAGAATCTGAAAGTTTTGCCTCTGGGTAAACTGAAAGAACTAGCTGGAAATGGAGAGGTAGACTAGAAAGCAAAATAAGCAGCACAGATTAAACAGCATGTAACTTCTTGCCTGTAATTTACCTACAGGAGAAAACCAAGAAAGAGGCTTGTCAGAATATGGTAAACCTCGTCCTGCATCTGGCTAAGGAGAAAAGGAGATAACTGATTATTATTATTATTATTATAAGTTATACATTATTTCCCTTTCTAAAGGCTCCAGTAAGATTTTTTTTATATGGAAAAATGTCATGTGGATTTTTAAATAACACAGGGCCATGTGCTGGAGTAATGTTGAGAGAAAGACAAGCAGAAAGAGGGAGGAGAGCTGGATGAAGCTCATAGTAAAGATGATATGTCACATTCTTCAGTCACTTCAGTGAATGTTTTGTGCTCAGGTAGATTTTCATTTCTAAGAGCATTGTGTGCAAAGCAAACACATCTTGACAATATAAACTACACCAGAAACTCCACTTCAATATCTGATCCGTGTGTCCCAGAAAAATTAGTTTTCAAACAATAAAACTGCTAAATTATAAATGGTAATGTCCCACCTTGTGACTTTATTTTGAGATCTCACTGTTTGAGATTAAACTGGGGCTAGCCTTGGTGTCCCAGTGAGACAATTGTGGAATTACCAGATTGATATACTGGTTGGGGCACAGTGATTCATTTCCATTATCATCATAAGTTAGAGATTTTATTGATGCTTTACCTGACCTAAAGAAAGTCTCGAAGGTTGTCTCCTTTCTTGGATATATTCAAAAATTGGGTGGACACAGGCCAGAGCCACCACTCTGGCTAATGACAGTCTGGACCAGGGTCTTGGGCAAGAGATCTCCTGAGTGTTGTCCCACCTCAGCCATTAAGTGATGAAGAACAGCACTTTCAGCTGGGGATGTGTTTTTTTGGGGGGATATCGAAACAAATTAATGATGGGGATTTACAGTATTAGTGGGTATTAGATACAGAATTAAGAATGCTTTCGCAAGAGGTAAAAGTTATGCATTTAACTCAGGCAGGAGCAGGGTGGGGAGGGCAATCTCTTGGAGGAAAATTAGGATCTCATAAATTAAGTTGCTGGTTAATTTTTGTCAGCTGACAAATTTGTGTCAGAAAATAGAGGGGTTGTTGCTAATTAACAGTGCAAATTTATTTCTTTCTGTCATTATTATGTGTTATTACTTGTGTAATTGTTTTTTGTTGCTGTTACATTTAATAATTACATTTGTGCATAATGCATTTTATATACAATTATACATATATTTATATATACACATATAGTTAAACATAATAGATATTTATAAATTACATTTATACATAATAGTTTTAATAAAAGCTAAATAATGTTATTATTATGTCTAATTATTACATGTTGCTGGGACTTTTTGTTTTGGTTTTCTATCAAAACAATATTCAGGTCAGCTGACATACCCTTGAGAGGACTGTGTAGGAAATTCCCCATAATATTCTGGGGTTTATAATAATGAGATTTCTACAATATCATGCTGCTATTCTACCTGACAAATAGTTGGCTTTATTTAATGAATTTTGTCCTAGCTACTGTTTTATGCACAGCATAGAGCAATATCTTTCCACGGAATATCTACACTCAAAATATTTACCTTATGATATCTGTAAGGTAAATGTTACTTTATAAATTGGAATATTTGTCACTCCATGGAGTTGTTTGCCTTTTCCCAGAAATATTTATGCAGTACAATGACAGTATTTACCCTTCAATTTAACCAGCAAATATTTGTAGGCCACCATCTCTTATGTCCACCACCTGCTCTCGAGGATCTCACTGCCAAATTAATTTATTTCTCAGTTTCTTTTCACTTTTTTATGGTACACTGTTCACTTCAAGTTTTTTTCTGTGTCTATTCTGTGTCTATTACTCCTTCCCATTGATCATCACAATTCTGGGAATATAGGACCAAGAACAGGGTCAGATTTCCATATGCCCAAGGCAGAGAGCTGAACATAGAATCATAGAGTGGCTTGGGTTGGAAGGGACCTTAAAAATCACCCAATTCCAACCCTCCAATCCCACGTGGAGGGACACCTTCCACCATCCCAGACTGCTCAGAGCTCCATCCAACCTGGCTTTGAACTTCCAGGGATGGGGCAGCCACAACCTCCCTGGGCAACCTGTTCCAATGTCTCACCATGCCCACAGTAAAACATTTCTCTCCAACATCTAATCTAAAACAAGTCTCTTCAGTGTGAAGCCATTCCCCCTTGTCCTGTCACTCCAGATCCTTGCAAAAAGTCCCTCTCCATCTTTCCTGTAGGCTCCCTTCAGGTAGGAAGGGCGGTCATTAGTTCACCCCTAAGCCTTATCCTTTTGTTTTTTTGGCCACTCATCCTTGCATTTGTAAAGCACAAATCCACAACCCAGGGCTGTTTTGTAGCACACAACAGGCTCTGGTACAAACTGGTATCTGATACCCCCCAAGCTCCTTTCCACATTAAGGGTTTGTTGGTTATTCCTCCAACTGAAGAGCTGTTAGAAATTATTTTCCCCTTCAGATAAATTTCCTTTAATTTTCCTTTAAAAAGAAAAATCTCTCACTTTATTACCTTTCTTTATGTAAAGTAGAATCTTATGGTATAAGTTGTGGTGCTTCACTAAAGACAACTTTTTTTGTGTCACCTGTATTTTAAAAAATAATACCTTCTCAGTTTGTCTCAAATATTCCTAGAGTTTTTAAACATTACATTCACTTCCTAAAAAATGCAGATAATACAACAAAAATTACAGGGAAGCACAAACTCCCAAAACTATAACTGATGGCTTACAAATTAAGTTAATGAACACATTAAAATGTTGCCGCCAAGCTGGAGCCCTAAATCCCTTAGTAGAGTCCTTTTTCCCCCAAAAATGTTGTTCTAGCCTATAAAAAAGAAGGTGACTTATAAACTGAAGGATTCCTTTCACTTTTCAGCAGAACAATCATCTTTGTGCTTTTTTTTTTTTTACTTTCTGCTTCCTTGGTGCAAAAGGAAAGTCTCTTCTGCAATGTCCATTGTTGATCTGAGTCACACCTGAATGTTTTCACTGACCAGGCAGTGATCTAAGTCTAGATTGATTCAAATTTTCACAGAAATCTTTTAGATCAAACCCCGCGCTTTCTATTGTTGTCTGACATTACATTTGTAATGAAATTGCCAATTCAGGAAATATTTGCCATGTGGGATAAGCAATCCATTGATCACAGAATTATTTGTGTGTGCCAGACAGGAGCTGCACCTTTTCACAATTCTTTAGGAGTACACACAGACAAAGAGCCAATGCAAAATGCTTTACACCCCCTACAGCTGCAGCATGGACAAGCTGCTGGACTTATCCTCTGTTCCCTGTTAGGGACATGAATCTGCTCATGGGAGGCTGCAGGTCAGGACCAGGAGAGAATTTGAGGCTGACTCCTGGGGAGAGGCTCACAGTGGTGAATAAGGTGCTGGCAGGGAAAGGGGACATCCATGTGCCAGTCCTATCCAGCTGGTGCTTCAGATGCTGGGGTGAAGGTGTGTTTGGGCAGGTAAGGGAGTGAAAAGCAACATTTCCTAATGCAATCAGCTGGAGACATTAAAAAGAGGTGATCATGGTTAGGTGCGTGTCACTGCAGTGACCTGAAAGCTTTTTCTTCTCTGAGTCACCTGTGGTGGCTGGAGGGACAGACAGGTGGCTGTGGAGCTGACAGGGGGTGTGGGGTTAGGTGGGAGGTAACAATTTCCTATGCAGTGTTCCCAAAGGAAGAACCACAGCCAAGCTACTCTCACATTTAGCAGCTCTTGCTCCCTTAAACAGGCAAACAATTTCTAGAAAATACTGAACTTCTTTCCTTCTGTTCAAAGTACTATTTTCTCCTTTTTCTTTTTTTTTCATTCCCCTTCTTTTTTTCCCTTAAAATTTAACCCAGATCCCACTGAATGTGCACGTGGAGGGGCACGACAGATGAGAGGGTACCACTGGCACCCTGCTGCATCCTTCAGAGAGGTGTGTGCAGAAGCACATCTCTCAGCTGACAAGCCCCCGAGAGGAAGTCCCTGCTCTCCAAGAGAGGAGAAGGGAGAGGCAAGGCTGTGCTCTTTTGGATGTCTCTGCAGCACACTGCAGCTTCCAGGCTCCACTGCAAGGGAGCCAAGCAGGCACTGGTGCTCTCTAGCTGGGAGGCTTTTCTGGGAGAGCCACTGTAGGGATTTCTCAGAAGTACTTTATGCCTTCTGCTTGGAAAGTAAAATAGAAAAAGACTCCTGGAACCAAAAATCGTCTAAAACACGGCTAGAACGAGATAAAATGTGACAACACCTTTGAGGAGAAATTCCACACACAGCATAACCACTCTTTTCTGTCTCATGCAAATAACATAATTTTAACTGGTCCCAAACACTGAGATGGTCTGCAACAGCCTGGGAATCCTCTTCCATCTTGCTTTTCTATCCTGACTATTGATAAATATCTCAGTTCTGGACTGAACAAATGCAAATACTTCAAAGTAACATTATCTAATTAAAATGTCCCTCTTTCAGAAATTCCCTAGATTATTTTTTTCCATTTTCTCCTAAGCATCCCTAGCAAAACTGAATCTCCTGACTGAGTTGTGGTCATTTGCTCTGGAAATATAGCATCTTTTCTGGTTGGAGCTAAGCTTATTAAAAAATATATAAATAGCACACTCCAAAAAGGCTGCCAAATTTTTAGCAAAATACATTTGCATGGATTTCTTCCTGGAGTAGAAATTCCTCTTTTTGCAATTGTGTGCAATTTATGACCACTCAGAAAGTATGAGCCATGTTCTCTCCTCTTTTATACAGCATAAGCTTCAGTGAAATCAAATTACACTGATGTAAAACCATTGTAAATGAGATCAGAATCGCAATCTGCCTCACCCAAGACAAAACTGTTTTGTGGCTAAATAATTTCATTTTGTGATTAATTTAATATTAGTGATGGGGTCCAAATGTGTTTTGTAAACTGCTTTATGAATAGAATTTCATTCTCTGAGGTCAGTGAAATACAAATGAAAAAACATTCTATTAACAAAGGTGCCATGTTTTTTGTGAAATGTTTCCTTTTATAAAAAAATTCCTATTCTTCCTGAAATCCAAACATTGACTCTTAGAAATTCTTTCACTGAAGGTGTTGGATTTGGTTTGTTTGGGGTTTTTGACTCTAGAAAGACAGTTTCTTTACTTAGCTGCATGATTATTGCTGAATATATTCACTCTTGTTGCTGTCTCCTAGCTAACATCTAAGTTTGTTTTACCAGGAAACCAGTTCATATCCTTAGCTTGATTTGTTACTTTTATAATTAGCCTGCTAAACTAACAGTTTATAAAGTTGTATCAGCACAAAGAAAGTCTGCTTGGATTCAGAAGGACATGATGTGCCCTGTGTTTGAGGAATATTAATTGTGACTGGAATAAAAAATTGATTATGCCCTTTGTAAAATGACCGATAAACATTTCAGTATTCTTTAAACACAAGCTGTTTGTTCCTGATAGATTGCTGTACTTTCCCTGAGGAAAAGTAGGGGAAAAAAAGTTGGAAGCATTAGATGTGGGGAAAATACTCAACAAATGATCTTGTTAACAGAAAATTGTGCAACCTTTACAAAATTTTAATTAGAGTCCTAATTTTATTCATTCCAAGTCTGCTGGTGTGAAAAAGGAGAGCTGTACTGGAGAATGTTTCATAAACTGAGTTGAAGATCAGATACTGTTCTACAGAAATTACTTTATCATATAAATTAATATAATGCTCAGATCTGGTACTGAACTGAGAAAACAGCTCTTAATAATGTAACTTCTGCTGTAGTTTATGAAGCTGAGAGAAATAAACAATGCCTTGCCTTTTCTTTTGTCCTGATGCAAATATAAGCATAATATATCCCCAGTCTTTTCTAGAAAGCCATTATTCATCCAAGTTTTGGCTCCTAAAAATCACAGAATTCTGGACTTTTTAATGCACAGAGAGAGAACAGTCTTTCAGTAGAATAGAGATACTATCTCTCTTCTCGTATTTTACTTATTTTAAATCTTAATTTCTGATGTTATAACTCCTTCTAAGCTGCAAGGCTCCTCAGATTAATGTCACCAAGGTTCAAACCTTGTTTCCTTCCTCCAGTATTCTTCATAAGGATTATGGCATTAAAAAAAAAAACAAACAAAACAACAATCTCCTCCTCTATTCTCAGTATCTTTTGTTGTCCATCTTTTAACATCCTCTGATTTAATTTGATTTTGAGATGTGTAGTTACCCTTCCTTGCTGGGTTTCCTTAAATGATCATAATTTTTCCTTTAAGGGAACAGTGTTCAGATCTCAGGATGCTCTCATACTCATTCAAGCAGCTCATTCACTATTTCCATCTCTAAGCATTTAGGCTTTCCTTTGCCTGAGCACACTTTGTCTGAGCCATCGATGTACAGCAGCTCTCCAGGCCTCTCCAGCTGTCTGCAGATGTCATTTCCAGGATTTTGGTTACATTCTACCTTCTCAGGACATCTCTTGGATAAAATACAATCTGACATATAGCTTGAGATGAAGAGGTTAATTGTCTGTATCATTGATTCCGTAACTACGTTCACAGCTCAAGAATGTTGATCTAAATGTGGATCTAAAGACTCATAATTATGTATTCCTGGCCACCTAAGCTGGGGCAAACCTTATAACCACCACTTAGTCCAGATCATATTGATAGAAATTTCCTTAGGGAATATTTTTTTACATCCTTACATATTAGAAAAAAGGCACCAAATGGAAATCAATATTTTCAGTAGTGGTGCTACTCCTCAGTGATATTCTGCTTTACTGAGGAAGGACAGGTGAGGAAGGACAGTCCCCTGGATGTGTGCTAAGGGGTTACAATGTGTTAACTCTGTTAAACTCACTGCAAAGGGACAATCCTCCCTGCAGGAACTGCTTTGGCTGAGGCTGCTCCCATCACTCGACATGATTCCTTTGTTAGCCAGACAACCCAGCCAATATTACATTCATTTCTGTGAGCAAAGATGCTTTCTTCTTCTGTCAATCACAACCTAAGATTGTTTACTGAACTCCAGATAAATCAAGCAAGACTAAGCTATCACTTGCTCTTCCTTTCACCAGAACATATCCTGATTATCTGCAGAGACCTCCCACCTGGGTTTATGCACCTGTATCAAGAACAGGAGATTCTGTTCCCTGCTCACAAATAAACAGCAGTCAAGATGCTTTCTAGGCACAAACCACCAGCTACTCTTCCAGTTAACCAAGACCACCTCTGGCAAGGAAAACAGACATTTTGCTGCCTCTTGTCTCATTATGGCAGGATTGGGAGGACAAGAAAGCGAGGGAATAAAGGAGAGTGAACTGCCTTTCATGTCTTGGCAGGTCCTTGTAGAAACCAGTCTCCAGAAAAAATATCTGTAAAATGAAAAAGCTTGGTTTGTATTTTGCCTCAAGGTTCGTTGTGCCTGGTTTTGCAGCCATTCTGGGCAGAGAGGAGTAGAAAACTCTCATCCAGCCAGATGAAAACTGACTCATAGCTGCAACTCCACATTTTTGCTCATCACTTTTGTAGCAGAAGCCTCGAACAGACCTCCATGGGCAGCTCTCTGTTACAGCTGAGCCTGTGCAGCCCTCCCACCTGGCCCTCTCTGGCAGTACCAAATATATCCATCTAACTGGATGACTGAGCAAATTAATCTATCAAAGAGGTAATATCTTATGAGAAAGGGAGAATGTCTCAGAGGGGGACCAATAATTGGGACTGCTGCATGCAGGAGCTAAAGCACAGTCTGCAACTAATACTGAAAACCCAGCATTTTTAATCGGTCGCTGACATTTAAATCAGAAAACCCAAAATCTGTGTAGTGTCCACTGAAACAGCAAGCTTAAAAATAGCTTTAAGTGGCAGAATAGCCAATTAGCCTTGAATAATGTGAACTGAGCAAAGCACAAAACCCCTGTGTGCTTCCCTAGTGGAGCTGGCTGAGGCCACCTGGGGTAGTTTGCTGTCTCCAATGATACCTAATGACCAGGGTTTCAAAGGAAGCTCAAAAATTCAGGAAGCTACTAATTACTCCTTGCTGAACCAAGAGCACAGCTGATACAGCTTCTGATCAGTTTATGCTTGGACTAGAAGCCCCTGCATGTTTTTCTTGGTCAGTGTAATTACATTTTCTATTCATGCTGAATGCCTTTCTTGTTAAAAAGAAAATCCAATACTGATAATGGTTGCTTATCATCACCTTGAGTTTACATGAAAAAAGCTATAACCCCATTTTTCTTTAAAAACAACCCCAAAACAACACTGGTTCAGCTGCACCTGACCACTTACAAGTAAGATTTTTTCACACACATCAATGAATGCTGCAAACACTAACAGAGCTATGAACAACTGCCCAAAATACTAAACTTACAGGAAGCCTGGTCATTCTCTTTTTTGATTTTTTTTTTTTTTCCCAGGGACAAGAAATTACTGGGAAAAAATACCTCGTTGTAGAAGGCTTAGGTTAGGAGAGGGCAGTGCTCAAAATCTTTCAACTCTGCATCACTGGCTTAGGTTAAAGGCAGCCCAGAAAATCTTCCTACTTGCTTCTGAATTCAATCCATCCCAGGATGAACATTATTTAAAAAATAATATTGCTCTCAATTGACATTAGCTCTCTCATAGATAGAAGAATGAAAACCCTTCAAGATTTGTTTTATGACTTCAGTTAATCTTTCCAAAACAAAATTAAAGACAATAGAACTGGAAAGGTAATTTGCTGCTGTCTTCAGCTTGCTGATTGCTTAATCCTTGGTTATCACACCTATAAGTTGGAAATCTGGGTCCTTTCATGCAAGTAGTTTCTCCAAGGTTCCTTGTGGCACTGGGGACTGTGGAAACCTGGCTTTCCCAAGGAAGGCAGCGAGTGAAAATGGGATCTTCTCATCACAGGAGCCATTACTATCTGCATCTGGTCCATTTATGCAGCAAGACTTAAGGATTTGAAAACCACAATTGCTCTGTGGAACTGCTTTAAAGAGAAGGGGAGATTCCCCCCTGCAGGTTTTATCACATCCATATGCAACTTAATTATACAACAATTTCTAAAGTGGAAAGACAGGAAAAGGGATTATCAAGAGGTTCCCTCTCTTCAATGTTAGCAAATATTCAAGGGTGTTTTATAAGTGTTCAGATGGGATCTGAGGCTGACCATCAGCTGATAACAATATCAACTTCCAGAAGCACAGCTTTGAAATTTTATTCTTTAGAATTGTTTCTGTGGGATAGGGAGAAGAGGAAAAGAGAAATGTGGAATAAAATATTAAAAATCTCTAGGAAAAACATCAAAGAGAAAGAAGAATTTGGCACTGAGATTGCTTCAGTCATGGATCTAAACTATGTTGTGGGAGCAGCATGAAAGAGGGTTTGAGGGCTTTTTTAATTTAGATTTTTCACTGAAAAATAAATGTTCTTTTCAGAGGTTAGAAACTGTTCCCTTAAAAAATATTTCTTACATCCTAAAATAACCAGGTTGTACTTCTTCTGATGGCAAAAGAAAGATAGTGGTTTAAGCAGTCAAAAAGTTTTTTTAATGCTACCAAGGAGTACATCTTCTTTGGAAAATAAAATATATAAAAGGAAGATTAATTTTTTTTTCTTCTTCCTAATAAATTTAACCTATTCTATTCAAAATTTCTGAAAAACAAAATATTTTTTTCTCCTTAGAATAGCCATGGAAAATTAAAATCAGTTACAAGAAAATGATGAGGCATGTTCAATGTGATGTCTGGAATTCTGTCTTAGGTCTGCAGAGGCCAGAGTATTAGAATAAATAATCTGCTGCAGATTTACTAAACTAAATAAATAAGGTGCATTTTATGATGTAGAAATGTTGATTTATTTGTAAAGGTTTTTTTGCTTTGCAATTGTAGTTTTCAGTTGTCTAAAACCCGTGCAAGACTTGACAACATCTAATGAAAATGCAAAAAATTTGCAACAAATGAAGTAACCAAATATATTTTTTTTATGGACATCTCAGAACTTTGTGTAGTAGTCAGGTCTCAACTGCCAGCCAACTAGTAAACTCTTTTCTTTTTATATCCTTCCACCTTAAAAAGCAGTAATGAATCTTAGTATTTTCCATACTGGCCCCCAACTTAAAAGGGAATAAAACAGCAGAGATAGACCAAGGAAGAGGCAAGTAGCTTGAGGATGTAAAAGGCAATGTGCTTCACTAAGGTCTGTTTGTGGAGGGGCACTCTTTCATTTCTGAACTCTATTTGAAATTATAAATCAAAAGTACCTTAGCAAGGATCTAGAGAACCTGAAAACATTTCATGGTGTTTTTTCAAAAGAGGTGTTAGCAAAAAAAATAAAATTTCTTCTATCATTTGAGTCTCAACAGAGAGAATAAAACCTATCATTTCCATACACTGAGACAACAGTGGTGCAAATTTATGGAACTTTTTATGTGTAAATCTGGATATGAGTAACACAGAGAGAACCTTCATATGATGACAAACAGAAGACCCATCTGAGATGTCTGTTAAAATTCTGTGTGGACTCAGCCGTGCTGCATTCACTAGCAAACACAAACCAGTCACTGCTTTAGTTAACAAGGTGAAAGCAGAGAGAGTTGTGGAAGGTTTGCAAAAGGGAAGAATGGCCTCCAGAAAGGAGTAGGAGGAAATGCTGGAACTATTGGATAGTGCAGGACACAGTTACCCAAAAATCCTAGAAAAAGGGCATTCAAGCTGTGAAGTAACAATGGCACAAACAAGCCACAGAACAGGAATGTTTCTGAAAATGGCCATAAAACTACAATTTAACTTCAGAATACCAAATGCAGGAAATTTCTTCAAAATAAAGGTGCTGTGTTTACAGATGGGAAACACCCATGTTTGGCTCAAGAGTCCCTTTCAAATTCTGAGTCACTAAAAGCAAAGAATACATTTATTTTTCCTTTCCAGACTACTAAGAAATAATAATAAATTTGGAGGTCTCAATTTTTTTCTTATGTTCTCAGTTCCCTATATCCAATCTCTTCTCAATATACACTGCTTTCCCCATTCCTCTGCTGTACTTTTTTCCTTCTTTTCAATTGCCTCCTTCTCTCCTTTCATTCCTCAATGCAGCCTTTGCTCGACATCACTCCAAAGGCTCCAGGTCCTTTCTCTGTCTGTGTTTTTTGCCAGCTCAATGCAGCTGCTTTGTTTCACGGACTACAGCACATGTTGTGTTTGTACTTGGCTAAATTCACAGCACTTCTGATTCAGCTGAGCTCCCTGATACTTGAGTGTGAATAATAGATAGTGGTGCAGTGGCTGGAAGTGCCGGCTTCAATCCATGTGCACAGAGGCAGAATCAAAAGGAAATGCCTCAAATCTGAACGAGCACAATCTCGGAGAGATCCCCAGGTGGAGGGTTTTTGTGGAGCAGAACATGGGAGCCAGAAGCACCTTCTCTTTCCCCACACCAAATTTACAACAGTGGGCAGTATCGCCACAGGTCAGTGGTCACCCTAGGTTTCTGCTTTTCTTTATTTTTGCTTGCTCTGATAAGTGATTACCTCTTAACCAAAGGCAGTCATTCCTAGAAGAGTGCAGACAGCAGACAAAGTGGTTAGGAACCAGGTGTCCTGCTGCTTTCCCTCCCTGCCTCCCTTTCTCCCACTGAACTCCAGCAGCCACCTTTTACTGACTGCATCATCCTTCCAGCTGAGATTCATAGGATCTGCTAATTAGTCCTGCCTAAGTCTTAATAGCTATCAGGTATTTGATGATCCCCAAGCATAAGATGTATTATCATCAGCATTACTGAAAATCTAGCTTCCATTATTTGTATAAATGTTTTTCTTTGCAAACTCTACTCTGTAATTTATGATGAAGTTAATAAAAAAATATTACTTAAATTATTTGTGCTATTGTTAAAGAAATGCACAGTAGAAGCATCCTGCAAATAGGATTAACATACACACGTGGAACTTCCATGAAGCTCAAGGAACAGAATAACCTACTAGAATTTCATGTATTAGAAGTCAGAGAATCCTTTTCCACCATCCCATCCTTTGCCTCCCCCACCATAAAAAGTCCCCAACAAAACCACAAACAAACCCAGAACCACAGAAGATATAAGGGATGAGGGATTAACAGTTTCCCTTGAACCTGGGATTAACTCCACCTAGGAGAAATCAGGTTCAGAATTTTCCTTCCTGAGTTATATCGGATATCAAAATTCTGTTCTATATGAAATAGATTACATATAAATGTCAATATTCTCATCAGCATATGAAGCACGTAGAACTAAAGTAAAAAATACTAATCATCTTTACAATTAATTCAAGGTGGAATTCTTCTGTTATTACAGACACATGCAGATCTATGTTCCATATACATATATATATATTTATCAGACAGGATGAAGCAGCCAGAGTTGGAATGAATGACAAGCAGCTGACTTTCTCCATAGGGAGATCTCTTAAGTCAAACAGTATTCTGTATATGCAAGTCAAGGACATAGTAGAAACCAAGAGAAAACTTATATTTAAACTGCATTGAGGCAAGCCTATCTTTGGCAATAAACTGGTTTACAGCTGATTTATGAGTTCTGCTGAAACAGATAACTGGCAGATTACAAATATTCAAGATTTTTACACAGCTTTGTTTAGCTGCATCCCATCTCTTTTAGATTCAATTTCAGGATGATTCTAATTCGATAACTGCAGAAGCAGCAACACTGATAATATGTCTGATAAAAATGTATTTCACAGTCACAGGGGAGGCTTATTCCCAAAACACACTGATTCAGTCAGGATATGAAAAACAAACCATATTACATTTATTTTTTTAATCAAACCTAGGTGACATAAATCAAGTACGAGATGATGATTGTGGAACCATGACAGTGAAATATGTGTAAATGACTTTCAGCAGTCTATTTAAAAAAGTAGAACAGGTTTATGACAAATTATTAAAACCCAAAACCAACAAAAACACTACAAGAATAAAAAAAAAAGGAAAAAAACTCCACACAATTGGAAAGAATACAGGTTTGAACACATGAAAGAAAGAAAAGTAACATTGAGTTAATTCTCATACATTTAGGGGGGTTTGTAGCCTAGTCTAAAGGTAAAGAAACACCCTTGGTTTTTTTAGAGGGACTCAGTCAAAAATACTTGAAACAAATTAAATTTGAAAAACAATTTGAACTAATCAAGGTCTGCTTTCCTCAAGTATGTGTAAAATAATAAAAACCAATCAAAAAGGAATAAGAATAAATATAAACCCTGGTCAGAAAAACAACTCTCTTATTAACTTAGCCCTAGGAAAGTTGGTGGTTAATAATGGCAGAAAGAAAATGTAGCAGAGATGAAGAGGTGGAAATTTCAAAAACAGCAAAGTGGGAAGACAAAAATCCCACCAATACCCCTGGCTCAGATTGGGAAGGGTCTGTCCTGGACTAAGGTCTGCATGACCCTGCTGTAAATGTGGATTTGCTTTATTTAGAATGGTCTCAGTGTCTGTACCTGTGCCATGGCCTTGACTCCTGCAGACCTAAAAACTCTGTACTGAAGTCTGTTTCTGCTAAGATGGGATCCCAAAAGAAAGCATGGTGGCACTGGCTACGTAATGCCAGACCCACTCAGACACCATTTGGATGTGTCCTTGCAGTTTATGTGGTGTAAAGCTCTTCCAGGTCACAAGACTCCAGATTTTCGTGAGAAAGAGAGGGGAGATGCTTGTGCTGAGAGAGGATGATATAATCATTTTGGCAGGAGTAATTGCATTGATCAAGGTGCTAAGGCAGTGTATTCAGCGGGACTACAGATTGAACAGTGTGAACTGCTTGCAGCAACAGCACAGCCAGATCTGTCCTTTCTCTCTGTATGAATATCCACAGGTTGTCCAGGCTGAGGGAGGGACACTTAAAATTCTGGGGTGTATAAAAATATCCACTTAAGTAAGCCTGCGTAGGTTCAATTGTTGACATTCTGAGTTGTATGCCATAGGCTGAATTTAATTTAAAAACATTCATACAGATGGCCTTGGGACCTGCATTAGACCATCTGCATGAGGTTCAGGACTTGCATGTTCTATTGCATATATTTTTCCCTACATATGTGCATTTAAACGAATTTTGGAAAGAGACTTTCATATACTTTGTGGTGCCAGGATTGAATAATAATAGGCAGCCTTTAAATGCTGCAAAACAAAGCATCAAAATTTGATCTGCCTCAAGGGTGTGTCTTTGAAGGTGTCAGACATTAAGAACAAAGAAAACAGAAGAAGTGATATGCCAGATGCACACATCTGCATCAGTTCAAACCCAATCCCCAGTCCCCAAAGCTGTCAAGCACAACTTGCAGGAGGAAAAAGATTATTTATTTTTTAATCACCTATCTGAGTACAGAAAGCTTGGAAGGGCTCTGGGCGAAGCTTCTTGTGGTTGAAGCATGTTCTACTCTTCCTCACCATATCCCAACCTAATTATTTTCCCTTCTGTTTCCTGTAAGCCTTTTTCTGCATGGCTGTAGCTCACAAGTTCTTGTGGTTTCAGCTGTTTCCCAGACAGGGATTCCAAATTCCAAGGATTTCCAAAAACAGGGATTCCACTCTGCATGAGGGTGCAGTCCTACCTTTATTCCTGACACACCAGGGAACGAGCATCCTGTGGAAAATACTTTTCTTCTCCTAAAATCATAGGAAAGATACGAACTAGGGGGAGGCTGTGGGAACAGCAGGGGAGGCTCAAAGTGGGAATTCTGGCTGTTACCAGTGTGACAGGAGCTTCACTTGGGAAGTGCTATCTTTTAAGCATTGCAGTGATGTTGCATCCTGGTCCAAACACCACCCATCCAGGAAAGCCCTGGGGCACAGGAGAAAGTCCTGATGGGTTTTTTGTACACTGCATAAAACAGCTCTGGTTTCTCTTCCTATGAGGACAGATTCACACCAGACACTGCAGAAGAAGCAAGTGGCACTTGTTCCATCATGCTATGATACATCTGAGTTTGCACACAGCCCAGAGCTGAGCCAGGAGTCTACAGGAAAGAGAAAGGGCCCTTTTAGGGAATAGTACCAGTAAACTGCTGGAAAATGCCCTAAATGACTATTACATAGTCTAATTTATTTATATGGTTATGTTTCATTATAGTGTTCCTTCGCAAGATTTATTCATTAGCAGCAAAAAGTCCAATTATTACCCTTTTGCCTTTTCTAGGAATTAGCCAGCATTTCTGTGTGGATAGGGAAAATCAAGCTGTTTATTATTATTCAGTTTGTATGGTCTTATTTATCACCTAACTCCACTCCATGGCAGCATCTATTGCAATTTGTACACGATCTTCAGAGGAGATGGAACATTTGTGTTCTCTGCCATCCCTCATGCTGTACATGTTAGGACTGAAGATGTGTTCAAAACAATAGAGTTGCATAGATATGGGAACTGGCCCTTTCCCTGTGATACTTTGTGAGGCCAGCTATTGGCAGAAGACTTGAATATTTAATATCCAATTCCTTACTCAAATAATACAATCTAATTAACCTGAGTATGTGTGATTAATAAATTCTATTAAGTATTTAATCAATATTAATTTTTATCAAATACTGAGAATCATTAAATAATCACTATCAAGGAACATAGATATATTTATTACTGATGCTTTTGCTTATTTCAGAGCTCTTAACTTCAGTAAATTATCGAACATCTTTCTAAACTTTTTTTTTTAAATTTCGTTCCTACAAAAAGTTTTCAAAAGGAGCTTTGTTTCCTGCCTGCAAGACAGAGGACACAACAAAAGCTAAGACCTTATTTTTGGCATCACTCTAGTTATTCCCACTAGACTGACAGAGGACAACCATTTACTTAATGGTCAGAAGAAAATATTTGTGGTCATATGGATCTCCCTAACCCTCTGTCCCCACCCAAAGTCAAAAGGAGCCTGTCTCTGCTTAGGGAATGTCTTTGTCAAAGGTAGCCCACTATCACTGTGGAAAGGTATATGCAGATATGTAACTATTAAGAGTGTGCAAATATATATAATTATATATCATTCTCTATTATACAACGTATATAAATACACAAACACAGCAGCACATTCCATTTTTTCAATTAAACCTCAGGCAGCGTGGAGTTAAGTCCCTGTCCCTGCAGGAAATCACACACAGTGGTGGATGGGTGTTTCTCTCCCAGCACAGAAAGAGCTCTCCTGCTGAGTCCCCCCCACCTCAGCTCTCCCTGCCTGAGCAGACTCATTCAGCACTGAGATCATTACTTCACCCACTGGCACCTCTGAAATCCTGACGATCAATGTTCTTTAAAAATTAAAATACAAGTTTCAAGCCAAAATATCTCAGCTGCCTCTTTGTGCTAAGTACAAAGATCAAGCAATGGTTTTATGGTAGCACACAGAGCAGTCATAAACAAAGGGCAGCCCAGGCCACAGAGCTGAACACCTTGCTTCAGACAAGGGAAGTTACAGGCAGCTCGTGTCAGCTACCCACAGTGCTGGATCACAACCTGAGCACTGCCTCCCCTCTCAGAGCTGACACTTCCCTTCAGAAGCACATGAAGGAATGGAAAGTTACACCATGTTCTTATAAGCAAGACCTTCATTTCCTGATCTGTTTTTGACCAGCCACACAAGAAACAAAAACTTTGGATTTATACAAAAAAACCCAGAGGCTTTAGAAGTTTCTAAAGTGAATATTCTCTGGCAGCAAAATTGTACTGCTGCCTCTGAACTCCATCCAGGCCAGCACTGGGGCATCCTAATGAGGAGATTAGGAAGGTTTGTGAATGGAAGTGGATTAGAGGTGCTGGCTCCATTGTATTGCATCAAGCTGTAAGAAGCAGAGCTCAGAAACCCTTCAAGAGCAGGAGTCCAGTACTGTGAGGATGTGCCACGCCTGGAGTGTGAGGAGGCACGAGGGAGAGGGCTTGCAGAGATTAGTGAGAGGCAGCAGAGGAAAAGTGGGAAAAGACTCCGAGGGCTGAAGGATGATGTGAGAACTCCAACACAAATCCTGCTGGTCTGGAATTTGTATGGCAGACAGAACAGCACATGGCACTGTCATGGCAAGCTGCTCTCCTGCTGGGCAGCTGGAGTCAGGAGTTGGGAGCTGAAGCAGGAGAACTAAAAAGCAAGGACACGCCTTGTGAGCACAGCAGAAACATTCTGGAGATACTGAACTCGAGTGTATGTATCTTCAAAGACACTCTGAATATATTATTCTGCAAATGGCACTGACTTCATCCATGGCCCATATTCAGCCCAAACTGCAGTCATGATTTAGAACATTTCCAAAGGATTCCCTCTACCAGGACGAGATGGAAACCAAGGAGGGCAGACAGGTGCTAACCTACTGAAGTCTAGATAACACTATGCCCCATGCAGTAGAAAGAAGTAGAATAATAGATCAACAAATGAGTGCTATGAGGTGCATCATTTAATAAGTAAGGAAGAAAAAAACTTCTATGAAGTGACTGATCTCAGGTACTCCCGGGATAAATCAATTTAAACTTTGTACACTGCTTAGGCTATAGCTACAGAATTAATGTTCTGTGTAGCAACCAATCTAATCTTCTTTTTTAGTAATGCACTGTGAAAAACCTATTATCTTACCTATAATTCTTACTGGCCTCTCTCTATTTATTTCTACAATGCCAGTGTCAGCAGGCAAGTGTAGCCTGCCATTTAGCAACAAGAGAATATTTTCACCCACTTCAGAAAATGTAATTTCACATGTGGGCCCTCATATGGGGTTATTTTGATGGGTGATCAGCAAACCAAAACACTACAGTAAACAGACAACTGGAGGAAAAACACAAACCAGTCATTTCAGGAAAATGCAAATTCTTAAATGATGAACTCTGCTAGGGGACAGCAAAATCATGTACCTCACTCCTCCTTCTGTAAACATCCATTACAATTCACTCTTGTTTTGTTACTGCCCACTGTGCTGCTTACACTTTTGGTGGCACTACCCCAAAGTTTTCCCCAAGCCAGCTCCAGCATGCTGCAAATTTTGGCACGTCTTGGGCAGAAATAGCAAAGCCAGTGTCCAGAGGCACAGAAGGAGTGGCAATGGCAGCAGGAACCTGCCCCATCCCTGTGGAACAACTGCTGGGGTGCACCTCCCATGCCAGGGGCAGCGTGATGCACGTGCTGTGCCAGCAGGCAGGTGGCAAAGGAGCTCAGAGGCTGCTCAGGTGGATCCTTTGGAATGCTTGGGAGGGTGGGCACCTGCCACATCAGCTGGGAGCCAGGGAAGGTTTTCTGGGAGAGATGCCACTAGTGCCAGGGATGTGGTTTTTAAAAGAATTTTCTGGACTGAAAGTGTGGGTTTCCAAAAAAGGAGCACAAATCGTGGAAAATACCTGGAATTTTTAGCGGGCTTCTGAGAAAGAATTATTGTTAGCTCAGAGGTGAGATTCCTAGGCTGGGGCTTGTTTGCTCTTTCCAATTGATAGAGAATGATCTTCCCCTTGGATAAACTGCATGCAATTTAATGCAAAGAACACCTGCAGCTGCTGGAGCTTTGGAAAATCTCTAAGGATGGCCTGAAAACATGATGCTTTGTCTCTGCCACTTCTTTTTTCCCTTGGTAAGGTATTTTGGGTAAATAAATGAGCAGAGTTCATTAGCCTGCACTGGCTAAACAATTGTTAAGAAAATACTCAGGGGCTGTGATTTATTATAATATTCATTGGAACAAGCTAGGGAACCTAATATATAAATCTTCAGGATTGTGCAGCTCACATTCTTTGGGCTTTGGAGGATTAATAGATAACAGCACTAATACCAAAACAAGTTAATGTCTTAACAGCTTTTGCCAAGGTGATGCTAGTTAATCTGAAAAGCTAGGTATGTTCAGATTTATGCCACTGCTGTGCAAAAGAGAAGCAAGAAAAAAGACAGCTGCTTTCTGCAAAAAGCACAGAAATATTCAATGAATGTTTGTTTAGGATACACTGCAATAGACCAAAAGAAAAAGTTCTGGGGGCAGGGCAGGTTTGCACATTACAGATTTGCTTAAAAGGGGATCACAGTCAGAGAACTCAACCCTTCTCTAAACTAAAACAGGTTATTCTTATATATTTAAAATAACATATGCTCAAGTCATCTCCCTAGAGACCTTTCCTCACACAGTTCAGACACAGATGGACTCAAGAGTACCTTTTCCATTCTCAGAGATTTTGAGATAATTCCTTATGAGAGTACATGACAAAGAGCCAAAGTATTATTTCCCTCTTTCAAGAGTGCTAGAATTGATAAGATCAGTTATCCTTTTCTCATGCAACCCCATTCTTTCTACATCTGCAAGCTGTTAGCCAAAAAATGACATTTATTAAAGATATGAATATTTTAAAACTTAGTATGAACACACTTTATTGTATTTGCTGAAAAATTGTAATGAAGTGTGATGCATGTATTGTGCAAATATTATCAAATTACTAGCCAAAATAGGAAAGCACCTGTGTCACAGAAAATGAATTTAAGGCCCTGAGGAATTTCAAATGAACTTTCTGGTTAACCTGATTTCCCTTTTTCCACCTTGGACACAGCGAAGTTTTTCATTCTTGGCTTAACAAGGAGACACCTTTCATTCAAACCTCAGTTTACTATCAAATGACCATAGACAAAAATATGAGTTACTTGATTTGTCCACAGCATCAGACTACCCTTGCAGGCAACTTCTGATGCTCAGTTTCAAGTGGAAGAGCAGATGAAAAATCTAACATGCATTTATCTGGCATATTTACACATCCCATGTAATACCATATTGATGCTAAAAATCAGGTTACATTTTCCCCCGATTGCTCCTGCTGTAGAAATTCATTTCTGCTTAAACCAGAGACAGAGGTACACCGAAATGATCTTATGTCCGAATTCTCAACCCCCAAGCCAAAACATATAAAAGGGATCAAAAGCTTCTGAATCCTCTTTCATCTACATATCTCATTTCTTCAATCAAACACACCAAGCTGTTTGAATCTTCTGTGACTGTGCCTGACTAATATATGACACTGTAGGGTTTGGGTTTTTTTTTTGTTTTCCTCTTGCCTTTATATTAACACACCTTCAATAGAAAAAAGATCTGTGAGATTTCTAATTTTAGAGTTGACACACAAAACTGCACCATCAATCTTCCTTGCCAAAAATAATCAGAGTCTCGACTTTTAAGATTTTGAAATTAAGAATACACCTCCTCCTTCCTCAATAAAAAAAAAAACCTGAATCAGCATGGGGTTGAGGATACACAATGTCACCTGCAGCATGATTCAGTTAAAGTGCTCTAATGCAAACCCAAACAGAAAGGACCAGTAACTCCTTTGTTCCTTTCTCAGTTTGTGCTCAAGGGACATTTTATGCAGGGTGCAGTGTGTCCCAGAGAGCAAAAGCTCTCTCTGATGCATATTTTAGCATGGCCATTGACACTGGGTCCTGGAAGCAGTCAGTGGGAAGCAGGTGGCAGGGCATCCATGGAAAACTGTTTTTAGTTGAAACTAATGTCCACAGGTCCCCTGCCTGGCCATCAACACAATCACTCTCCTCTGCAGTTCCCTCTGCAGCCTCAAAAGTTCTCTGGGTACTTCACAGAACCACAGAGTGGCTCAGGTTGGAAGGGAGCACAGTGGATCATCTGGTCCAACCTCCCTGTTCAAGCAGGGCCATCCCAGAACACATTGCACAGGATTGTGTCCAGATGGTTCCCAAGCATCTCCAGTGAGGGAGACTCCACAACCTCTCTGTGCAGTCTGTTCCAGTGCAGGGCCATCCACACAGCAAAGATGTTCCTCATGTTCACAGGGAGCTTCCTGGTTGTCAGTGTCTGCCCCTTGCCTCTCATGCTATTGCTCAGCACTGATCATTGTTCTGGTCTTAGCTTTGGTTTTCTACCCGTTTTACTCTCACCCAGTAAAAGTTTCATCAAAACCATATTCCTGTCTCTTAATTCATGTGAGATTTGCTTAAAGCTTTCAGACACACGTCAACTTCTGCTTCTCTCTCACCTACAAGTCTTGTAACCACATTGTGGAAGAAAATTAGATTGGTTTGATATGATTTGCTCTTGACAATTCCATGAAGAGCTTCCTGCTATCACTCACAAATCCCTATCTGAATTTAAACTGTGCCTGCTTTACACTAATTAATCTGGAATCTCCCTCAAAATCCACTTTTCTTATTTCTTCCACTTCTGTTCCCTGACACAGTGTCAAGCTAAATGTTTGATTTATACCAGAATATCAGATTTCTGTTTCTTCAGAGAGGAGTAATGCCTACAGATCTGTTATTCACCATTCACTATAACAAGGGGGACTAACTGATTTTAACAGCTTTATTTAAGCAGCCTAACAAATAATCACCTCTTTGCAGACTGGCTATGGAATTTTCTGCCTGTAGAAGTTGTGAAGGTGGATACAAACAAGGTCTACAAAAAAGTCTAGAAAAATTCACACACCATGGCTTTACACACAGAGAGGCAAAGTGATGAGGAAAACAATTGATGGGAACACTGTCAGGAAGAAGAGGGGAAAAAGTATTTGAAATTTGTAAATGAAAGGAAAGCATCTTTAGCATTTCTAGTACAACAGAAGAGCAAAGAGAAAAGAAGTGAGCAAAATTGCAATTCCCTTTTTCTCTGTTCCTTGTGTTCTTATTATAAAAAAATACCTATGGTGTAGCCATACCTCCAGCTTACCTAAAAGCAGTGGCCCTGTGGGACTGAAAACACCAGGCAGATATCCAGTGGTGGGAGGTGAACTGCCTCTGCTCAGAAGTCCAGGCTGTGGCTTTTGCACATGTGGTGTGTGTCCATGCAAGACGTTCTGAAGGGCAGAGACCCACGTACAGGTGCCAGCTCTCTGTGGGCACCAAGAGCCAGCTCTGGTGTGAGGAGACCCTGCTGAGAGGAACCACAGCCCTGCACAACCACATCTTAAAATGCCTTCCTTTGATTAGAAACACCTGTTCCCAATGGGCAGCTATTGCACACACCTGCTGAAGGTGGGAGCTGCTCAAACCAGTCTGCTCTGTCATTAATTTTCTGCGGGTTTCAGCTGTGATTCCTGTGTTTGCTCAGCTACAGCAGGATGTTCAGTACAGAACAAAGCCGAAAGCTGAACAGTTACCCTCATTTCTAAATCGGTTGCATGCAGCATTCAGGCACCTCAATCTGTTAATTACTATGTCTGGAAAGACTTGGCATACATATTCATCACCTGCAATTGTCATGCTGCCAGCTTTTGCAATTTTAATCACCAACTTCATGATATCTGGCATTTTTCTTGAAGTCGAATCCTTCAGAATTGTTTGGTTTCCTGACAGTCTCAGTTTTGCTTCTTTTTAGAAAAGAAACTCTAAATTTAAGGTCCTGAGATTTCAAAGAGAAAAACTGAAATATCAATATCTGGGGAGAAAATGAAGATTTTGGAGAAGAGTTGTAAGAATAAATGGTCACTAAAATATGACTTCAAGAAAAGCAAAGTTCACTTTAGTTAAAAAAAAATGGAGGAGTAAGATTATATAGGGAAAAAATAATGTGGCCTGTTGCAGTCAATATGATAATTAATTACATAAGGTATTACAATAAGCGGTGATCACATGAGCCAAGAAGGCTCTTGGAGGATGAACTCAGATGAATTTATTCCCATTTGTAACAGAATGAGCTGTTAAGAGCTCATTATTAAGAGCTTTATGACTTCTGCAGCATCAGAGCTGGCTGACTGCAAAAACTATGGAAATGTTTGCCAGCTGTCTATAAATTATAAGATTAGACAAACAGCTGGGAAAGAGCTTCACAGAATACTTCATCCTGCTTTAGACCATCCATGAAGCCTCTTTCACAATTTTGCTTCTGTAATCCAACACATCTTGTTTCAGCACAAGCATGATAGTGATGCACTGCAACTTCTATTAGTAGAGAGCAGCAAAGGCAACACTGCTGTTTTACTCCACATCACCTCTGCCTGAGAGGAAAACAAAAAACACTGACAAAGTTTCATAAGAAAAGAATTTTTTTTTTCTCCTAAGTTCTCTGTGTCAAAGAGAAAGTGCTATGGATCAAGGCAAAGGCATGTTTCAGTACTTGGGTATCTTCACAACTGTGTGGCATTGCTGTAAGCACCCTCAGAGCAAAGCCGTGTCAAAGTGAGCTGCGGATCAGCGGTGCGGGGCTGCTCCTTCATCCCACTCTCTGCTCCTCAGCTGGCTGTAGGGCACGCTCTCCAAGGACTGACCTCTTGGCTCTCTACTGCATCCTCCTGCTATTCTTGCAGCAGGGAGGATGGATTTGAAAGCAATCCCAGTTATCAAAGCAGCAGTTACTCTGCCTACTTTGGACTTCAGAAATCAGTTCAGACTAATTCTCAAGTTCTTGCAGTCAGAGACTTGGGAGGCAATTTCCTTTTAAAAAGTCTCTCTCTTCCTTAAGTGTTTATCGACCCGTCAAAACTCTGTATCCATGATTTGTTGATTTCAAAATCCTAAACAATTTCAATTCAGTTATGCAATCCAAAAGCACATGTATTTTCCTGCCCAATGAAGTTTGTTTGAAGAGATTAAAAATAATTATGAAATAACTGTCCAAGAGACAAAGAGTGTTTAGGGCATTCCACTGAGTTGAATCTAATTCAAGTCAACAATTGCCAGAAGCCAGAAGTGTCTCAGTTCCCTTTGAC
Source organism: Promerops cafer (assembly GCA_013398275.1). Lineage (NCBI taxonomy): Eukaryota > Metazoa > Chordata > Aves > Passeriformes > Nectariniidae > Promerops > Promerops cafer. Next base: position 191,626 of record VZSE01002737.1, read on the forward strand.
TGTTAGGACAAGCTTGTTGCTGGTTTATCCTCGACAAAAATACGGGCACATCACATAATCCTTCAGCTTTTTGGCATCCTCAGGAAAGAGGATGGGAACTGAATAGTCTTGAGGCATTACCCACATGTTATTGAACTCATCTCTTCAGACAAAAAGAGCAGTGCATGACAAACACAGGTGTATCAATAAGTACCACCTTCAACAGCAAACAAACCGGGGGCATCCTTCTCCAGAAGTGTAGGGGTGTCATCCTAAAACACGATATCCCTTAGCTGCAGAGGAAGCTTTTTACAGAATAGTAAGTAAACAAGGAAATTCTTAATTCATATCTTATTTCATTGGAGTTTGCCTTGCTACTAGTTGTGTTGTACCTGCCCAGCAGGAGGAGTTCTGATTTAATCAATTAATCAATGCAGCCCTGCTTCACTATGAGCAACTTCAACTTAAATTAGAGTTTTGTATGTCCATAAATTGTAATTAGTAATCAAGAGATAATGCTGCTGCTTGAAATATTTCACAGAACTGCAGGAATCACTAATGTGTTTGATTCTATTCTGTTTAGGTTAGTCTGAGGTCTCTTGCTGACCTCTGTGAGTCCAATACTACCTTTTAGTATAATCCTACTCATTATTAGTGCTAATGAGTACAGCTCCCTCAATTGCTTCATTTCAGTAGTTTCTGTCAGCCTTACTTTTCCTGACTGGCATCTGAAACAGCAACTTATTATAAGCGAGCTCTGAAAGTCCTGACTTTCTCCCAGCTCTTACTTATTTAATCATGAGGATAAAAATCAGAAATCTGTATCTACTTTAATTTTTCTCTTTCCGAAATTCCGGTCACACTTACAAAGCTAAAGTCATAAAGGAATTCCTACACTCTTAGGTAGCATAACAACTCATACTTCATAGGAAATTCATGCAATGCAGATCTGCAGTCCAAGACAACAAAGTCTGCTGGGGGGAAGGAAACAAGGAGGTTACATGACTCTTCCCTAGGTGTGCAGCACACCCCTCAATGACATTCTGCTCATACGTGTTTCATGGCTTTTGTGGCAACAACTTTTAAAATGGTCCACTGACTGTTTATTTTCAGATTTCTGTGTTGCTCCATTTCTCCTCTGGAAACAAGGGGCTCTCTTGTGTAGTCCCCTGTAGTCCCTTTTTTGATGTCCTGCATCCCAAAGGAATGCACCTTGGAAGTATCTCAGATCTCTGTAGAGAGGAGAAACTGGAATACCAATTTCTAAGTTAGAATATTCATCATAGCTGCAACAGCAATAGTATTTTCAGTCCTTTCTTCCAAATAATTTTGCACTGCATCTCTTTCTGGCTCCTGGACATGGTCAGACTTTGGCTGTATCTGAAGAAATAAGAGTAAAGCAGAATGGGGATGAGCATCCCCAAGACCTTTGCTACTTGCCTTTCTGTCCAGGGAAGCTCAGGCAATTTTCATTGTTCCAGGGAGACAGCAAATAATGATCATCACAGGGAAAACTAAATAACTTCAGTGTAGTCTGATCCCAATGAAAAAAAGAAAGAAGCCCAGGCCATCATTTATTAGTGCAGAAGATGGTGTCACTCAGGCTGCTGCGTAGGTGCTCTGCAGCTCTGCCACGTGCTGGCTAAACCCCCCAGCTGAGAAGTCAGGAGATCTCCCAGCAGTGGCAGCTGGGTTGGGCTGTGTCCCTTCTGCCTTGCTGGAGGGTCAGGAGGATGAGCAAGGCTGGATGGGGACTGGACAGGCTCAGAACATGTGGCCACCAAAGCATGAACCCAACAGGACGAATCAAGAAAGCTCTCTGAAGAACTTTAATCAGATGGCCTTCAATATTAGAGTAAAAATTATCCATGCCTTTCTTTTCCCTCTGAAGTAGAAAGGGTGTCCAAAAAGTGCTTTTCTCCTGATCTTTAAGAAAAAGAATCTTACTCCTGAGGAAACCATGTTTTCCTCCATATTAGATAAATATCAATTTAGTGAGAAAAGTGTAAGACTTTACTATTTCGTAAACAGTGCTAAATAATATAAATCCCATCTCAGAGTTTGGGACATTCCCGTCTACTAGCCGATATTAAATGTTTCTTCATCACTAATCCAGAGACACAACTGCAGCCTTTGATAACTTTTACTTGCAAGTCATTCTAGCAGTGCATGAAGTGTGAATATAATTACAGTCTCAGAATATTACTATTTCTATTGTACTGGAACTCTGTTCCACACAACCTCTTCAGATAAGATAGAAGTGTTTGATGTGACTACGTCTTCAATTAACATTTCTGGAAGATAATGGAAGGCATTGATTGGAAAATCCTTATCAAGGTAAAAGTGTTTGAGAACTAAAGAAACAACGTGCCTGTCAGACCTCACTACACCCTCAGCAATGTCTGTAATTGAAAAGGGGCTCCATAAAGTCCAGGCGAGCAGTTCTTTAGCTGTAAAGTTACATATTAACAGATATATGTCTCTACATATGCAGATATATAAATAAAAATCGTTATGTCATGCTCTGTTTGTAAGAAAAGTGAAGAAGATGGTTTATCCAGCATCTGAGTGTTGGGTATCTCAGAGCAGGAAAGTATTGAGGATCATGCAGTGCTTTCTGTGGTACATCAGAGCAGGCCAGGTGCAACTGCACACATATTGTCTGTAAGAATAGAAACCAAGATTTTTCAAGTTTTTCTCCTGCAGCTAAGCTTCTTCACTCATGAGGGACAACAGAAAAGCAGCAGCCAGTGCCTGTGTGTACCTGCAGATAAGCACTGGGCACAGTGCTTATCCTTCACCAGAGAGAAGGATTCCTGTGCAAACTGAGCACTTCAGGAGTGCTGCCGTTAGGGTTTGGGGTTTGGTTTTCTGGGAATGAAGTGAATTGATTGGCAGTTTCCCCACTAACAGTAAATAATGTTCCACCCTGAAGGCATACTGTAGATCTTTCTCTGCTTGAGCAGTTGTTTGACAAGCTGTGAAGCAGAAGGTGAGCTTACAGCCCAAAATGAGCATACCTGAAAACAAGCCAGCTTTAGGTCAGCTAGATGAGGGACATTTACACTGCACAGAAACACAGCATTGAGCAGTCCTACTGTGCTGATTCAGGAGGGAGTAGCAAAGATCAGGGTTCACCTTAGCAGGGTTTCTCATGCTCCGATTTATGTTTTTAATATACTGTAAGATTTGTTTAATCTTCTTAGAAATGAAAATTTGCTGAAGAAATTACCAAGAATGGGAGACAGGGAAGAGAAGTTTTATTTAGTAGGGGAAGAGGTGACGGATTTAAGGAAGGAAATAACCCCCAAAATTGCAAAGATGTGGAAAGCCAGGTCTTGGAAGGCATCTTGCTTTCCTCAGGAGAGCCATTCTCCTCCACTGACATCCACGGAGAGGTCTTAGACAGCCCTCTGCTCTTCTTCCCAAAGACTGTGGGTGGCAAATCAGGGTTCTGCAAAACCGACACAGGCATTGAGTCTGTCTCTCAGAGTAAGCCTTTTGAAAAGCTGTGGCCAACCACACATGCCTTTGCTACCAGGCTGTAGTTCAGCAGCTGGAAATAATGGCCATGAAAGATTACCCAGGGCTGCAAGGTAGAGAGTGTTGCTAAAGGAAGGTTCTTTTGAACCTTCTGAAGTTCAGAAGGATGGATTTCTAAACATACATGTCACATAAGTACTCACTGTAGCTCAGAATGTCAGGGACAAACTCCCCCCTGTGCTCCACCAGTCCTTTCCAGATGAATAAACAATATCCTTCTTAATTAATCTATGCAGATGGCACATTTGCCCCCTATGTATGGCCATATATGGGGCACGTGCTTGGGAAATCTGCAGTGACCAGGAAGAGATGTGCTCTAAAGTCAGTGCAACAACATCCAGCTGGAATTTAAAACTGCAGTGGTCCAAACAGGGCCACACCTCTGCATGGGGTTTTTTGGTTTGTTTTGGTTTCTCAAATGTAGGCTTTGTAGATGTTTAGTTTACACAAAACCCTCCACATCCCCAACTTCTTTTGAGAGGATGACATCATTTTCCTCTCACTCACATCACCTCACTCAGCACAGAACCATTTCTCACATCCCGTGCATATCCCACCCAAACCACCATGTGCCACTGGAAGTTTGCTCTCCCTCCTCTGTTCCAATATACCAAATATTGCTATGAAGGGTGACTAGCAATGCTCTCAGTCACTCCCAAATTAGTGCCATGAAGAATGCAGAAAGAATTTTATAATTTTTTTCTATACCTATCTGATGAAGAGTGGTTAGCTCTTCACCATCTCTGAGCCACTAAACAGAAAGATGAAAATGGAGCCTAATAAAGATTTCTCTTTTTTGGCACTGTGATCCTGGAACGTATTACTGTTAGATAATTAGACCATAAGTCTCCTCACAGCAAGTCTCCTGGCTTTATAGACACCTGGATTGTTTGCTAAGCACCCAGAGCACTGTTCATGCTTTAAGAGCAAATTAATTATCATGAGTCAATTAGCAGTACCCTAGACACACTAATGGGTAGACTGGATCATCAAGCAAACCTATTCAGAAACTTTATAAATAATATTCTTCCTGGAGTTAGCATATTTATTATTAGCATAGTTATTATTTTACAAGATTTTAATCTTGGTTTCCTTTCTAAGTTTACTTAGATAGGCATTCAATCTCTGGCTGTTTTGTGAGAAGCTCATTGTTTATTTTAATTTTTTCTGTACCTATGTTGCAAGTTCGGCCGCTTGAGTTGCCTGCTGATGTTTGTGTCCTTGACTTGATTCTTTAAAGCTGAGCACTAATGATAAACAGAAAATAACCAAATAAACAGCTTTCAGCATGAATTTTTAGTGAAAAAATACAGTTTTCCAGGGTTTATTAAATCAATGTTTGGAAATACTCTCCTGACCTTCCTACAACTCTCAAGATCTTGGGTCAACTGCAGTCAATATGGCCTGAAAGTAAACAATCTTTGTGGTTTTTAACTTTAGGTATTTGTAAAATATCTTTGGGTATTTTTGATAGAGTTGGATGAAAACAATCATCAGTGGAAGAAATCACCAGAGCTACCTGATTGGAAAACTGAACAAGCCAACCGGAGAAGCACAGCATGAATAAATGTGGTGCCATATTTCATTGTCTCCCCAAAGAAAAACAAAACATTTGCTCTGTATTTTAACACATATACCTGCTTCTCAACTGCTAGCTTGCCTCAATGACTGGAACCAGGCAAAAAAAAAGAGCAGGGATTCTGTAAATGAACTCACTTTAAAATTATGTCCCCTGTGAGGGATTTAATTGGGGGAGGGGGTTCTGATTTGTTTTTCTCTGGAAGAGAATATTCTGAGCAGCAGTTGTTGGTTTAGAGAGCACGATTCTGCTGCATAGCCCTTGAAGGTCCTTAATCATAAGGGTTTTTTATCTTAGTTAGAAGAATTGCCCTAACCACAGAAATGACAAAACTGGTCTCCACAAAAGGATGCTTAGAGCTGTAGGCTGCTGTTTTCTGAGAAGAGACAGGCAGCAAAAAGAAAATAGAATGTGCTTCTAAGCAGTTGTCTGGTGCCTGTGTTATGTAGTTCAGTCAGAGCTGGTACATCTTTGCTTGAGGAGCCCCTTCTGATGCAGCATTTCTGCATTCCCCGTGGGGATACATCACAAACATTGCATCTCCAGGGGACAGAGTAAATTCTAATCACAAGAAAATCTGCCAGCAGGATATCAGTAGGAGAATTTACTCTGGAAACAAAATATTGAACAACTTCTAACCATGTAGACAAGGACATTTTGTTATCACAGCCCTTTGCCTTCCTTCTATTCAACCCCACAGCCAGCAGGGCAACATCCCCCCTAGAGGATGCTAGAGGGACAGGGGGGGTGAAGGGAATCTTCAGCAAAAAGTCTGCTTCCTCCTACCAGTAAAGCCCCCTTCTAGAGAATGGTGACAAACACATGCCAGGTTTAGAAGCTACTTGTTTGCTTCCCCTGAACATCACAAAAATTCAATCCAGCAGAAGGTACTTTGTCACAGTCCTCAGTGCATTTGTGACAGCTGGTGACAGGCTTGCTTTGGAAATCACCTTTTGAAAGGACCTAACTTTGCAGGTTTCTTTTAAGCCTCGGATCCAAAGGAACTGCCATCAAGGCAGACACCATTATTTCTATCCTATAGCCTCACTTTTACCAGAGAGAGAATGTTCCATGGGATGTTCAGTCTCTCACACATTTTCCTTGTTTTTCAATGTCTACCTGACAGTCCAGGATCCACAGAGATGTCACTGGTCTGCAGGGAGAAGTTTCAGGGTATTTTTTCAATTAGGTTGCAGAGCACAGTGAGGCTCTGAACATAGGGCTGTGTGTGTAATCTTAGTTTAAGCATTTGACAGTGCACCTATTTACTCAGCCAGTGCAATTAGTAGATTCTTTTGAGGATTGCCATGCCACCAGACCCTACTGGGCTGAATCACTCACTAGACAGGTGAAGAAAATGTCAGGCTGGGGTTTCAACTACAGATTTGGAGAGGATGTTTCAGGAAAATCGCAATGATTACAGAGGAGAGAACAGTTCTCCTAAATCCAGGCAAAAGAATGACACAATGAGAAATATCAGGTGGTCATATAATCCCTTTTGAACAGAAGATAACTGCAAGGGTTTGGATTCTGCTTCTGACTGCATCATTGTGAAGATCCTTAGACAGGTAATTTCATTTATCTGACTCTCAAATTTATTCCATTTTTATTCTCTTCCCTGATACCTGTGGACAACAAGAATTTGTGTAAAGCAAAGGCTAGAAGAGGCAACAAAAAAAAAACAGAAACAAACAAACAAACAAACAAACAAAAAAACCCCAACAATGTTTCAAAATTTGCCAGCTAGTCCTGCAAGAAGCTCTTTCAGTCAGGCAGCCTGATGGTTTTGTGCTGGTTTTACCCCAACTGAAAGACTGGAGTGAGCAGAAATTGTGCATGGCCATACAGATATTTTCTTAGAGATAAACATTTAATCAATGCCCACTTCACATACATAATCATCAGGTGCCTTCACAGGTATTTTACCTGATAGAAGAAATCAGATGTGTGTTTCCACATAACCATGGAAACCCCTTCAGGAGAATTAAGATTTCTTAGGAAGGAGGAGGCTCTGGCTAGCTGCTCTGGAGACTGAGGTACTGCAAACTTGAAACAATTTGTTTTTGTCACAGTGTAGGTTTGCCAGAACTGAAATTGCATGCTTATCTATCTTTCCTGCAAGTGCTTTTTTATCCATTGCCTTCCATACCTATGCAGAAAATAAATCTTAACATTGTCCCTGGTACCCATTATTTAATAGCATTTTACTGCTAAAGCTTATCCACTTGATTTCTCTATTTCCTCCCTGAAGCTTTTTTCTCCCACTTAAACCCTGCTGGGAGTCAAAGTGACTATAAAGAAGGAATAATTTTATAGTCTAAAGCATTAAACTAAAATGTTAAGCTAAGTCAAAACCAAAGCTACAGTATCTGTGCAAGAACCTGTACAAAGTATTTTGAGCTACTTCTAAGTCCTAGAAAAAGTTTGTAAGCACTAGTGGAAATCCAGGCCATTTTTAAACAAATAAAGAATTTTCTCCAGAGCAAAGAACAAAAATAACCTTCCTTGCCATCTTTCCACTTTCACCTGAAACCAAACCAAGAACAGTTTTGGTTGCCAGAAAATCTGGGATACTGTTAGATCTTGTAGGCAAGTCAAGAGCCACGTCTTTGTCTTCTTTGGCTTCCAGGCAATTCCAAATATTGTCACTCCTGGTGACCATTTCTATCTGACATATTTTTGCTCATTTCGCTCAAGAAAAGCATCTCTGTGACTTGTAATGCAAAGATGCTGCAGTTGCTGGTTGCTTTTTTCTTTTCTTTTTTGTCCTTGTTTATGAATTCCCTACCCTGGTTGATTTGCATGATGATGGTGTATTTATTTTTCAAACTAAGTATACTGGTCAAAATGTAAATCATAGGAATTTAGAAAATGCTTCTCCATAATTCAAAGTATGTGATGCTCATGCAAACAGAATTATTTTGTTTTCTTTCCCCCAAAGAATATTGCATAAACTCTACAAATAAATGGAAGTATTGCAGTCCATGCTGCTTTTCTTTATCCATAAATGGGAGTTCTGTCTAGTCTCTTTACTGGTGAACTGGGAAGGAGAGGGGAAAAAATAGGTCCTAATGTGATCTTATGCAATATCTAACATGTTATGTCACTAATATTTTTTTAATTTTCTCAGAAACATGCAGCTTGAAGTAATGTTAAATTATTTGTTTGTAATTGCTAATTTTCTTTCAATGCTCTTTGGTATTTCTTCTGAAAAAAAGACAAAATTCCCAGATCATACAGTGCTGGGGAAATATCTGACACTGTCACATATTTTTATTAATTTTGTCTCAGTAAATGTATAACTGGGTAAATTGAAAGGATAGAGAGGAAAAAAATCATAATTGAAAGAATGTTCTTAAATCAGGACTTTGGTTATAGAACCAATTCATAGTACACATTTGGGCATACTTAGATCTCAGTAGAAAACTGAACTTATATCTGATTTCATCTTGAGCTCTGTTATCAATTACTTATAATCACTAAAATGTAAAGAGGAGACACTTTTACAATTACCTGTTGTTGTCTTGGGCCTTTGTGCAGCTAAAAACATGGTGCCAGTATAACTTTAAAAATCTCAGCTATGACATTTTTGTTACTTGATCTCAGCCCTCAGGCTCTTTATTTAAATAATAAACCCAAGAAAATGAGTGCTGCTTAGTTAAAACTTGAAAATAAAACAAAAGAGAAGGAATGAAAACAGAGAGCACTGTTAGAATATCAAATGTCTTTTCAGAGAAAAACGTGCTGCGTTTTTTTGTTTCCTCATTTCCTTCAGGTTGGTGAGCAACAATGCAAATGATGAAATTGCACAGGCATGTATTTAGCTCATTTTAGAGATAAGTACACTTAGAAACAGGGTGATAGTCAATTTAGATGATCATACTGCTTCCATGAGCCCATGGAGTCTCCATGTTTCAATGTCTCTATGTTTTGATTACTGCTGTAAAAAGTACAATAAGACTTATTATCCCCTGGGTATCTTCCCAGTTTCTAATTCCAAGTGGATGGTTTACATTCAGAAGCTTGATGTTTTACATGCCTCTAAAAACATTGAGTTTTAACAATATTTATTATAGCAATTTTGGATGCTCTTAGCTTCGTGGACTTATTCAGCCTTTCTGGTGTACTGTGAATATCTTGGAATTAGTATTACTGCATGTCAATAAGTTCCTTAGATGAATCTTGACAGACTGAGGAATACTATATTAATTTTGTATTTTTATTTTGTTTGTTGATGCTGATGGCCCCAATATGACTCATTGTTTTCCCTGATGAATAATTTAAAAGAGGTAGAAAAGCAAATTTGTCTGATATTTTCCTGAAGACTAAAAAAACAATTCAGCACAATTTCAACCAGCTGGCAAAAGGAGGGAATCTAAAATGCTCGGTGTCTCTTCTGAAACACATTGGGGCCCTGCTATGAAGCACCTGCCCTGTGTCTGGCATCTCTGTGGATTCCTAACGACCTCTTAACTAATAACCACGTGTCTGAAGAAAAAAACATGGCCTGAAAGGGTGCACCACCTCTTTTCCAAATATCTCCTCATCCAGACTGCTGACCACAGAGCTCTGCAGCCACCAGCCTTGCAGAGAGATCTCCTCACCCCCTCCCCTAGAATAAGGAGTTGTATATACCATGGAGTTTTAATTATCAAATCTGAGCTTACATTAACAGCACTATTCACTCACATGTCCTGATTGTCATTTGTTGTGCCACGCCATTTCAGGAGACACCACAGTCACCAAGTTTTTGGGTCAGATGTTAACTTCTCTTAAGTACACTTCACACACCTCAATGAAATGCTTTAGCAAAAGTGCCAGAAATATTCTGTGAATGATAGATGAGCTTGTAGATACAGATATGAGGTTTGAAATTCCCTTTAAAAAGGGAGGGGTTCCAAACCTGTTAGTTGGTGTTTTTAAATCTTCCTGCTGCAGCTGCTGTCATGCAAGATTCTTACTGAAGAGAAGTAAATGTGTATAAAATCAAGCACCAAAGCTTAGATAGTCACAGGACTGAAAATAAAGAAGCATTTGGGCAGCTCTGAAGACTGGGCTGTTGCAGGGCACAAATAAGAGTGTGGGAGGCCATACCAAGCACCAGACCCGTGCTGATGTGACTGTCGTACCCCTTGCCGTGCCGCTCTCTCAGGAAGCACAGCTGCCTGCAGCCAGGGCTGCCTGGGCAATAGCTGAGCTCCTGGGTCTCAAATTCTCCCTCTGCAGTTTGTCACCACCTGCCAGGAGCTGGGGCTGGCCGTGGCTGCGTCCTCCACGGAGTGCATTGTGTTCCTCACTAACCGGGAGACAGCCACTTGCACGTGTGGGTGACAGATGGTCTCTGCCAAGTCCAAAGGGATTTCTCAGCAGCTTTCCAGCATCAAAAAGATGATAGTTTTTTTTTCCCTGAATTCTTATGTTTTTGAGATCAAAAGCAGACAGAAGGAAAACTGGGCTTCAGACCAGTAGAATGTCGCAATTTGCTTTGCCTCACAGGGTTTATTTAAGCAGGAACACTGATGATCATTTTTCATCATCAGCTGGTTAGTACAGTTGGGTTTGTTGCTGAAGACATTAATACTTTACTTGGCTAAATCCAATCTGACTGCTTCTCCATGCAGATTAATTGCATTGTGGATTTGGTCTGGAGTGACTTCACAAGGTACAATCATACTATGGATATGGCCTTGACAATCTCAGCTTGCTTTCTTGTTTTTCCAAAGGGATTCAAAGGCCTTAGAATCCATCTGGTGTTTTCTGAAGTCTGATATCCTTGTTAGATCTTTATGTAATAAGTGCTCTTTTTAAGGATGTTAATTATACTAAAGCAAGTTATTGTGTTGTACCAGCTGCTGAAAAAATGGCAAAGTTCCACAAAAAAGTAGTGATTCAGTTGAATCCTGTTCGACATATCTCCTTGATGGGGGAACCTTCCAAGCTGTGCTCTGGTACCTTGGTGTGCTTTGAAAAGCAGCTTTAGATGCACCAGTATTCCACAACGACTATTTCTCCCCCTTTTAAAATTAGATTTTAAAAGGGAAGAAGCTCAATGGTCTTGGCTCATCCATTATTCTCCTGTTGTGAAACAAGCACTTCTCTGTCAGAAGTGAATTCCAGTGACAAGTTTTCTGGGTGGTTTGAGCTGCAGTAACCTCTTTTTTCTTCTCAGTACTGAACCTGTTGCAGTTTAAGGAAATACAAATCCACTTCTGAGGTGACTGAGATTCTGCCACACAGATGTGGAGTGTAACCATAAAGGAATAGAATATACAAGAGAGATTTGTGGCAGAAGATTAACTCAGGAGTGTGAGAGGCATTTATCACTGACCTGTTAAAGGAGGAGAGAGTCTGAGATCACAATCTTTGCTAGCAGAAATGTCCCTAACACTGGAAATTCCATGCATATTACTGCAAAGCAAAAATTATGCTGATTTTGTTGTCTCTTTTTCACTGCTGATGACATACTAGTTTTATACTGTTTTCATTTAATTACACTATCTATAAACTGTAAGGTAATGACTAACATATAAAATATTACTAATGCATATGTGGTTTTGGAGACATTTTATGTAACAATTAATTTTTTTTCTTATACATTTTGCACAGTTGTGGGAAGGACTATTGGGGTTTTACCCCAGCTGGCAGCAAAGCCCCACACAGCCACTGGCTCATTGCTGGCAGGAAGAGAGAATTGGAAGAGTAAAAGGAAGATAACTTATGGGCTGAGATAAAGAGTTTAACAGGTAAAGCAAAAGCCACACACACAGGCAAAGCAAAACAAGGAATTCATTCACCACTTCCCAAGGGCAGGCAGGAGTTCAACCATCCCCAGGAAAGCAGGACTCCATCATTCACAACAGAGACTGGGGAAGACAAACCCTATCACTCCAAACATCCCCCCACTTTCTCATTCTTCCCCAGCTTTATATATTGAGCATGATATCTTATGGTCTGAAATGTCCCTTTGGCCAATTGGGGTCAGCTGTCCCAGCTGTGTCCCCTCCCAACTCCTTGTGCACCCCCAGCCCACGTGCTGGTGGTGTGGGGTGAGTGGCAGAAAAGGCTTTGACACAGTGCAAGCTCTGCTCAGCAGTAATGAAAATATCTCTGAATTATTGACACCATTCCCAGCAGAAATCCAAAACACAGCCTCGTACCAGCTACTATGGAGAAAACTAACTCTATCCCACCCAAAAGCAGCACAAATGTACAATGTAAACAAAATATTTCAGTCTAAAAGAACGTGCTACATAGATGTCAGTGAATTCTGTATAGTAATTCTGTAGAGGGGGATAGACTATACAAAAAAGAAAAAAAAAGCAAAGCTCAGATTTAGCATCAGATTCTATTTTACATTGAAAATACAAAAATTCAAGCTCAGCTGTGATTCAAGCTTCTGATGATTTACAAAATCTACTCGTGGATGGACTTGCCCAACAAAATGCATTTGCTTGAAGCACATTTTCTGAAAGGCCATCTAGGCTCAGGCTGGAGCTGTGATTGAGTCAAACAAGCTGTAAGTAAACCTGAGTTATCTGGTTTACAACCAAACCAAACAAAAGCCCCATTCCAGAAAAATGATTCTGTTTCAGAAAATCTTGTTTTCCTTAAATAATATTGTAAGGAAATCTGCTTTCCCTCACAAGAAAAAATGTAGTGGTCTTCCCACTACTTTTTTTAACTGTATCAAAACTTCATTAGCCAAACTCCATTCACTTTTCACATCTAATTTTGGTTTATTAATGACTAGGTAGTAACATAAAATCAGACAACCTAATGAAGCACACAAATCAGATTTTATTCTCAAAGAATATGGTGAAATAGCCAGAGCCATCCAGATTGATCTGTACACAATGCCATAAAACTCAAATAAACAGAGCATGTTGCACTCTCCCTCTCACCAATGAAACCTGCTGTCCTGAATGAAGAAGTGAAGACCACACATGTTTACTAGGAAATAGGCATCAGTGTTAAACTGACTATGCTTATCACATCTGGAATATATCCAGATTTAATTTGCAGAGACCCACATCAAGGGTTTGTTTGAATACATTGATTTCTGTCATAAATAACTCTCATCAGTCCTATAATTCGATGAAAAAGGGTAGCTCACTAAGTATATTCTTATAGTGATTATGGAAGGAGACAAGAATACCTTCAAATGAATGTACTGCTATATTTGCATCATATCCATCAAAGAAGGACAAAGTAATCCCACATAAGACATTTTGTGGTTTTTGATGCATGCTGTAATCAGCTCGGGCCACATAAAGCTCAAAAGGGTTGTAAGAGAGGTACAGAAATTTAACTAAAAATCAAGGGAGAAAGGGAAAAAAAGAAAAAAATATTTTTTTCATCTTAATATTCTTTGCTGTGTTCAATGTTAGAGTGCCTTTCAACAGTAAGGCTCCTGTAATCACCCAGATCTGTGAACATTACGTGCTCCAGCTCAGCCGTGTTTTAAGAGACTTACTGCATTGTGGTGCACAACCACTTCACTTCTTATTAAAATAACATCACTCACCCTCTCTGGGAAATAAACAGACCTGTGCTTTCATTTGCTAAAAGAAACTTTGATTTGCTAAAGTTACAGGGCTGGGCTCAGAGCTCCTAATCACAGTCTGTCTCCGAGGGCAAGAGGGCAGCAAACCCCATCCCAGGTGTCAGGAGGGTGATGGCTGAGCTTCCTGAGAGCCAATTGATTTGCTGTAGAGTCCAGCTCTGTTTACCTTGGCCCCTACCACAACCCTAAAGGATTTGTGGATTCTCCTTCATAGTACTCAGTGATCAGAAAATAAAAAGTAAGTCTGTGATGGATTGGAACTGAATAAAAATAAGACCAAAGTCAATACAAGTAGAATTTCATTTCTACCCTTTTGACCATGGAAACCTTCCAGGTACCTTGGCATTACTAGTACAAATTAACACATTACATTTTCCTTCTCATACTGAAAAAATAAAATGGCAAAATAGGCATGCAGTAGGAAAGTATCATTTAAAAAACTTCTAAAAGATAAAGGTAATAAAAATGAATTTTAAAAATATTTAATTTTATCCATTGGTGGCTTTTCTATACAATACAACCCTGCAGACAAGCAATTGCACACCAGAATTAGGAAACACATAATTCCTTCCATTGCTATTCAAATGCTATCCCTAATACACACAACAAAAAAGAAGCCTCTTACTAAGAACAATGATGGGGTTTATTTTCTTCTTATTTGATCCAGGTGGTCCAAAAGTAGAGGTTAATGGTGGAGAATGCTGTTAGCAGCCTTATTCTGGAATGTTTTAAAAGGCATGAAACCGTCCAAATATTGCTGCTCCAGGATCTCCCATACTTTCCCTGGGGTTATGTTGTCTTTCCTGTACTTGGTCTCTGCTTCTGCTTCAGATATCACTTCCCAAGCACTCGATCCCAGACTAAATTTATCATGCAATTTACAGTACCTGCATTGCCATTTCCATCATGGCTCTCTGGCACTCCCGAGGAAATGTGCTCACTTGAGAAATGGGAATATTACTTGGCACTGGCATCAGATCTGATTGAGCTGGGGCAGCCTGAGAGGCCAAATTCATACGAACAGACCAGTAAAGGTAAATCATCCTTGAGAAAACATCTTGTATGTCACCAAGCAGACAAATGTGATAACACAACTCCTGTGAGAAAAGGTCTAGAGGACTCCTTTCCAACTCATCTCTCTTAAGAAAAAACAAGAGTGACAAAAAGTGTTTTAACAAGAGGATCGAGCATCTTGGCAGAAGGTGGTGTCTGAGTTTAAAAGACATCCATAAATCATTGTTAAATTATCTTTTATCTTCCCTTATCTGTCATAAACAGATAAACCTGGAGTCCAAGGTTAACTGTGTGAACACTGCAACTACTAGAAGAGAGTTAGGCTACTACTCTAGGGAATTATGCAGGAGTTCCATATGAGGAATCAAGTTCCTCAGACATGGTTTGAGAACTCACCATTAAGAAAATTCCACAATGCCCATAGGTTGAAAGGAATAGGATGTCTTTCAACATATGGAAGCTGAAACATTCTCTGCCTGCAACAGAGAATATTGAAGAGAATTTATTTTATGAAATTAAAAACTTCTAGAATTCAAAGCAAAATCATACTTGATATTGATACTTGATACTGATACTTGATATTCCAGAGGAAGCCAATAGAGCAGTGATAATTACATCTGCTGTCCATTAAGCATCACTCAACTGTTATCCTCAGTTCTGGATCCACTGGAGCTGGCCAGACATGCCACAAAGCCAGCAATGGTAACTGTCTCTGGTTTGTTGGAATGACCAACCTAAGGAAAAATATTATTTGTTTTCTGCAGACAATCACAGATCTTAAACCCCAGTCTACATTGCTTAGGATTATTTACTACTGGTAGTGATATCAGAGGACATGCCAGTCTTGAAGGCAAAGTGTGTGAGGCTGTGTGAAGTGTTGAGGCTTTATTTTGGAATTACGCAGTTTTGGGAAGTGGGGAAATGGAAATGTTTGCACTTTGGCTGAGGTGAGCATCCCACAGAGAGCAGCAGGGTCTGGTCTCTGACTGGAAGCTGCTACTGCAGTGTGTGTGTACTCATGTGGCTCCAGTGAGTATCCAGTGTCACTGAAGCACGTCCTGTGGGGAAGGCTGAGGGAACTGAGATCATTAGAGTGGAGAAAGGAAATTTTTGGGAAGAAGTGATAGCAGTCTGCCAGTAAACTCAATATCATAAAGAAAGAGAGAACCAAGCTCTTTACTGAGATACGCAGGAGAAGACTGAGAGAAAACGGTAATGAATTGACACAGTGTTAATTATGTTGTGATAAAATGAAAAAAGAAAATGCTATGAGCATAATTAAGCACTGGAACAAGGCTATGTGATTGTGGGATCTCTCTCCTTGGAGGTTTACAAGACCTGCCTGCATGAACCCATAAGCAACAAAGTCTAAATTCAGCATTGGCTCTGCTTTGAGCAGGGAGTTTGACTAGAAACCTCATGAGGTCCTTTCCAGCCTAAATGCTTCTATAATTCCATAAATAATTTGCCCAAATTCCATTATGTTGTCAAAGGAGCTTTAAAAACCTTGAGAAAGGTCACAAAAGCAGTTCTGCTGGAGAATTGGATATTAGAGAGTTATTTCCCTGGGGCTGGAGCCCATCTATAGGTTGGTGTATTTTTCTTCTTGCTGTGTTTGGGTAGTTACTTCTAAGTTAGACACATATACTGTGAGGCTAAAGCTTATGGAATAGAAGCTGTGCTCAATTCTAGGTAGCATTAAGATTTTGGTCTTGATTGTCTGCTTTGGGACTGCAAAACAACATTGCTTATTAGAGCAGGTTGTGTTCAGTGAGTATAAATTTCTTTGAGAACAGTCTAGTTCAGATTGTGGAAGGATAAGGCCCTCAATTCACAGCACACATTTGTGTCTTACAAGACTTTCTTTATTCTTTTGTTTTTGTCTGACTAAAAGAGCACCCTCCTAAAAGGTAGAGTCAGCATAGAGACACAATATGTTTTCATTTCCTTTTTTTTTTTCTAAGTCATTTGTTTGCATCATATTGTTTGTTGGTTTGTTTGGGTTTTTTAAATTCTTCCTTTTATAAGAAGGATTTAACAAGGTCATAGAGTTTCCAGTATTCTTCTTTGTAGCAGTTTTTAGGGTGATCAACATAGTTCACTTCTCAGAGAAAAAATCAGGCAGTTTTCCCACTTGAGTATGATACTCACAATGCTGCTGTGTTTAAAGTTGTTTTCCGAGGGTTGGGAAAAGTGCACTTGGTCATGAATGCTACAGCATAGTACACCTGTAACTCCAGAATTTCCCATTTGAAGAAATGACCACTTAGCCCAAGTGATGGACAAATGGAAAGGTTAGGTTAAATTATCTTGGAAGAATGGATGAACCAGAATAGGTAATTTTTCTGACCACAATTAATATAGTGTTCCTTTTGTTGTGTCATTTTCTAGGCAATGTGATTTATTAAGCTTTCCATTTTGAAATCCAGGACTGACAGGTTTTAATGGTGATTTCAAGTGCAATTGGTTCTCTGATTTTGCTGCTTTACTCTTTGGTCAAAATTTTAAGCTAATGTGCTGCCCAGTTTTTTCCATCCTGATTTACTTTTCTCTCTCCTATTTCCTGTAAACTCTTATCAAGTGTGTCAGATGGAATTATTATCTATGAAATTGACAATTTTTGTTGCACTTTTTATCCTTTATGTGATTGTATTCTACTGGAAATATTGATTTGAAGTGCTACAGTGTCACAGCAAGCTTCATTTAAAGTTATTATCGCATCTGTCTATATAAATATGAGAAATCCCTCTTCTGTAATCTTTTTTATTATTATTAGCATTGAGCCGTCTTGATTCTGACTGAAAAATAAAATAGTATCTTCCCAATCCCTTGCATGTACTGAATTTGTACTTTTCTGCTAAGTAGAATATGATCTCACTCAACTTAGGGAGTCTTGTCATTAGTACTTCCCTTTGATTTCATAGGCAGCACATCCTTCTGTGCTGATTCTCACTGGATTTCATTTTGTGATTGAAAGCTTCTCTAAGAACTGCACAAAGGGTACAAAAAATGTGACCTGCTAACATTTAAAGAGTCAGCTCTCCACAAGTGGAAAGACTCAGGCAAATGGCTCAGTGGCAGAGGGGGGGCCTGCTCATACTGGAAAACTGCTACGGAGACCTTCGGAAGAAAAACATCTCATTGGATAGGCAAGTGGACACAGATGTACAGAAAATATATGTGAGAGAGAGAGAGAGAGATCAAGTTTGATGCACAGAGGCAAAACCCATGGGCAGACACTGCCTTTTAAAGGTGAAGCACTGGCAGAGAGATAACACAAAAGATACAGAGTTTTAGACCCATCCTTACCAATAGCTCATCTCTCCAGGGTACAGCAAGGGAAATTCATCACCATGGATAGCAATCAGGACAAAGATGGTTATCAAAAAACATCCATTTAGGGACACACTACCTACTGAGAACTCAGGCTGTTGAGGACAAAAGTGTACAAAGGACATAGGTTTCAATTTCTACTGGTTCACATTATTAGGGGGGGTGTGAAAGAAAATTAAATATGTAAGAGGAAAACAATTTAAAAAAAAAAACAAGAAGAAGCAGAGAGTCATTTCCCAGTGAGGAATAATAAAGCCTCTTCCTGGTATATGAACCCATGGATGATATTTGTTGCTGCCACGTGCAGCACAACCAGTTGCAACCCAGAGGCTCATTTGAGGTATAGATGAGCAAAGGAAACAGCACATTACACTGTTTGACAGCTGCTCATCCTCGAGGCAGATGTGGCTTGGGGTAGTGCTGCCTGAAACTTCCTTCCAGTTACATCTTTTTATTTTTAGCAGTGCAAGACAGTTCACTTTATCATTTTAATCAAAGAGAACAGGCTGCAATGTGCAAGGGAATGCTTCCATCTCAGCCATTGATCACTTCATAAAATTGGCAGCATCTTTTCAGCCTCTCAGTCACTTCAGATTCCCCTTCTGACCCCCGAACGTATGACATGAAACCAAGCAAGTTGTTAACTGTAAAGATGATAAAGCTTATTCATATGCCAGGAGTATTTAATTGATTTTTCCTCTTTCAAAGCTGTTGGCCTTTTTTATTTTTTTAAGGTGTTGATTGTTGGTGGGCTACTGAGGGTCTGCTCCAACAGTAGGATCGACTGTCAAGTACCACCAGGTGACCCTGACATTAAGCTGTACTCTCTTCAACTTAATAGAAGATATTCCCACACACCCCCAAATGAAAAAATGCTTATGGAAAAGTTCTTCCCTGGAATATGATAAAGATTGAAAGGACTACAGAAATCTTTTTCCTCCTGGGTTTTTATACCCAGCCCAACAGCCTCACGGAAGAAAGCTCTACTCAAATGACTTCAGATATGTTTGCCTGCTTGCTCTCACTAGAGCTTTTAACATGCATGATGCAGCAAGCAGACTTGAAACTCAATAGAAACATCTGATGCCTCACTGCTGTACCTTGGGCAAAGAGAGAAAATTTCCCTGTTTGGAATTCTCCTCTTGTAATAAATGAAAGCATTAAAATGGAAGGACTGCAGGTTCAAAAGAAAATGTGGAAATGAATTATCAATCAAGAATCTGAGAGCATTAGATAAAGGCAATAACAATCTCACAGAAGCCAGGGGCTTGAGAGAAAGAGCTATTTGAAAGCACACAGTTGCAAACATTGCAATGCTGTGTCAGACACAAACATTTTCCTTTTTTATTTTTCTCAGGGGATTTCTACAGGAAGGTAGGAAATTATATCCATCAGCTTTAGCACAAAGCTAGGAACTAGATTTCTTACAAAAGGCAGAACTCCCTTACTATGGCTTTTCCCTAAAATACATTTTAAATGTAGTAATTTAGCAGGGCAAATCAATGCAAAGATAAAAATGCCTGCCTGGAGTAGTAGATATAGAGATACAAGCTCTGACCCCACTTTTATACAGAAGAGTTCCAAGAACAGAACACCTTCCCATGACACAGTTATTCTTCAGGCAGGGAGAATTTCTGTTCTTCTAATGAAATATATGTGTGTCTTTTGTTTAAGACATTTCCCTGTCCTTTGCTCCCAGGGGAAAAAGAGCCATAAAACTTTCCTCTTTTCCTAACCCTAGCTCAAGTTACTATTGATGCCTTTCAAACCAAGAACTTCTGAGGTTTCTAAAATTACCTCAGAAGCACAATTAACTTTCCTCTAGGATGACTGGACTGCTCCCAGAACTCAGTGCAAGCACTGAGGTTTAAGGCTTTTGTCTTACTAGACAGAAATAAGGTAGACATCTCTCTCTGCAAATGAGAGAACCTGACTGCTGAATAAATCTGCCTACCCAGTGCTCAGTACCTTGCCCTAACCTTTTTAGTCTTCAGCTACAGACCTGTGTTGCCTTTTAAATAAGAACTAGAACATATCCTTCTCCCTTCTTTCTGAAAGCTCTGCTATATAAGGCATCTTGGAAAAAAGCTCTAGCAGGCAGGAACTCTTCCCCCTCACCTGGTAGCCTGTGGAGGAACTATTTAGTAAATGACATTTGGCCCAGGCTTCAATGACTGAGGCATGAACCTGTAGTAACAGACCTACTCCAGATGGAGAACTCTGCAATAGACCTACCCCTTCCCACCTGGTTTGTTAAGTTTTTGCACACCAGTAGTGCAGCTAAACTGACAGTACTGGGAATAGTAACTATATGAAACCTGGACCACACATGAGACAGCAACCTTAAGACAAAGAATAACTGGGCCTTTGCCCCAGCTTTAATTTATTACAAGGTGGAAAGGTCCTATTCTAACCTGTGCTTCCAGTTTCAATCTGAAATACTGATATTACTTCAGAGGAGTCTGTGGATTAAGGGCTGTCACCAAAGAAATGAGAAGCATGAAGAGAAAAAAGACTTGAAAACATGGGCCATTGAAAAGCAGAATAAGTAAAATGCTTTCTTGTGCAGACAGTTTTTAACAAGAAAAATGCACTCATTGCCTAGGGGAAGACACAATTCCCAGTATTTTTTCCAGCTGTTAAGACAAACCAGTAGTGAGTAGTAGTAGTAGTAGTAGTAGTAGCCATAGTCTCTATATTGATGTTTTCCTTTTACCTGAACACAGAAGTTCTCTGGTCACCTTTTATCTGGTTCTCTGTGCTGCCTTTTATCCAAGCACACACGATCTTTCTTCACATGCCATCAACTTCACTGGCTTAGGGAGCCAAGCATCTGGCCATTCCCTCAGCACACCACGACTGCAGCGGCGGTTTTTCAGGCAAGGATAAGACATGAAGGATGAAAGATCTGAGGGTTGCTGCCAGTTCTCTTGCTCAGTGTTTTGAGGAATAACCTGGTGAAATAAGCCCTTCACCTTTTTCAGTCCAGCAGGACGTGACCTAGCAATGGCTCGGGCTCGTCATTGCATGAACCCAAAGATGCTGGTGATACTGAGCCACATCCCTCTGTGACACAGCCTCCCTCTAACAGGAGTGGCCCACAGACCTACAGGGCTCATTTTCAGACCACCCCAGCCTGTGGCAAGGTAGGGAAGGTCCTGAGCCCACTGTACAGAGGGAACAGCAATTTCTTCATGAGGTGTTGCCACCAGCCAACAGGAGAACTGAACTGATCCTACCTTCAAATCTTTATCTCCTGGAAGAGCCATTTTGCTGTCTAATCTGTAACGGGATGCAAGGTGCCCAAACTTTACTGAAAAAAAGGCAGAAAGTAGGGCTAGTCTGAATGCATATCCATGGTCAGAAAGTGGGGCCCTGTTTCCCTAATCTCGTCAAAACTGAGGCAGGCTCCAGGATTCCTGGTAGAATTTCAGAGTAATGGCAAATATAGTAACTTAATTCCAGGAGTAAAGAATGCTGTGAATTGTGCTTTAGCTTTCAATGCAAGCTGCTTAGAAGAGATTTACCAGCCAAATCTGGTTTAGTCAGCTTTAGGTAATGTCCATTTAAAGTAGCCAGGGAGGAAGTAGCAAATCTATGTTCAAAAAACAGGAGAACTACTGTGGAAAGTAGCCAGGAAAAAAATTTCCAGCAAGGCTTAACCAGCAAAACAATCTGCAGTCTCAGACAATTTGCTTTGGGAAGTGGAGGAGTCTGGATTTTCCAGCAATGCTGTACGTGCTCTTGTTTCTCACTAGAACTTTCCATGGTTATGTTCAGGCATAGGAAGGAACACACCTGTGCTTTTCAATGAGTGCATTGCTGGCATGAGTGGCACAGGGGCTCTTGGGTTTTGGTGATCTCAGATGGACGTGGGGGAAGGCTGTGGAGGTTTTGGTGAGGATAAGAGATTCCCTACTCATCTCTCAGAATCAGAGTTCCGATTGCCTGGCAATGTCCCAGTGCTGGGGAGGGATGATGTGCCACCTAGATCCACGACAAGGAGCACCCCAATCTCTACACCCACCACACCCTTCACCTTCAGAGCTGGCTCACTTCACCAGCTCGGCCGAGGAGCATTTGCCCTTGGCAAAGCTGTGTTGAGTGCTCCTGATTACTTCCTTGCCATTCACATGTTTGGAAATAAACTCCAATAGAACGTGCTCTGTGTTTCCTCCAGGGACTGAGGTGAGGCTTCGACCTCAGAGATCCTAATTTCTTTTCCCATTTAAAGGAAAACTGCAACTGAGCAAAAAAGTACATTCCAAGTTTGTGCTAGTTTGTTGAGATATAACAAGCCTAACTTCAACCTTCTGGTCCCAAGCGTTCTTCAAACACGATTAATTAAACCATATCAGCCTCCAAGGGATTTCCAAATTATTGAAGCAAATGAGGTTCACAGGCAGGTCACATATTTCATCCCCCTCACACCATTTTTAAGCTGGTGACTTCTGTACCTTGCAATTCCATGGCTTTAATCAGTTCAGCCACATAAACAATATTTTCAATGATGATGTCACAAACTCAGCTACTACTGATGGTCTCAGGATGAAGAGTCATTTGAAAATCTTTTTCTGTATCATTTCTGTAGGCTCTTCAGGAGTAGTAAAGATAAATACTGCTAATAATATTATAGTAGTATACTATTTATACTCCATGCAATCAACTTCCTTGCTTTTTCCTGCCTTTCCAACCTATTGGAGCCAGCACTGTGAGGAAAGACGAGGACACTATCCCACCAGAAACTTTCCCTTGCTGTTTAGGAACATAGCCAGGTAGTACACAGCATGGAACTGAATTAGGTTCCTGGTCTGGGAAGACACAAAGGGCTCTTCTGTTTGTTCTCTGCAGCATTCCTGTCCTGTGCCTCTAAGGAGAATCCAGAAGGTGCCCTTCTGACAGACAGGTTGACAAGAGATTAAGGCAGAGAGAACTCTTTTTTAGAACTGAAGCTGCAATGTTCTGTATTCTGGAGATCAAGGAAGAGACAGCAACAGTAGTGACAAGCCAAATCATGCTGAAAGATCCAAAAGCAATTTTCATTGAGGGATTATTAGCAAGATTAATCACAAATAGATGTTAGGCTGCCCCTGATTTGGATTCAGAACCGTGTTTATATACGAGTATGTGATAAACAAATCATAAGCTGAAAAATGTAATATGATTTCTCAGAACATCTTTTGATGTTAGATACAGGCTGAAAAATAATCTTCACTTGTAAATCCATGTCACCAAGTTTATAAAATATAAAATAAGAAGACTCTGATAAAAACAAGAATCATCAAAGCAGACCAAGCAAATAAAAAGAAACTATTTCCCCATACCCGTTGGTGCCAGTTTCACCGCTTATCAGTGGGCAGTTAGCAAACAAACTTTAACAAAGAGGGAAAATCAGTCTTTTTACTGCTGTTTCATACCCCATAAATAATCAACACAAGAAAAAATTAATCAAGAAAATCACTACTGAAAGAAAAATAATAAGAAAGGACTTTTGTAAGAACAAAACCTCACGTCCCAATAATGTCAAATCACAACATTTCTTACGAATGATCTTAATTGTGACATGTCACTGAAAGAAGCAAATTTTTTTTTTTTATAACATTTCTTTCTCAGGGGGACTAATAGAGAAACTACAGCAGCTATGTGTCCACCTCTTCCTCTGGAAAGACGTTTTCTCCTCCTTCATACTGCAGCTGTTTTGTAACATGCATGTGAGCCCAAAACAGAGAAACCATTAATGACATAAGCTAGTATTTATGACATTTGTTAGGGAATGTTTACAAATTTTTTAAAAAATACAGATGATTTTGGGTTTGCAAATCTTATATTAAGTCTGTAGGAAAACATCCATTTAGCTAACAATCAGAATTTACATATCTTATGACCACTGTGCTGAAAAGTACTGCCTCTTGGCACCAAAACAAGCTGAAAATATCTCTTATATTTATTTATTTATTTTTTTTGTTTATTTGTTTGATTGATTGCTTGTTCTAAGATGCAAATTTCACATTCTTTTGGAAAAAAATTAAGCATGAAGATAGACAAATTTCATTATTTGTAGTGTAGAACAGAAACTTCCCAGTAAATACTGCACAGAGCTGGCAGGACAATGTCCTTCAGGTATGGAAGGCAATTTGAAACAACAGTCTTTGAGTGTTTTGGTACTCGTCACATTGAGTTGGCAAAACTGGCTTGTAGTGTGAGGATATTGAATTTTGAGCAGCCCAAATGGAAATGCCTCAGAGGCATCCCACTTTAATCCTCTCCTTCAAAGCTCTGTCCTCTTTTTGTCCAACAACTGAAAAAATAAGGGCCCTGAATCACTGGTGATTTTTTAAAAGTTTGTCCTCAGAAGCATGACGAACAAACTTTTAATGTCAGCAGGGTTAAGTGTTACACCACTTAAAAAAAGGAAGGTATTTATTCACTGAAGAACTGTCCACCTTCCTTTTGATTTTGGGCTATCAATATCAAATTTATTTCCTTATAGTCCATTGACTTGCCTGCAGATGACCTACTTTCCCTTGCCTCAGGTAACTTACGGGTTCCACAAATCAACTGAAACCTCTTTCTTGACTGTCCATTTCCTTTTTTATTTAACAAACATCTTTTTGTTGACAGTGTTTGCTGTGCAGCCAGCAGATTGAAACAGCTCCAGTTTTGCAGATATAGTCCATTATTAACTATTTGCATGCCAGTGGTTTTCATTTGCTGTCCTTTCTAGAGAGCACATATAGGCAAGGCTGGCTGCAGCAATCCACAGTGGATTAAATACTTCAAGTGCATAATTGTCACCACAAACCTTTCTGAATGCATTGTGCATTTTTATGTCACCCACATTGAAGTTGTTACTGTACCACTGGAAATTTTCAACATAACTTACTTCCTTGCAGTTGTCAGATGCTGGTCCTTCTAATTATGACAGAGAAGGGAAGGCAGTAGATTAAAATACTTTCAGTTGCAATTAGGATTCTTTAACTGAAACATTTCAACTATTGAATAAATAAATAAATATAAACACCGTTGCAATAAAAATGAGCCTCTTGAAATTAATCGTAACTAGAAGCTGGCAAGCAGTTTATACTAACAACATACAATTAGTTGCTGGGATTTAACAACATGCTTTTGCAAGAATTTTTATAGAGTCTGTTGTATTCCTGATAAATGCTATTAACTCTTGCTTACATGTCTTCACTGTAATTCTCCAGATTCTATTATCTGTCCACCTGGAAAAAAAAAAAAAAGTTGGTCCCAAAATTGCCACTTTAGGACCTGAATGTGACATTCACACAGGATTTAAATAATAAATAGAACATGACTGTGCTGCGATTTGTCAGATGGAGGACTACAAGAAAATTTGATGCTACAATCCAGTTTCTAGCTTCCCACAGGCTCTGAACATGATGAGACACATATGTCTGTAGCCTGGTGCTCCCTGCATTCATTCAGGAGCTGAATGTTTGAGCTGCTTCTGAGATGCAGCATCCACAGGATTGGAGATGAAGAGTAACAGAGCTCTGCAAGAAAGAGGAATCTGCCCCATTACCTGTGATCAGCATGAATCTCACATAAAGGGGGTAAAAGAAACTTTTGCCCTCTCACTTTCTCATATGGACATCAAGACTCTGGTCTTTGTGAGCATAAATATGCCACTCACCCACTAGCACTTTGTGTTCTTATTACAGCAAATTCAGATGGAAATTTAAGGATGACCAGTGGGTAATCAGCAGTGATCTATGAAGAACCTAGTTTAGGCAACTTCTACACTCAGGTCAGCAATCAATATTTAATTTTATTTCTACATTTATTTATTCTAGTCATCTTCTCACACATTTGTTAAGATTAGAAATTGTTCATACTGATAAAAACATTAATTTGAAATTATCAGGGAAAAAAAAGGTGTTTGTTCTTCTGAAAAATCAGCTTTATTACTTGCAAGTCTCCTCAGCTAAGTGCTTCACCTAATCAATTTCAATATTTGCTTTTTGCTTTATATATAACAAAACAATAGAGATCATTGATTAAACATTAAAAGGATCTGTGCTAGCTCCTAGTGATCTGAATAGATAAAAGAGCCTAGGTCCACTTTTTTTATTGGAAACCACCGAATTGCTTCAGAGTGGCCTTTGTAGCCCTCTGGAAGCCTAAGCAATATCAAGTGGCCTTATGAAATACTGGATATCTGCTGCAATCTTTTCTCTGTCCTTTCAGTCTGTTTGGACAACAATGAAAGGGGAAAAAAATGGTCCAGAAATCCACAGAAACCTGAGCTGCTGTGCAAGTGCTTCCTGTTGTGTTTACAGAGAAAATAAATGACATCGACTTCTTTCTTGCCAAGGGGGAAGCTGAAGTTGGAAAATGAGAGATCTCTTGGGGGAATCTTGCTTCTTACAACCTATTCCACAGCAAGTAAAACCCCTTTGTGGTCCAGACACCGAACTCCGCCAGTGATGGTTAGAAGGGACTGGCAGTGAGAGGCTGCCCTGGGCTGCAGCAGGGATGCAGGCATTCCCAGCCCTGCCAAGGTGCTGCAGCGCCCAAGGGCTGCAGGTGTCCCGTGTGGGCTGTGGGGCCGGGGTAGGGCTGGCACAGAGCTGGCCCAGGGTGCTGAGCAGCGGGCCCCCGGTGCGCTCCCCGCGCTCCCAGAGCAGAGCCTCTGCGGGCACCGGGGCAGCTGCCGGGCTGCGCACGCTCTGCACAGCATCAGCTCTGCCGACCTTGCCTCTGAGCAGCCTGGCCCCAGCCTGCTCCCTGGTTACCAGCAGGTGCTGGAAAGAGCCTGACTTTGTTATCTTCAGCTCTTACCTGGAAAGTCTCTTCCCGTGCTTTCGGGGACCACTGCTCTGGTCTTGCTGACCTGTTCAGAGGGCAGACAGGGAGACGATCCCACTGCTACTAGAGCAGAAAACAAATCCATTTTGGAACTGACAGCACAGCTGAGGACTGCTCCTCTACACTCTTGTAGGTGTCCATGAGTTCCTTATGGCTATACAGTTTCTACACTTTGTTCTGCACAGCTTCTTTTCATTCCAGCAGGATACTGTCTGCAAAGCCCAGTATGGACTAAGCAAGATATTCTGAATTTGCTCCACACTGTATACTTGTCATAGATACACGGCATCAACACAAAGACACTGATACAAAGCACAAACCCATTAATGCTTGAAGAGAATAAATGTTAAAAAGTTCTGTTTATCCCTGCTAGTGAAATTTGCTCTGAAATCCTTCCAGGTTTGCACTCAATAGGATTTTTATTTAAAAGGGACAGGAAGGAAAACAATAGAGGTAAGTGAAAATCCATCAAAAGGCATCATTCGTCTGCCAGGTGCAACAGAAAGGAAGATAAAACAGATAATAACACTGCTGGAACAGAATGCTGTTAAGGTTGATGGATGGGAAGAGCTGACAGCTCACAAAGACTGTGAGGGCAAGCTGCTGGGTACAGTGTCAGACTAAATAAATCTATACATCCTTGTTTCACCCAAACACAGCTCTATCACAAATTATACAGTCCATCACTGTGCCTCGTGCTGATTTTTTCGACTTTGAATGTGAACTAATAGCACATTAAAGAAGGTGTGTGGGAAGCACTGTTTCCTGCAGGAATCACCACAGGAGGTGAGGTACAATATCTGAGAAATTTGGATTCCTGTTTGTCCCACTATGATTTTTACACCACTGAGAACCCATGTACCAACAGGAATGATATTCAGCAAGCTAATAGGATATAGCACTTGGCACCCTCTTCTTTGGGGGTGATATTAATATATTAAGGGACATGGGAAATGGAAACTGTTGTAAGGAACAGTCCATGCTTAGGATCTACTGAGAAATCTGGTGGGAGGAAAAGGAAAATAATTTGTGGTGCTGCACAGTGAATATACAAAAAATCTGGCATTGAAAGTGTTGCACTTCATTAATTTTTTTCGTGGTTGTTTGGGGTTTTCTTTAATTATCATGAAAAATCAACATTTTTGGGTAGCTGTGGGATTAAAAGTGAATAAAATAAGCAAGTTTTTAGTTTGACAAACTCATTAGCAAACTTTAGATTTTCTCCTTAGATTACAATGACTGTGACAATGTTAACATAGTTGTCACAGAGCACTTTTCACTTGGGGCCATAAAACACTGAAGAAAGGTAGAAAAAAAATTGTCAGCAGTACCTCATACAGAGGGGATCTGAGGAACAGAGAGGCACAGTGATTTCTCAAAGGTAGATGGAAACCAAGTGCTGTAATACCTTCTCCAGCATTATATCCACTGGCCCACCTGGGACAGTGGGGCTTTCTTTCCCTTTTAACCCTTCCTTAAAGTTTCAGACTTGCCAGTGAAGTCCTATTTGTGGCACCATCTCCGAGAATGTTGCATGACTTCTCCTTAGAGGACAAAAACAGGAGTCAAACACACAGGAGACATCAGGTTCTCAGAAGAGTAATTGCACTCCCATTTCCAGGCTGTCCTCAGGCAGTTTGATCTCAAACAGAGTGGACAGAGCCATTCTGGACAGATTGCTGTAAATGCCTCCATACCCAGACTCCACTTCCAAAGAGGATTTAAAACAGGGGATTGAGCTTGGCTGGTCAATTTGTAACTAGAGGATGATGGGAATGTGGGGAATTCTGCTGCTAAATTCTGTTATTCCTTTGGTTCATTCTGCTTGTTGCCTTGTGAGTGCATCTGCTGACGCACAGAGGACCACAAATAGCATACACCAGGCAAGAGAGAAAATACTTCATTTACTCCAAAGGTAACTTCATTTACTCTCCTCACATTCACAAGTGAAGTAGTCTTCTTTTGGGAAGGTATTTCTGAATACCAAACTTTAGATTATGTACTGGTTTTACATACCTTTATACCTCCCTTACTGCATAATTTTAGATCGCTATAGATCTTGGATTTGAGTATTCTGAATATAGTAGAATTTTCTTTAGGAGGAGTGAGGGAACTTGAAACAAAAGTTTGCTGGGCCTTTCTGTAGCTGTCAGACTTGAGAAATGAAATCTGAATCAATGTCAGTGTTTTTATAGTGCTATCATTTAAAAATAGATTTATTCTAACACTTGAAATTTCCTCATCATGTAAAACGCCACAAACTTTTCTGTTCATCATCAGTGATGTCTTAAGAGATGATGTGTAGATATTGAAATTCCTAGCAAATGCTCATGGTCACTCTCTGTTCCACAGTGCAAGACAAACCTGATGGTAATCTAAAAGTGGCAGGTATGGCTCTTACAGCCAGTGCTGGATCAGGATAAGGAAGAGCCAGAAGTACCCTTATCCCTTCTAGTGCTCCATGATCCTAAGGTACTGTAAGCCATCTCCAGGCAATTGTGAGCCACGTCCAGCTGGCCAGAGCCTAAGCAGCAGTCCCACAATCATACAAAGGGATGGTCACAAAGTTGCCAATGTTGAATTCCCATATGGATTTCTGATGTATTTATTGTGTGCCTCCAAAGACTGCATCTTCCGGGGATTGGCACAGAAAAGTACAACCTTCAACATTACAGGATATAATTAGGAATTCAACTTCCACAAGCTTTAGGCCACTTTAAAACTCCACTCCCAAGTTACCAGGAAACCCAGCAGCTCTGGATTTTCAGGCAAGGCAGATTCTCTTCAGAAGGTTTATTTGCTCCCCTAGCCTTCAGTGGCACCTAGTGGAAAAGAAGCAACTCGAGGAACAGTTGGGAGGGAAAATGCAGCTATGCATTGTTTTTCCAGCTCCATCAAACAGCTTTCCTCCAATGCCTCTGAAGGAATAAGGACGTGGAGTGGCTATATGAAAAAAGAACAAGATGCTGGTATGGAGCAGAGCTCCTGGCAACAGGAGCCTGTTCTCTCAGGAAGGGCTTGCTTTTCAAAACAAGCTCAGAAGTTAGCACATGAAGGTGTAAAAATAACTTAATGCAGCATGATGACAAAGCCAGCAACCATGAAAGAACAGATAGGGTGCAAAAGAGATGAGGAAGGGTGGATCTGACCTAGGGGACAACTGGAATAATTTAACATTTCCTATTAGAATTATTTACAAGGTGTTTTACCTTTTTTTCCAGAGCAGACATTGAGTCATCACTATCCATTTACAAGTCATACTGGGCAGTTTAATAAAGTCTTTTTTTTCCCCCCCATTTTCTGACCATGTCTCTGTAATTAACTAGCACAGATAAGATCATAGCTTGTTCTGGGGGAGCACATGCCTTGTTTCTTGGTAGCTCTGTGCCACATTACTATATTATTGGGGAGTCTATTTACAAACACTCCTTGTGGCTTCAGCTACTCTTCAGGGATGGGACTTTAAGTGTCCCTGCCCCTCTCCTCCCTCACCATTCCCAGCTGTTGGAGCTCCTGATACCTTCTGAAACTGTCACTGCCCATTTATGGTTTATTTTTTCAGATCATCTGTACTTCAAGTAGTACCTGAGGGGAACCTGAGGGAAAGATGGAGAGAGACTTTTTACAAGAGCATGTAGCGACAGGACAAAGGAAAATGGCTTCAAACTGAAACAGAGCAGGTTTAGATTAGATAGGAGGGAAAAAAGTCTTTAACTTGAGGGTGGTGAGGCACTGGAGCAGGTTGCCCAGAGGAGCTCTGGATATCCCATCCCTGGAAGTTCAAGACTTGGTTGAATGCAGCTCTGAGCAACTTGATCTAGAGGAAGGTGTCCCTGTCCAAAGCAGGGGAGTTTGTAAAAGATATTCTTTAAGGTCCCTTCCAGCCCAAACCATTCCATGATTCAATGATCCTAATTACCTGACTTGAAGAAAAGTCCACAACATTTTTCAGAGGAGTACTTGGGCTTGTAGCTTCCATGTTTTATTCACAATGGAAGAAATCTATCCTGTAAAGCTCATCTAAAAGGATGGCACTGTCACTGCCATGCCACATGCCTTAACTCTATTAGTTATTGTGTCATAGAGTGACCTTTCCATTTTTCCTCAAACAGATGTAAAACTTCACTGGTGGCAAAGTGAGTTGGGCACTCAGCTTCCACCAAACTTCTAAATATTAGTGGAGTTCTGCTTCTTCTTTTGGTGGTGGGAAGATCACTCTGTAGCTTCACTGGGGTTTGAGGAGTGCTCACATGGGTTAATGCAAAGGTCTTTGATTAATGTTTATCTCCCTTGACAGCCAGAACAGCTCATTCCCTGTGTCATACTTCCACTGCCTTTCTGGGAAACACTTGCTATTGTGTTTCAATACTCCAGACATTCCCATTTTGGTGTTTATGCATTCAGTTTTCCTTGATTCTGTCACCCCTGAACAGATGAGAAATGCCAAGCTAACCAGTTCATGAGTGGGTTCCTTCTCCCTTTCTACTTGAGCCGCAATACCAGACACTGGATTTGTTCTTGAAAGAGCAACACACTGCTCACTTCTGTGCTCAGATCTCTTTGGCAGAGTTTTCAAGAAAACAACTCATGGAATGCTAAATATTGGACAGACTTTGAAAAGCCCCATTTCTCTCTGTCCTGTGGTTTTAGTATTTTTCTATTTTATTTTTTTTAATTTATCTCCAAATACCAAGTGCGATGGCTTCAGCATGTGGTGACTTTGCTGGGTAGGTGGTTTCTTTCTTTGTTCTACACATCCTCTCCATTCATCCAATCTGGTATGTATTCATTCCATGATACTGAGGCCAAAGGACAAAAAATTCCAGACAGGCAATTTATCAACAGCATCCAATGGAGCTGCTGCATTCCCAACAGCACAGGTTTGTCCTGTCTGGGTACAGCTTGTCCTCGTAATGGCAAATATGACACTGCCAGAATTTGCTTTTAGCATTAATCCTATGGCATCACTCTTGTGAACTGCTTCTGTGGTAACCCACAGTATAATAAAGAAGGGATCAAGGCAACCTTGATGGTTAGAAAATTACAGTACCCTAAACCTGATGGAAATAGTGAATATTGCCCTCTGTTTATTAGACGAGTTCAAACATTAGCTTGATAGGGAGGGAAAAAGTTTGTAAATGTTAGTGTTTAATAGGTCCACCAAAGCCAGAACATCTCCCACTAACTTTATTTCACACTGCAATGGGCTGTGACTGACACCTCTACTGTAACCCATGTACTGCCTGGTATTGGATTTTAAGTGAAATGTCTTTGTTTCCTGAGACCCCAGTTTTCCTAACAAATGGTCCTGCTTCTGCACTGCTTTGAAATGCATCATATTTTCATGTAATTATCAAATAGTGTTTTATATTTTTCTACTGAGTAATTTCATTCCTCCAGCACACACACCATTTTCCCTAACTAATATACTCTCCATTTATCTTATCTCTTTCTTCCTTTGTCCTTAAGTGCTAACAATATAATAAAAGCTGCAAACAGATAGGTTTCATATCTGTTGATCTGATCACCTTTAATTTCAAAATAAGGTACTGTAATTTCTTTCCCCTTCTTGGGCTGTGCAGTACCCTCTAAAATCTATATTGCTTGTTTACATAACTTTAGAACAGATTTTTATTCCTTATAATATTGCTTGGGGAATATAGAGAATATAAAGCACTTAACAGGGTGAAAGGATATGGCTTCAGTGCCATTTAGAATGTTTCTGGGATAGCAAAGCATTCCACTGCTTGTTTTTCTGTGTACTTTTTGTAATAACCAAGATCTTTTTCATTCTCTTGCACTTTTGGAGGTCACTAAAGTCATGCTTGAACCAACTAGTCTAAATTTACTCCCAGAGTAAGGGCTTCCAGAATTTCTTTAATTTAAATCTGACAGAAGACATTTATTCTAGTCATTGCCAGTAAGAAGCAATGTGAAATAAGCTGTATGGAATCTGCAGAGTCCAGCTCTGTACACAAGAAGTCCAGGAGATTTTCTGAAAGGTGAGATCTTCCCAGCATAAACTCCCCCACAGAGGGGATGATCCTGGTACTGCCTACAGAACAGGGACAAGACACCATTTCCAGCCTTCCTACAAAGAAAGTTGAAGATAGAAGCAGGTTTAAATCCATGTAAGGACTATTCAACCTTGCTAATTCCATCTGCTTATTGATTTAAATGTGCCTGGTTTAATATGCATCTCTTGGGGAACTTTCATTATGTGAGTAGTTTTAGAAACCAGCACAGCAATAACACAGGTGAGAGTAAAAAAGTTTGTAATGACATCAGGGTGATAGGTAGAAATCATGTTTGGTGCCTGCCCATGCTCAGGTCAGACTCGGTTACTACCACGAAACCTTCCTTTCATAACCTTTTTTAAAAATCCAGAGAGGATAAAATTAATTAGGAAAACAGAGCTATTTGGCAGATGAAGGCCCCACCTATCAAAATAATGTGCATCTGTTCAGGACTTACAAGCCTAATTTCCCCCAAATAGCTGCAGATTAGTCAACTGCTATTTTTAGATTTTGTGGCTAGCCAAGGGAAAAATAGAAATATACAGCTGGAACACTGCATGTGTAGTATTAACTAGAAAAGCTTGTTTTCAAAGAACATTTGCAACGTCTTTTCCAGATTTTCCTTCCACCATCTGTAACATCCTATTTGGTCTTTTCTATCTGTTGAAGAACTGGTATTCTCTGGGAGCATTATCCTAGCAGGGACTCCTCAAGAAGTGTGAGTAGTGACCACAGGTGGTTGATTCTCCCTGGAGCAGCCAGGGCTGCTATCTACCTTCCAGGGACTCTCAGCATTTCACAGGATGAGCTCTGGGCTGGAGGATTATAAAAGCCAATGCTGATGGCTAATGTTTTTCCTCATTAACAAGAAGGCAGTAAAATGAAAGGTACAACACCACATTGCAGTGAATGCAGCATGTGTTTGCATCCAGATCTGAAGATGAGGGGCAACTTTGAAACTTAAGTAGTCAAAAAAAAAGAAAAAAATATCCTTAAAATAGTACCCAGTAAAGGCACAGTACTTTTGTGCTAAAGCTAACCTTGATACCAGGGATAGACATAGAAAGTGAGAAACAAACAGTTATTCCCTTTTTGCATAGAAATTATAGCAGACCGATTGTCCCTGCCAGCATCACAGAAGGTGGGAGCATGGGGACATGCTGGGAGAGCTGGCACTGGTGATTTCTCCTGCCTAGTCACCTGCTCCTGCTCCCTCAAACCTTCTCTCTCCCACATCTTGTCCACGCTGGGTGAATGAGCCCCATTTTAGCTTGTGGCAGGTGACATGTGCTAACCAATCTTCAATGCTGTGTGCTCTGGGTACACACAGAGCAACACACTTGGGGTTGGGTCCAACCAAGCTCACAGACCACCAGGGAAGTGCCTGGGGATGAGGCAGGACCAAGGCTAACCCAGGAAATCTGTTTGCAAGCTGGGGCTTGGGTCAAGGGAATCAGTGGGCAGCAAGAGGCATGGCTGAGCCAGAGAGAAGGACTGTCCCAAGCAGGGCTTGGACAGAGGCTAAAGGACCAGTCCCTGGGCCCATGACCAGGTATGGAAGAGATCCCATGTGAGACTGATTAGGGCCATTGAGGATTATTGTGCCCTCAGAGCTCCTACAGCCCAGAGGAAACACGTGACCAATGAAGGAAAAGTGCCAGATTATTTTTGTCCCCCTTGAAGAGATTCTGTAATAGCATCCAGCTATATTGTTGCCATCTAATCATGGAAAAGGTGCTAATTGCCAGCTGATAATGAAAAGGTAACACAAAGGCATGGTAGCAGATCTCTGAAGTGGGTCAGCAGTCAGCCTCTGTCTGTGCTGAAAGATGTAAATTCAATACTCACATCAAAGGATGCAGTCATGCACACAGCCAGCTAAACAAGCATTGGGCACCTCCTGACCATTCACATATTTCATGTCATGGGAAATACCAGGATGGAGAGGAAAAGTGGTTGGAGGGCTACATGCAAACATTTTTATCTAACCTGGACCTTGTCTGAACCCAAATTCACAGCTGGCTTTGTCCATAAACATAATTTATAAAAGCATTATAATTTATTGTTATAAACATAATTTATAAAAGCATTTAATAATCTAAGTGTGCATGAATAAAATTTGCAGCGAGGCTTAATCAGCTCCTTAAAAGTTAGAAATATTATATAGGAATATATTTGAGAGTCTTCGTGTATTGAGATAGATTTAGAAGCCACACACATCCCCAGGGCTGGGGTCACAGAGGCTGTCTGTAAAGCAGAGATGATAATGTTTATCCTCTTCCTGACACATGCCTCCCAGAGTCTCACTGCCTGCTTTCCATCATCAGGGCAGAGACCATCACTCACTCTATGTGTGTATATGTACACTGAAATATAGATATATCAATATAGAAAGGAGCAGAGCTGGTGTTGTAATTTGGCTGCTCTGGCAATAGAAACTGGATTATCATTGCTCTTGATTTTGGTACTTATGTATGTGTGTGTATAAAAATAATAATAATATAAAAGACACATTCTGCCACTTAAAGTGCCTTACATCTTTATTATGCATATCTGTGGGGAAGGAAGGCAAACACTTCCACTAAGCAATGCCAGAAAGGATTTTGAGCAAAATATGAAGGGCAGATTCCTCCTGCTGCAATACAAGTTAGGAAACCCTTGTTCCTTCGCTGGCTTGCAAACTAGAAAAATAGTCAGTTTAGAAGTGATTTCTTTGTTTCTGTTTTAGTTTTTTGCTTGAGCAGAAGAAAATATTGAGTTTCTCTTCAAGCCTGCTAGGACCTAAGGCTACCACGGGACCACAGGCATGTTTAACCTGGTTTGAGCTGACCAGCCATGCTCCAACCTGTCACTCTCTAAAAAGGATAAAGTAAAACTTGTAGCCTCAGCAGGTGACATCTTCAAGCTTTGTAGATGTAGGCATTGCAGCATAACAGCACTTTGTTAATGATAACTCTCACAGAGGGAAGCATCATATAAGGCAAATATTTTTGCAGCTCATAGCAACTGTATGTAATGGCTGCCACTTATATTGTACCAAAATTCCTCACCTGATATTTTTCATATACAATTTTTATGAAACATTTATTTCTTAAGAACACCTCTCTGCAGCTGAACATAGGAACTACGGGGCTCCCACCAGAGTGTGGATCACAGGTAATGTGATGACACTTGGCAGGTCTCTCTTCCTTGTCCTGGAAAACTCAGGGTCTGAAGTCTGGGAATAGTCTTGTACTGAAGTCCAGTGAGAGGCATTATAACTCAACACATAACCAAACCAATATCCTTCAAAAAGTAGTGAAAATACAGTTATATTAGGGGTCAGCAAACTTATCTGGAGGACTGCTAAATCCAAACCACAGCCCACTGCTGCCTAACCATTAAAAGCACCCGAGGCAGAGGGCTTGCCAGGATGGTGTTTCATACTCGTATTTCAATTTACCCTTCACTGTACTCAAGGAAAATAGAGGTCCTTTTGTGAAAAGCTGAGCACAGCTCTTGCCAGCTGATGGGAAATGCACATGGAGGGACTTATGTGGCAGAGCTCCTGCCTGTGAATCACAAAGACCTGAGAGGATTAGTGCTTCAGACCGAGAAATGTGCACAGCAGTAGGTCTTGGCCCTGGATGGGAGAGTCCAGCAATTACTCACTCTTGCTCTGTTTTCTGGACACTACATATAAGCAGGCAAAGCAGCAAACAAAACCAAACAAATAAAACAAATTCAGAGACTTTATAAGAAAGTAGACCTGGCATAGAATTAATGTACTGTGCTATAATACTCCTTGATCATAAATCTAAATGCCAACTAAAGGGTATTGTTGTTCTGGATGAAAACAAAGTATATTTATCTAAAAGACACCAAGGCAGACAAATCCACTGTATTTGTGGTTGAGAAGCACATTTCTAGCCTCCAATTTAAATGGAATCGGAACCATTTAATCTGTTCTTTATACTGCCATCAGCCTGGGCTTCCGGAGGTATTTTCAGCAAGCATTAGTTTTCAGACACAGACATATCTATGATTTATTTATATGGGACTGAATCAGAAAATATTTAGCTCAAAACAAGGAAACAAGCCCTGCTGTCCATGGAAATTTTGTTTTCAGAATAATTACAAGGTTTCAAGAGCCTGTTCATTTAAATGGCTAATTTGTATTAGAGAAATCTGGCTTTGAATAATATTAAGAGAATCATCTGAGTGGAAGTAAAATTACTCTTCATAGTAAAGAGCCATCAAGCCATCATTTCCATTTTCTAAAAAGCCATTTAAGTATTTTTACACTGTTATGACCAGACAACATATCACATCTGGATTTTAGGAGATTGCGCTGCATAGGCCAAAAAAATCAAAGTGGAAGCATATTTTTCAGATCATAAAAATATATCTACTTCTAAGAGTAGTATACTCAGTCCAGTTTCAGACACAGGGCACAAGTTGGATGCAAGATGGGTTGTAAAGTTTTTTGATGGCTTTGCACAGTGCTCACCACGGAAATGAGGGGCTGTGCCTTCTTTTGAGGAATGAGATACTGCCCAGTATCTTTTTCTTCTTCTTCAATTCACATCTGTGAGAATGTGCTGCTCTAATTTAGTGACTTAGGTGGAGGTATTAGAAGAGTAGAAAACAGTCATTGTAAACCTCATTAAAATTACTCAGATCCAAGGTCTGGTAGTCATGAGAGTATAAAACAAATAAAGAGGAAAATGCTGTTAAAATTGAAGAAATTAAAATCATGCAACTTTCTGGTTTTCCATGATTTTGCAAGGATGATCCCCCATCGGACTCAGATTCCACCTATTTATAATAACTACCACAGCCATAAAAACAAATTTTCAAACTCTTCTTTGTGTCTCCTTCACCCCCCTAAGGTAATACCTTTTAAAACCCTCCCAGTGTTTATCAGACCTGATCAGAGAGGACAATGCTAAGATATTGTGGAGGCCTGTTACCCTATGCTGTTAAGCAAAGCATCTATACTTTTATAATGCCTAAATCTTCAAAAGTTTCAAAATACAGCAGAGCTCTGTAAATAGCAATAATAACCAGAATGGGTTTAACTGCTTGTGGCTGAAAATGAGGTAATTTCATCAAATTTACAGAAAAGTGTTTGGGTTGTGATTACACTTTTGTGCTATTTTATGTAAATACAACAGTTGCTGAGGCCACACCAATTTTTCCAGATATGTTTCTGCTGAGGGCACAAAGACTCTTTTCCATAGTCCTCCACACTACACGTATGTCCCTGAGCCTGCAGCATACATAAATTATAACAATAATCTATACTTATTTCACATTTTATTTAAAAGGCCTCATAATTAAATTATTTCTTGAAGCTAATATAGTCTTAGTGGGAGAGAATAAAAATTTCTTATTAATTTTATTAGGAGCTGATTAAATATTTACCAAAATGCACTTCTGACAAAGCTAATTAGAAATGCTATTAAAAAAAACCCTCAGATAGATGTTTATTAAATATTTAAATGTCTGGAATAAAGAATTTAAAAACTGCATTTAAAAATTACTTTGATAAAAAAAGTGAAATTTTAAAACCAAAATAAACCCTCTGAATAATAAACACATTTCTCACGACCCCAATACATTTGTGAGCATTTTTCTGTAATAGCTTTGCAACACAGGCTTTTCATGATGCTGAAATTCTCATATTTTCTGTGGAAAATCTACAGTGGTTTTGTGTAGCCAATATTTTTTTGTAACTGATTCAAACTGCATTTGCTCAGGTGAAAGTTAAATTCAGATCACAGCAGTGCCCTCATGAAGTCACATCACTTTATTTACTATCACAGACAGATCTAACCATGGACTAAAAACATTTACTGAGCCAAAATCAATTTTTCTCATGTTTGCTGCCCCTCAAATGTCTCTATGAGCATGAATAGCTCCATTTCAAAGGCAGATTCCTTGGAGGAAAGGGAATGCAAACATGAGCATCATTCCCATGCTCAGTCTTCTCCTTCCTCTCCCAGCAGCATCAGAGGAACGTGATTGGTGCTGAGGCTTCTGCATTACCAAGCAGCAGGACATAGTCAGTTTTGGGGTGGAAGCTGTTGATCTTGTGTTCTGTTTTAAGAACATTTAACATTCCTACAATGTTGAGAAATTACCCTTCTGAGGGAACCATGTATGTGTTCCAGGGTAGGGGAGCAGTGGAGTGCTGTTCCCTATTCCCCTTCCAGAGGGATAGCTCTTCATTTAAGCTTTTCCTGGTACTTTGCACGAAGAGGTGGAAATTTAATTCTCCCTGCTCCTGTTCAGTGCATTGTGCAGTTGAATAGTCTCTTTTTCTGCCTACGGGTGGTTGCATGAAGGCAACCTCACCATTCAGCAGTAAGGAAATGGGCCACATCACATAAAAATTAGTCACTGAGATGAGAGTAGGATGATTTTCCCAGATTCCTGGGAAATTATGGGATTCAAGGGATTATGGGTCAAAACAATCTTGTTTTGCAGCAATCTCAGAGTCCCTACTGTACATGATTCCTGAGGTCTTTTTGATGAGTGAGGAGCAGTCAGGAAATTCCCTGATGTCACTTTGGACAAAATTGATTACTTTGCCTTCAGGCATTGCTGCTATATCTTTAATCATGTGGTGTTTCATCTACAGTCTTTGAAGAACAATGCTAACTGACCAAACTTTATTTTATAAAGTGCATGGAGGTGTCAGACAAGCCAGCACTCCCATGTGCACCCTTTTCTAAATCTCACCTAACCCCAGGGTAGCCGGGAGAAAAGGCGAAGAGTTTTGGAAAACAGTGCAAAACATAGCCTGGCTACTTCAGAGAACAAGAAGGGGGAAATATACTTGGTTTGCCCCTTTGAATTATGTCCTAACAACCATTTCATAGGGAATTCCTTTGAAGATGACACTTGAAATTTGGCTGAGCTGCTTCCCTTTTTTCCCTTGCTCTCTTATGCATATAGCAGTGATATGCATCTTACAGCTCCCAGGAAATTTCTTCCACATTTGGTTATAGGTTTTGAAAAATCGTTCTGTGCAGAGATGCAATCAAAACTTGTTAAAAGCCCAGAGACCCTGTCTGCAGTGAAATCTTCCTACCTGGGTCTGCAGAGAGAGAGCAGGGCTTTCTCTTCAGCATCTTCTCTTTCTTTCGCAAGGGAGGGAGTTTAGTGGCAGAGCCTCAGAGGGACTCTGCAGGACCCCGGGCTGTTCTGAATTGTGGTGCAGCTCTCACTCCCTTTCCTTTACTTTTTTTCCCTGCCAAGAGTGCAGAAAGACACGGGAAGTTGAGCCTCTGTGCCCAGGCTCCAGCCCTCCTGAGTGCATGATAAATTCCTGTCTGGTCCTGTGTGTGAGCTGATGCTGGGCTGAGCACAGACTGGACAGCAGAGATCCCCCCTCAGGTCTTGTACAACAGCAGGAGCACAGCAGTGAGGAAGCTTGCAGGGGGAGAACAGGGCAAGGATGCAGAGAAACTGGGAAGAGATTGGGGCTGTCAACAGGAGGCAGAAGGCAGCAGAAGAGGAGAAAGAATTGAACAACAGAGATGTGTAACTGCAGGAGAAAACCATAAACAGGAGATGAAAGACAGGGGCAAGGAAGCAGCAGAGGTAGATATGAGAGGACTGGGAATGAAGGCAGGCTGTAGATGCAGGGACTGAAGGATTTGCAGCCCCTGGTAAATCCCATCCTGCACAACCTGGAGCTGAACTCCAATAGCTGTGAGAAAAAAGAAAAGTTCACATATAATTTTTCCTATCCTTTATTTTATAACTAAACAAGCATGGTACCTGGGTAATCCAAGAATGGTCCCTTATAGAAAAGGAGTTACACAGAAAAACAGAGTGAAGATACTGGTTATGTGACAGTTCTGAACTGTTACTATTATAAAATCAGAGCTGATAAGAGAAAGAGGGGCCTAAGTAAAGAAAAAAAGGAATAAAAAGAAGATAGAAAACAATAGACTTAATGGAACAGAAATGCTGTGAAGATAAGAAGTCAGAATGAAATTGAGAGATGAAAGAAACAAAGATAGCAATGAAGGAAGATGCTAGAATAGCATTTCCCAAAATTTCTGAAAGCATGAGTGTGTTTGCTCTCATCTGTCTCTGTATGACCTCCAGTGGGTCAAGACACCTGGTAAAACATTTTTGGTGTTGTAATAGCAGCAAGGACCTTCATTAATGAGATTATTAGTCATACAGGTATATAACTGTACAAAAACAGTAGTAATAAGAGCAAAAATATAAATAAGTAAATAAAATCTCAGGCATGGAAGACTCAAGCTGCTTGCCTGAAGAGCTGAAGAATGCACCTAGTTCAGCCACAGAGTGGTAGTGTAAAATGAATTAATTACAGCAAGTACTCCCTAGCCATAATTTTGTCCCTAATGTACAAGGTCACTGCCTAATCCTGCTCTGGGAGAGCAAACCCAATCCTCACTCCACCCATATTCATACAGTAAGATGATTTCTGATTCAGAGCATTTGGCTTTAAAATAAGCCTTGAACATGTCTGGAAATCCCTTGTGAGCCTCCTACAATACATGGCCTCTTTGTACCTCAGTGGCCTTTCTTGTGCTTCAAGACCCAAAGTTTCTGATCTGGGAAACATCATCATTTACACACTTGTGTGCTGCTGTCTTTAGCCCGTGAGCTGTGATGGGGTTTTGCTCAGTAACAGAAAAATACAGGAGCCAGGACCTTGGAGTGATGATCAATAAGTAGATACCACCCTTTACCTCATGGTAGGGCACCCTCAAGGAATGGAAAGGTTTGGACTTGAATCTGTGCTCCTGGTCAAAACTATGTATGCAAATTCTTGAACCTCATTAAAATTGTAAAACAACCACTTGATTTTTCTGATGATAAAATCTCAGAGATGCAGTTTCACAACCAATTAAAATAACACAAGTAATGAAACAGAAATATGCTAATTGCATGTCATAAAAGTATGCATTTTATGTTGCCTATTTCCTCTCCATAAAAATGTACATATTTATCTCTTTTCAGTAAGCACAAAATGAAAAACAAACTTCATCCTTATCTGGAAATAAATATTAAAACTAGATATCAGCTTTATTGGATGCAAATTTACTTAGCTTCTTCATCTCAAGTGACTTTTAAATGAAGGGACATTCAACCAAGAGTCATTGAAGGCAAAAGGATCATTGATCAGCTGAGCTTTCCATGGACCTCCAACCTTGATCCTAATATCTGTGTACCCTCTAGGCATCTGTATGTCTAGCAGCATAACATTACGACAAAGAATTTTGGTTTACTTTCACATTAGAAAAAATAGAGCAAATACTGTCCACTGAATTTTTTCAACATTTTTCAGCTGTTGAGGAGAGAGACATTATGTGTCTGAATGACATTAGGACAGCAAACATTATGCAAAAAGGAAAAGGAAACTCCCACCCTATATTTGACAGTCAATTCCAATTACTAAAATTAAAACCTAGACTATTGGTTTTGGCACTTTGTTTTTCCCTCTCCTCGTAACTCTTTAATTTTAGTGAGCAGAACAACAACATTGTATGTTAAGAACAGGCTCAAGGCCAAAGTTCCTGACTTTCCATATGGCTGAAACGCTGCTGGAACTGGCTGTGGGTGACCTGTCAGGAACATCTGTGGGGTGTCCTGGGGGACTTGCACATACCTATGACTCAGAGCTGCCATGTGGCCGTGAGTGAAACACAGACCTTTAATTTTAGAAGTATTAGAATAGGGCCAGAATCACAAGGCATTGATTGATACCTGCTGCTGTCTCTGCACTGACTGCAGTGGAAGATGATGACTCAGAAAAAAAAAATAAAAAGCATAAACTTCTACTTTATACATATCATGACATCAATATTTTAGAAGTCCTGAATAAATTGCTCCTTGGCTGGTTCAGGCTTATAGCTAACTTTTTATAATTAAATCCTTTATTCTAAATGTGCAGCAAAGCAATTCACCCATGCTAAGGAGGGAAAGCCAGGTGTCTGTACCTCGCTCTCACTGTTGCAGCATTTCAGCCTAGGTGTATATCTTGCACCATTATTTACAGGTCTGTTTCTTTTGCCACTGTGATCTCCCAGTTCCAAACCAACTGCAGCTGGGAGACCCCACAGCATGACTTCCTCACATGACTTGCCAGAAATCCAGCTATTCAGTGTAGAAATTCAAACTGGTCACTTGAGGAGTCTCCAGTACAGAGGATCACAGGAGAGCCAGGACAGAAAGGGTTCTTGAGAGCCCAAGGATGATGGAGGAATTCTTCAGGATAGAGTTTAGAAATAAAGAAAAGGTGGGTGGGTGCTTGCCCTTGCAGCTACACGCCAAGCAATTTCCATCCAACATCCTTTCTACCTTCTCTTCCTGCAAACCCAAGTTTCTTGTTCCTCCATACCTGAGATAAGCTTGCTTGCACACACCACTGAGGTCACAGCAGAAAATTAACAGTCCCTGATGAGAGCACAGGAATTAATTGAACTGTTATCATTGAGCATCTCAGCCCACTCTTCCCTCGATTTAAATGAGTGCGTTGCAGCCAGGTTATTGAAATACAGATTATCAAAAGGCTTTCCCTTTGTGTATATGCACCACTGAATCACACAGAAAGACAAAGCAGCTGCCATTGCCGCTGCTGTAGGAACTGCACTTGCTAAAGCTTTCTGGAAAAGGCAAAAATCAGAAATCTTTTTGTCCCCTCCATCCATAAAATGGGGACAAAGTTATATTGCACAAGAGAAGGTGACAGGAAGGAGATCTCTGCAAGAGCCCATATTAGTCTAATTCAGCTATTTTATCCATCAGAAAAATCTCCTCATAAAAGCTGTCAACTAGAAAGCTGTCACAGGAGCCACAGCAGGCAACTGACTGCCCAGAAGTGGCTTTTGTCCATGCATGCATGCATGGATCCTCCTCTTCTGTAGCAGAGAAGGTCACACATTGGTCTGCAGACCAGCTTCTACACAGTGCTGGGAAGCAGGTCAAGTAAATAACTTGCATTTGTAGCATTTATTTCCTAAAGTCCTGAAAAAGATGTGGTTATTTTCTCAAAACAGGTGGCAGCCTAAAGGGTAGAAAACTGAATCCCTGGTCAATCTTGCATTTCTAAGCCCTCGGGGCAGACTGTGCAACCAGAGATTTGGAAAGAACCCCCATCACTCCTGGTGTCAGAGAGATCCAAACAATGGAGACAGTGACCTGCTGGTTTGGCTTTGGACAGGAGGGACAAAATGAAGTGTTTTAACTCATTTCTACTATGTAACCTGGAAAAAAGGTATTAAGAACGAAAAATTCAGTGCAGGAAATTACAGGTCTGTTTCTTTGAAAATCCAGCACAGCCTGCTCCTAAAACATCTGACCCTGTAGTGCTTAAGAGGTGTTAGAAAGTGGGAAACAGGAGGAAACTGGAAGATCAAGACCAAAGTCAGACACGTGGCACAGATGTGTTAACAAAAACAGTGTTTCTTGGCTGTAATTCAAAATTTTATATTCAGTCATACTGGCTCTTAAATGACAACTTTAATTTCTTTAGCATGCCAACATTATTTTCACAGACTTTTCCGTCAACATTTTTTTTTTATTTTTATTTTTACAAGTTATTAAGTACAGGGCTTTAAAAATAGCAAGTGGTATAAATTTTTAATAGCTCTATGCCGTAGCTGAATATAAACTAATAAATCTGTTATTATTTATTGCCTTACTTTTATTTCCATGCAAAAGCCCCAGTCCTGTAACTGCCTCTAGAGGTGTATTAAGGCAATCTGAGATCTTAGATACAGCATCAAGCTGGATATGGTCCCACCTAACTCTAACCTTTCTGAGTTCAGCTGAGCTCATAGACTATCTTTTCTAGATAGGTATTAAGTCATTGCCTTGAATTTAGAATCGAAATAACAGCATCAATAAA
Source organism: Promerops cafer (assembly GCA_013398275.1). Taxonomy (NCBI): domain Eukaryota; kingdom Metazoa; phylum Chordata; class Aves; order Passeriformes; family Nectariniidae; genus Promerops; species Promerops cafer. The sequence continues at coordinate 236,367 of VZSE01002737.1, forward strand.
AAACAGGAAAGCAAAAAAAAAAAAAATCAGTATTCACAATTATTAATATTTATTTAAAAATGAAACCTCAGACTGGACTTAAACTTTCGACATTTATTTTGATAGGTCTCCTTCAAAGGGATATCTCTGTGAACTAAAAGAGCCACAAGGAGGAGTAGGTAATTTATAAAAGTAGGCAGGACTTTGGTTTTTTTATCAAGAACATGCATGACTGAAAACTGTATCCAAACCCAAAATATTTAACTTCACAGGCAAGGGTGATGTCAAACATTAACTTCCCACCGATGGGTCCTAATTTTGGAAATTAATTGTTGCCTTCAGTACAGGTATTAAAAAGGTAGATAAATAGTCCAGTGTCTCCCATGATTAGTCTCTACAGTTTTTTTTATTGTGAGTCTTTCAGTCAGCCAGCTGGTTTCTTTGCTCTTCACTGAATCCAGCAGGAATTTTGCTTGCACCAGAAATTTAGAAACTGAACAGAAAGGAAGAAATTCATTGTCATAGGACATAGCAAATACACTTGCTAAAACTTAAGACTATAGCAAATACTAGACAGCTTAAAGAAATTTTGAGGAAATTGTAACTATTCTCCCTGGACAAGTGACATTTTTTACACTTATATCAGTGTTCAGAACTGAACAAATATTCTCAGAAGTCAGACATACAGGGCACCTCACCATTAATACCCAGAGTCACCCTGCTGGTTTATACCTGGTCTTCTCAAACAGTTCCTGAGATCATCTCCTGGCTGTTTCACAATGCCAGGACACGAAATGGCCACTCCCAGAGGTGTGCTAAGCCACTGTTACATCCATAGGTACTCAGCTCCCCTCCCCTTCCCACTAACTCACAACAAAAAACCCAGTGCAAGCAGCACTTAGCTCATGTCATGCTTTAGTTTGTGTGAGAGGGGATTATTTTTCGTTCTTGATCACTTAGCTGTTGATTCCACAATATAGGATACATGATCAGGAGGAAGATAGCCATATAGGCATCTTCACAAAAATCTTGAATGATAAAAAAAGACATGCTAAACACCCTAATGTGCATAAAAGGCAGTAATTTCACTCCCCTCATAACCTATCACAGATAGTCCCAGTCAAATACCCATTCAATGTATTCAAGTGAACAAACACTGCCTAGTGAATAGGAAGCATCGTTCAGTCTGAATTCAGACTTTTTTTTTGTTTGTTTATGATTAGTTCACAAGCTTTATTTTACTTGGTTGAATGTAATTAATATTTCAATGCCAGACTTAAGAATTTCTGCAAAGAGGTCTTTATCCCCACTTTTCTCTTTGCACTTTGTTGTGACTCCTCAGCACTGAAATGTGTTGACCTGTATAAAGATCAGAAGTACTTTTTTTTTTTTCCTTTCTGTGTCCCAAAGACTTGAGTTTAATTTGTACTTCCAGGTTTATGCAGTAATATTTATTCAATTCTGCTTGAGTTCTCATTTTGTCCAGCCAAGACCTTTTGTGCTTAAAATTCACTCTTTTTATGAAGAAATATATCTGGAAAGCAAATATAAAAAAGAACAATAAATGCACAGACAACCTTTATACAGCTCTTCACAATCTGAATCTCCTGCTCCGGCTTTGCTCACAGGATCTGAGAAATTTGGGTATTTTATTCCTCTATTCTTCCCCTTAACCTGCAATGAGTTAAAAAGAAAATCACACTTTCCCTAAGGCATTGGTTAACAGGGCACACACCAGCAAAGTGGGATTGTAATTTACTGCCTCTTTTAAGCCACCAGGAAATGTCAATGCATTTGTAGTCCCACAAAATTAAGGAAGTCTGTACACAGTGAGCCCACTTCTATATATAGCTCCCTCACTCATCATCCACAGATGGCACATTTGAGATGACGAACATTGTAAAAACACTGAGCCACTATGTTTATCTAAAACATGTATTTTTAATTACATACTACATTCCAGGTTTATTCACAGCTTTCACAGTCAGGAAGGAATAATTTGTTTACACTTGACTAGAGAAAGTATTTCATTTGCTTGTTAATATGGGGCACGCATTCCAAGATGGAGCTGAGGAATATAGCAGCAAAGATCAACAAATATTAAAAGAATGTGCCAAAGCCTGCCAAGTATAATCATTGGGGCACATTTAACACAAACTACACTTGTGTGATAAAATCTGTATTGTTCATGAATATCAGCAGGGCCCTACCTAAAAAGAAGGGTTTTTTCTTGTTAGATTTGTAAGGCTGGTCTGCAATGATGGCGAGTATGGCCACTTCTCTCCCTGCCTCACAAGGATGCACTTTGCATAGTTTGTTTTTCTGTCACCAGAATGGTGTCATAGAGAGCAAAGGTCCTTAAAGTTTCAACAGCAGATTGGCTGTTGATAAATCACAAAAGTAAGAACCAGTCTTCCTGTGTCCTCTTGACCTACTTATATCCCTGCTTTCTCTCTTTTAACTAGAGCTCCAAATGCCACATTTTCTACACATCCAGACATAAAAAGTCATAAACTTACTAAGCACCAACGGGAATACATTCAAGAACTAAATGTGGATAGGCAGCATTTCATGAGCAGTGGGACAGATAAAGACATGAATACATGCAGTCAACCCCCATGTCTTTTATAGCACCCCCATGGTCCCAAGCACAGCTTTCTTTTATAGCCTCTAGTAGTCCACTCCTGCCTGGGAACTCTGTGTCTAAGGCTTGGCAAGCCAAAGGTGCCCCATGGCTGCCCTCTCTGAATGGGCAAGGGGCAGAGTTCTTGCTTTTCTACCACCCACTGCTGCATTATTACTGCTTGTATCTGTCCCCTCAACCTGCTATCACAAGGGTACTGGGAATTCAAGATCTTTCAGCTCCCTGAATTATAACGAGAATGCAACAGCTTCAAAAACTACTGGGAAGAATGAAAGGTATGTGGGCAAGCAGGCTAGAAACCAACAAAATGTACATCCTTTGTAGACAATTGGTATTCAGATTTAAAAACCAACAATGAGACTAACCACATACAATAACTCTCATCACAAACTGTTTTACAAATGAATAGGAGAGATCATTTCATACTCTTCCAAAGTGAAGCCTTTGGAACAAAGCTGCTATTCAATAAAGCACATCAACATCACTAAATAGTCTTGGGACAGGGAATGAAAAGGGATTCTGAAGGCAGTGTAATTCCCAGCAAGACGCAAATTAAAATTCTGTACTAAACAGAAAAATCTCCTTTTTTTTCTTTAATGTAATGCAATACAAAGATATCACAAGGGTAGCTAACACTGGAGCTGGAGAGATGCACAGCCTCAGAGCCTCTGTTAGGATGCCCTTCCTTACATAAGTGATTATATCTTTTACTGACAGTCCAGATGAAGATGCTGGGAATATCCACATGACCAACCATCAGAACTTTCAGTACAGAAGTTTCTAAATTGGAAATGGATAATCTGTTCTGCTGATGCCAGTCCTTGGGCATAGATTACTCCTTTCTCCCCTGCCTGACCTTCTCCATGACACTGCAGGGCTTTTCCATACTCATTCACGCAAATTTCTTCTTTGTCCAAGTTTTCTGCCCAAGTTTGCCATTTTCCTGTGAGAAAGCCAGTTTTCCTTTGTTTTATTTAAATAAGTAGACATGAGGTGGGGGAAGCATACCAAGATGTGGGGGAGTGCACAGATCTGAATGTGAGAGACTGCAAGGACTACTTGATTATAGATTATGTGATGTGAAATAATGGGTGAGGGATAGGAGAGAGGGTAAAAAAAAAAAAAAAAAAAAACAACAAATTAAAAAGTGCCTGGCTTTGAAAGCTAGGAGAAGTAGTACACTTTGCAGATGAAAGTGCTAAATTTATTCATTAGTTTATGTCTTTGAGAATTTTATAAAGTAGCTTTTATGAAGGCAGCATAGATTCCTCCCCTGGCCCCAGAGGAACAGGACTATGGGCTGATGTGCTACTCAAAACCAGCATCCCCTGCACTCCCAGCTCCCACACACTGGATTCATTGATCCTCAGAAGGGTGCTGAGTTGGTAATGGACACTTCTTGGAAGTGCCTACCCAAGCACTGATGCAGTCCCTGACTGCTTAACCTGCTAGATCTGAGGGATTTTCAGCACAGTGTGAGACAACTTACAGGACATCTTCTATGCTTCTGTGTTCTTTCCACGTGCTGCTGCAAAAGTCTCTGCTGCTGAAATGGAGTCAAATACAATTTGTTTAAGAAGTCCTGTGTTTAAACCAACAAAGTTTTACAAGTTGCACAGGCCCTGGGAGCCTGGAGATGTCATCACTCTGGCTTTAAATTGTTAATCTGTGACTGGTGCAAAAACGAGCCGTTCAAAACCACAAAAAATTTCTTGGATCCAGTTTGTGAGTTACATTCCCAGTCTCCTCAGATCCCAAAATCACTATGCTACTAAATGTGAATGATATTTACTGCAAACAGAGGATCCAGGAAAGCATTCTCAGCCTTCCAAAGCAATTTTCCAGCCTCTGATTTCTGGTATAAAATCGTTACATGTTTCTTCTTCTCAACTATGCAGTAATTTGAATGGAGTGTGGTTGCTGCAGGGAATTAATCAGAGGAGGTGGCTGAACTTCACTTCCAAGTCATCAGTCAAGGCAGATAGAATCAGTGGCAGGGGTCAGTGGAGTGAGTAAGCCACAGCTGTACAGCTGTGAGCCACAAGGACAGGAATCCACCTTCAAAGTTTTATATTTACTTTTTAAAGGGCCAAAAAGAGATTTGGAAGGTCTCAAAATCTTGGCTTGTAGGCTAATGTCTACAGGCTCATCACTCTCTGTGCTTGATCACTGATTACATTGCAGATGATCTCAGGAGCAGAGACCTTTTCATCGCCTGTCTGGAGTAGCCTGGTGGCCTGAAATCTATTTTCTTTGACTTTTAATATTCAGAGAAAAGACTTTTAAGCTCTTTATCGCAGTATACATGAGCACATGCAGACCTACATTATGGAAGAGAATGAGAACAAACTATAAGTACTGGAAAAGCTTCTCTTTTGAGGAATTATACCAAAAAAATGCATATAAATTATTCTTTAGCTGCAGCCAAAGGAGCTAAACTGAAATTTCAAGAGTACATATGAAATGGGAATTGCTTAAAAATTATCTAGTCCCCCTGTCAAACCAAATTCATCAATATGCCACACTCCCTTTCCCAAGGACTGTGCCATATAACAAATCAAAGAGGATTAAGTTTGTTGAAAATGTTCACCAGTGGCTTTTAAGTTTCTGTGTTGAAATCAGTATAGGTAGGGCAATGACATCAGTGGGACTGTCAGATCAATATTAATGCTTTGGAAAATCTTGCTGATGAGATGCACTTTAGCTAATTGAACTTCCTCATTTATAAATGTAGTAAAAGATTCTACATTTGCAGTTTCATCTGTAGAGAATTGTTTTTACCACACTAAAAAGAGTTTTACAACCTTTCTCTCTGTAGAACCACTCATTTATTTTCCTTACAAAACATTATGTCAGATATACACAGACTGCCTTTTCTTTCTGAAGTCTCACATATCTTGGTTGCTTAGTTTTAGATACATTTCCAAGATTACTAAACTGAATTTCCACTTCCATTGCCTTTAAACTAAAAGAAACACATGACAGCCTTGATCTCTTCACTAATATAGGGGTGTCTTCATGTTAACCACCAGTGCATTTGATTCCTATACTAAACAACCCATTTCAAATACTCCCCAACTTTGACTTTCCCTTTTTTCTTTTCTGCTGCAATGTAATCATCAATGTAATCTATAAAGAGTGAAAATGTGTGAAATTGTTCTTTTGCAAATAACATATATTTAAACATCAAAAGGGTTTGTATTTCTGCTTAGCTAAACTATATTAAATTGCCATACAGTATGTCAAAACTGTGCTCGTGTCCTGGATTTGTTATGTTCCCTGTACATACTGCAAAGAATAATCTTTTCCTCTTTTTTTTTTTTTACTTTTGGGGAGAACAGGGCAAGAATTTCTGTTATTTTCATAATACAGCCCAGAAAACTCACTGCCACTGCAGTTTAGTACAATCTTTCTGCCATTTGAGGATTTTTTTAATCATTATGAGACATTGAAGTTTACATATTGCTAGTAAAACTGATGTTAACATTCTTTTCAGACCACTGCACAGTGACTGATTCAGTCTCACATCCAATCTGGCTGTTCTTCCAGCCCAACCTATTGAAAACAGACATTATATACACTAGAATTGTGTAATGATAGTTTGATCCAGAACATTTAGCTGGAAAAAAGAATGAAACAAAATCATACAACAATCTGCATGGTGTTCAGCAGACAGATTTGATTAAAAAAGGAGGAAAAAAATTACTTTTTATGAACATATTTCATTTCCTAAAGAAAATTCTCATTTTGATGAAGCCTTTGTTATTTTAAAATTTAAAAAGAAATCCCAAACAAACAAAAAACTCAAAAACTTGCCTGGATGTTTTTCCTCTGCTTGGGCTCTGAACATTCTTCTTCCAGATAGCCATTTATACCAATTTTCTTTCCTAGCTTCTCAGCTTCTAGACACTTTTTATGTTTGTTTGTTTGTTTGTTTGTTTGTTTTTTTCATGATTCCAGTCACCACCATCTCATAAATTAACAACAAACTACTTGTGTGAGAGACATAGTATAATTGGAGGGAGGGTCACAGCTTTGGGCACCTAAATTAACCTGCTTAAATTAGGGCAGGAGGTGCCATCAGAGCACTGGTTGCTCTCTTACAGGCACAGAGAGCAAGTGTTTTCTAGAGGATAACTCAGAACCACTACGTGAGGATCCCACCCCCAGCTACAGTGAGAGTCCAAAAAATGAAGCTGGGTGCTGCAAATGTATTTTTTACTCCTTTTTTTTTTTTTTAATGATTTTTTTTATACCTAATAAAAGAGGAAATGATATTTTTTTAGTTTATACTTGGTGGGAAGGGTGTAATCTTGATGTACAATAGCGTGATTCTTTATAGAAAAAGGACCATGGCTGCAAGCCTGATGCAGTTTTCTGACACCACCAGAACATGATCAGGTGATGTTTCAGCAGAGCTGAGACACATAACTGAGGCAGCCAAACCAGAGACTTCTATAACATGTTCCTAAATAATGAAATATATTTGAGTTGAAGGGGCATTACTCTAGGAGCATTAGCCTGTAATGTGTAAAATAAAACTTTGGCTAGAATTTTGGTGAGGAATAAAGTAGCATATGATGTCAAATATTGTGTGACACTAAGATAAAATAGGCAAATACACGTTATTGAGGTCCTTTGAATCTTTTTCCTCACAATCCTTATGAAAAAAAATGATATTTTCTCAGATTGATTGCTGAACTTTTATGTCATTGACATAGTTAAAATTAACCTACTTCAAAGCAATAGGGAGGGGTTTATCACTGCTGTGTTTTGTTTGGGTTTGTTCTAATTATTACTAGAACATCTAACACTTAATTTATTATTTTTATAGTTTATATGATTGTCAGGTACATAATGACACCTGTGTAATATAAACACACAATATGACTTTTATATGCTTCAGAGTAAACCTTGTCCTTTGCCTTACCTGTAAATCCTCCCAGAAAACTCTGAAAGTACATTCTAATTGCTAGGATTAGTATGAGCAGATTGCCAAAGCAGTCCAAAATGAAAACCAGCACAGATTATAGTGATTTATAGTGTATCTGCCACTTGTACCTGTCAGGAATAAAGATGTGAGACTCCCATCACCAATCTCCCCTAGGACATGCAAAGGCAATTCAGCATTAGCTGCAGAGAAATAGGCTGCAGTACAGGAGAAGAAAACATTTTGGTGTTCTTGTGACCACCCACTCACAGGTACATTTGTTGGTGTGATAAATAAACATTGAGCTCAAGCAACCAGGTCTTTACAAAGGAAGCAAATGTCTTTTTTACTTCTGTTTGGGTTTTTGGATTTTGGTTTTTTAATTAAATTCTAATGCCCAGTTAAAATTGTAAAAGCTTCTAGGGATCCTAGAGCCAATGACACATTCATTGTCCTAAAATTTTGAAGCAGAACAGATGAATGAGCTTAAAAAGATTGCGAATTATTCACTTGTTTGCTCAGAGAATTCTAATATATACCCTTTATTAACTAGACATAACTTCTTTCTTCTGGGCCATACTACTTTTTTTTCCTAGGTGCACATGTTTGATGATGGAAGATTTTCTGACATTCCAGTCCTCAGGTATGCAAACACTTTTTTGTACTGTGGAGTGGAAGCACCAATATTCAGCAAATAGTCAAATTACTGAAGCCCTGAGGTTGCTGTGGAGTCATTCCAGGGTTTTATGGAAAACAGATCAAGCCACCAGCTGGAGAAGATATCAGACCCCTTTGAAAATTAAGGCTATGGGGCTATGGTGGGGTTTTTTTGTTTGGTTTGGTTTGGGTTTTTTGTTTGGTAGGGTTTTTAATTGTTTTCTCCTAACTAATAAAAGCCCTGGAAGAATAGTAGAATTGGTTTTCTTTCCCACTTAAATGAGTACTCTCACTAAGGCCAGGAGTGATGCTGGGAAGCACTTGGGGAATAGGATTTGCTTTCCAGATCCAAGTACATAACTGCTTTCTTGTTGCACGGGATAACATTTAATGCCTCAAAATAAGTCACCTTGATAACACAGGAAAAGGCTAAGGGAAATATTTCCAGGGAGACAGAGCCTCTTCTTGAGCTATTTGGCTCAATACCCAGTGATGCCAGTTTATACCAGTGGAGGACAGCACCAGTTTGTGGTGAATATCAGACAGTTAAATTTCTGTACAACCAGCAGTTCACCATTTTGCTACACTTTGTACAGATGTTTATGCTGGCAAATATAAGTGCAAAATATTTTCTCAAACCTCATTTTTCTCTTTTTATCTAAACCTTCAATTTGGCTTCTTGATAACTAGTTAGATATGACAAATAAATTAGAGCATCATGATCTTCAAGTACAATATGGCTGAAAAAGGTACTAACAATCTCTTGGGTTGTATATTTTAGAATATCAATTTAAATGCAGATTTTTAAGTCTCCAGTTAAGCATCCATGAGGGATGTCTCTCACTTGATTAAAATACCAGTAGTGAAAATATTTTGGATTTAACATATTCTTCCACACTGTGAACATAGTTAATAGGGAGCCCCAGAGAGGATAAAGTTTAATGGATGAATTTTTTTTCAGGGAAATTTTCAGTTAATGCAGTAATTCTACAAGCAGGCTTACTTCAATATAGCATAATCACAATGTATTTTCAAAGGAGTTAGCACATTACAGCAAATGCCTAAGTAATTTTTCCTTTTGTCATCCAAGTTAATATTTACCAGTACAATAACTCTTGACCAAAAAGAGTTCCTGCTGGTGGTGAAAAGCCAAAAATTGTAATTTACCACTTTGCATCTTGACTGTGTTTCAGGCAGCCCTGAAACTAAAGCCTTAAGTGGAGATGTATTATTTGGCTGCGTAAGTACAAATTCTGCCCTTTAAAGCTCTGTTGTACAACTGCTTGGAAATGGTATCCTCTATCACAGCACAAATCAACCTTATGAAGTCTAGGCAGGGCAGCCAGGTAACTCAGCTGGATAAGATGGATCCCTCTGAAACTTAGGGCAGCATCTTCCAGTCATGTCTTTGCTGCATTGAATGCGTGCCTAAAACCCAAATTACATCAAACAACTCCAATAAGGCAAATGAATGCTTAAGTATTTCCAGTTTTAAATTATAAAAGATCTCCACCCCCCCAAACAAAAAGTTTAAAAGAAACTGGATCTAAATATGGCTTCATTTCAGGAAGCTGTGTAGCAATTTCCAGATCCCAAGAAAAAACTCTTCAGCAAAACTGAAAGTTTATCACTGCTGATTCTTGTTTTAGCAATTGCATTACTCTCTAAAGCAACCTTGAAACCAAATGCCTTTCATAGAGTGGGTTGTCTGACCTGATCTACAAAGCACAGAAAGAAGTCGAGCTAATGTGGGTTACATTTCTTTTATTTTTAGCCTAGTGAGGGGACACTGAAAATAACAAAAGTCTGTTGTAAGTGGGCTGACAAGAAGCAGAGGGGTGTTGCATGATGGCTCAGGCATGTCAGAAGCCATACAGATGTGTTTCAGAACAGGAGGGCTTCCTTCCCTTTCCATTTGGCTGTGCACAGTCTCAGCCTTGCTCACTGAAGGACTACTGCCCTTGTAGGCTACAGGAACAAGGAGCAGCAGTGATGGATCTAGATCACCATGCAGAGCTAATTTTTCAACCTGCTCCTGGCTCCAGAGAAGAGAATTTAAGGCACGATGATCAAAAGGGAAGGCATGCCAGCAGTCAAACATTCCTCTAGTCTTCCTGAGGCCAGGGGCACTTCAGTGAGGATGGTGAGGGACATAATGAGACACTCTGAGATGCTTACAGAGCTCCTCTTGATGTTTGGCTCCCTGAGTCCTTTCAAACACATTGTGTTTGCTCAGTGCAGTTCCCCAGTTCTTTATTTCTTCTCGTGCTGCAGATGTTGTTATAATGCTACTGGTCTAGAAATAACACAAACCCTCCAGCATCATTAAAGTTATTTCAAACAAAGTTCCAGGGACCTCTGGACCACAGCAATGACTGTAAGAGGCAGCCTCATCTTAGTCCTTCTGGGAATGAGTCATGTACCCAGCCTGGACTCTGTCTCGAGTGACCCAGCAACAAGAGAAGCCCTCCCTGACATTAATCATAGGGCACCCAGCCCGTCCTTCCTCTATCTCACTCTCGCTGTCTCTACCCATCTGAGGCAGCTGCCTAACACATTTAACCTCCTGCAGCTGTGGTAGAGAATACTTTATTGGTTTATTTCTTTTTAAGTCCACTCAGTCGCATCAGTCACTGAGGCTGATGATGACCAGAAATGTCATAAATATCACAAGATATTTATGTCAGGGCCACACCCAGCCATCTTAGTTCACATTTTTCTACTTCTTAAATATTTCTATTTTCCAGTCTCATCTGAATCATCTAATGATTTTAACTGAAATCAGCAGGTACAGTGGATTTAGATGATTAGAAAGCCTTCAAGATACAGTTACTCTTCTTTGAAAACAGCAATGAGGGCTCCATGAAAGTATGAAATTGTGAAAACCAAAAGAGGAAGTAGTTGTTTAATTGCACCACAGAGAATTATTTCACAGTGCAGCATGTTGTGTCTAAGCTGTAATAATACAAATGTGTAAAAGTAAAGATAATTTTTTTCCCCTCAGTTGCATCAACTCTATCAGATTTGCTCTACCAGTGATTGTGGGTGGGTGTGGTGGTTATTATTCTGGAACAAACAAGAGTGTCCACCTTATTCCCAGCCCAGAAATTCCTTAGTAACCAATGGACATCAATGCTATGTCTCTGTAGACACAGACAATCAGGAAGAATAAATCTGACCATATCATACTCCAAACTCTGTTTGAAAGTCTTTTTTGTATTGCCTGCAGGATGGAAGACTGGATAGCAGAATGAATTATCCAGATGCTGGGAAAAAAAAGCCATCAACACTGCTTACAGGTCTTTCATCTGAATGCCACTCAGCTTGCTAAAAATCAGCAGTGGTAACAAAGACCAGGTAAGCAACCAGCATTAGTTACAGAAAAGAAGCAAAAATAATTTGCAACACTCCGACTCCTTTTCCCAAACAGTTTCTGAATCACAGGAGACTTTTGAGCAATTTTTAAACAGTTTATTCTCAGCTCTTATGAAATTGAGGAGTGATTTTATTGAGACCGCTTTTGCGTGCAACGTCCTCCTTTCAGCTACAAGCACCCAAGCTCTTCTATCTGTCCAAGGACTGAAGTCCTGCTGACTGGAATGAGCTCTGTATGGCTTAAAGGATGAGCTGAAAAGGAGGCCCTTTGTCTTTTTCTTTATTGTGTCTTTTTAATATTTTCTACTTCTGTAGTACTCAAGTTCTTAACATAAACTAGGAGATGTGGATGTATCTTCTGTGTGGTTTCTGGAATTTCAAAGTTACTTTGTCACAGGAGCTTGCTGCCAAGGGCAAAGATGAAAAGTGTGGCAAGCACCGTGTTCCCAGCAGCCTTCTGGATTTTCCAGACAATGTGCCAAGCACAGCAGCTCGTGTAAACTGACTTCTAATTGGATTTGAACTGCAAAAGTCTTCAAGTTTCAAAACTCCCTGGAAAGTGGGATTGTAATTATTCTCTGAAATTCTTCTTTCCAACACTTTTTAAAAGAAAGGCCTTCATAAAATCACAAAAGTTGTCTTCATTTTCAGTGCCATTAACCCACCATTTGTCATTTCCTCAGAAAATGCTGGAAGTGCAGCTCCCAATGGTGCCAAAAAGGGGACCACAAATGAATTCAAGAAATATTTACTTTTTTAGGAAAACTCCAAGAGTATGGATACCTTGGCTACTTTAATCTTCTGCAATTTCTCATAATTCAGGTTGTAAACACAAGATTTCACTTCTTGTGACATCAGTCACAGTGATGAGGTGACCCAGCTGTAATTCAGATCTAGTATTATTTTTTCCCCTCATATTTCCACAGGTTCTGAGCATGGATTTAGTTTCACATGCAGTAAAGATGTAAGCATCTGAATTTGGCATAACTGCTTCTGTTAACGCTTCTTTCCAACATAATAATTTTTAAAAGCTCCTTCAACAACCACGTAACTCAGGAATTACTTCAGCTTATATGCTTTTTACCTGAGGTGTCTGGACAGCTTTTTATATCCTACATGCTTATTGCTCTTCCCTTGCACTTCAGTTGTTTTTGAAGTGTTCCAGTGCTCCAGATCATAGCAGTGTCCAGGGCCCCTATACTGGTTTAGCCCTCAACACATGCAAACAGCCTCCCTTCCACCTTCCTTGGAATGTGAGGGATTCCTCTGCTGCTCCTAGAGACACGTGACTAGTCCACATGTCCCTTGCTATCAAAGATGAGGCGACCTGAGATTGGTCCTTATCACTTTTGAAAATGTTCCAGACAGAATACTTGAGATTTGCTGGCATTTGAAAGCAAGCCAGTGACCCTGTAGCCTGTTAAGAGATTCTCAGGTGGAACAACAAGAAAGCAGTGCAAAGCAATCCTTTGAAAGCATTGAGGCATTACTCACCTTAATGTTCTAATGGATAAAAAAAGGCAGGCATCACAAATTTGAATTGACTTGGATTTAATTTAGGATAAAAACCAAAAATCACTGAAACTGCTTGGATGGCTGGGGAATTTAGCAGAAACTCAGAGGTCCTGGCTTCAGTCAATTTTCCACTATGTCCCTGATTAAATAAAATATTGTTACATCACGAACTAAGACCACTTCAGAAATGCTAGAGCATTTTGACTCTCTTCCACACACTTATCTTGTTTTGTTTTGCAAAATCTGAAGATTTAGGGTTTCCATGGATGTCAAAAGTTTTCCTGCATTCCAACACATGCTATAATTTTGAGTATCTACTCAAAGAGTGGCTACTGCACACAGAACAATTTTGATAGGATGAGGTCTCCTGAGATCATCCAGTCAAATCCTGCTGCTCCAGCAGGGTGATCTACAGCATGCAGCCTTAAATCATGTCCAGCTAGATTTTAATAGCTCCACTGATAAGATTCTGAATCCTCTCTGGGAAGCTGGTTCCAGTGTTTGACCATCCTCACAGTAAAAACACATCTTCCTGCATTCAGATTGAGTTTTCTGAATTTTAATTTCTGCTCATTGCCTGTTGTCTTTTCAATGGGTATTCCAGAGAAGAGTCTGGCTGTCTCTTCTTCATCCCCTCCCATCAGATATTTATAGGCACTGAAAAGATCCTCCTGTGAGCCTTCTTATCTCCAGGTTACTGACAGGTTAATGCTTGTTCTGCTGACATACCAGGGAAAAAATCTGTTTCTGGTTGTGCTTCATTTTGTGAGGAGTTGGGACACTTCTCTGAATCCCAGGAAAGCTTTTTAAATGTTTGATGAGTAGGCTTGAAGAAAGCAACTGGCCTCAGTGGTATTTGTTAATCTAGGAAACTCTCCAAGAGTTTGAAACAAAACTCTCCAAGAGTTTGAAACCAAACAAAAGAGTTTGCTAGCACTTTGGATCTTGTTCTTGGTCAGCTCTTCTTTGAGACAAACCTAAACTGAAATGGCATATGGAGTCGAATAAACCTCACTGTGTGTGTACTCTTATTTATATCCTCACAGTAAAAGGCTCATAAATTCCTTGGACAAAAAAAAATTACATTTTCTAAGTATTCCATGAAATAAATGAAAATTAAAAGATGTTTCCTTATAAATATTTTATGTGTCTCTCAACATGTCTGAGATATCAGAATTAGTAAGAAGTGCTGAAAGAAGGGTATTCTGCTTTATTTTAACTATCAATATATGCTGGAGTGCTACACAACAGATTGCAGACAGCTAGAAATAAAGTGAAGAAAATCTACCATAGAGTTTTCTGAATTTGTGGCAAAATCAGTCACAGTAACCACAGAATTTGATCCCACAGTTAAAACGTTGCCCCGACGTACAGTGTCATGGATCACTAGATCCAGAAAAAATAACATCCTCTCCTTAACTGACTTCATTTAGGACTGGGAATGATAAATTTTGTTGAGAAGTCCAGAACTGAAATAATAAAAAATTATCATCTTCAACTGTTGGAAGAGAGAACAGGAAAACGTGTTCCAAAAGTCAAAAGGGATCTCATTACCTTTGTCCATACAGGGTGCATTTGCTACTCAGAAGTCGGAAAATACATTCTTCAACTACAGTAAATTGTCTTCCACTCAGTTATAGAATATAATTTCAAAGTAATTGGACTGGAGCTCTGCTTTTTTTACCCATGTGTCTGACTCTCACCAGTTTTGTTTACAGAAGGACTGCAATTATTCTGTCTGTAGAGATGTGGTGTGGTCTCTGCTATTGCCCAATGAGCCTGTAAACCACACAGGTTAACGATTTTACTCTTCAGGTAACTGAACACTTAGTTAAAGTCAAGGTTGTTCCTTACATTCCTATAAATGAACACTTAGTGAAAGCCAGGGCTAAATTTATTCCTCAGCAAAACTGCAAATGAGTTCAAATTACAATTATAACCTCAGCATCAGTGTAGGTGGAACTCATGAGAGACCTTCATTGTGTTCGAGGGCATAGTCCCTGGGAACTGACATGGGAAAGGTTAAGTGACTGAGAACTGAGTGAATAGCAGGGCAGGCAGCAGATAGAAAAGGTTTAATTGAGTGGCACTATATTTTATTTTTTAACCAGTAGGGAGAACTACAAATGAAACAGCTGTGCTGTGAAATAAACACAAGCTGGTGAGCAGCAGAGTAGTAAAATAATGGCAATGGATCAAAATATTTTGTTTTCATAAAGGAGAAGCTTTTTTTGTTTTCATCCTGGTGTCAATCCTTTTATGTAGAACATCTACACAATAATTTCCAAACTTTTTTTTTGATTGAAAGGCCCCAAATATTCCAACACCATCAAAACAAAACATTGAAACATTACAATAATATATAATTTGGGGGAAAAAGTTCCAACTGAAATGCCAGCAAAGCTGACAGCTTTTAAACATGTTTCAAAAACAAACAGAAAAGAAAATCAGTTCCAGTATACCCACTAGCTACAGAAGATAAACACAAAAAAATCATGCCAATCAACAGTTTAGTCATTTTCATCTCTAAATGATAATTATGAACACCAAGGAGTTTAGAACAAGAGCAAAGAAACTCAAAACACCTGAAGTTTTTCTGCACTTTGAGAAAAAGTGAAAAAAGAGTATATAGAAGTGCCCTTGAGTTTTTTTACTTAAATTCTTACACTCTCACTCTCACTCCCCTGCTCCTCTTTTTCATTATTTTTTCTCCATTCCATTTCTCTGCATCCCCAGGTACTACACACTAACTGCTCTGTCGCTGTCCTCTGATCACATTTGTCTTTTCTGCAGTATGCCCAAGAAACTGCCTCACTGACTAATACAGGAGTGACTCACTTACTGCTCCTCTTCACAAGAGCTGTCAGTGTGAAAATCCCTATATACAAGGCAAATAGGGAGAGCAATGATGTTTCTGCTAGCCCACCAAGAAAATAATTCATCTATTTCCTTGAATTATGGGAAAACATGGATTATTTCAGCCCCTGTTCTCAGCAAGGTCCAGATCTGTGGCAAGGGATGGTATTGTGAGAAAACCCAGCATTAGGGAAAGGACGAGAAACATCCGGAGTTGTGACTTTAATTAAAGCAAAGTTCAAGCTGAGCATGTGTTTCAGGGCTTTTGTAGAATTTGGGACTGAAAGATGATGGTAGATGCATTAAACATGTGCTTTGGTAGAAACTCTTCATAGAGATAAGATCATCTTTTAATTAAGTGTAGCTAATTAAAGGAAACAGCAGGGTTTATCTCATTTGCTGCACTGAGACAAAAACAACCAAAGCGCTGTCACACTAAGGCTGTACAACAATATACAGATCTCAGGTCAGCTGCTCCAGCATTTTTCCAGACATATTCATAATTTGATCTCTGTGTGCAACTCATGGGGGTCAGGTTGGGAGGGAAGGGGGAGTATAACAGGCACAATCTCTTGGTTTGCAAGGGGAAGACAGTCAGCATTAAACAAAGAGGAAATCAGTCGTGCTACAAAACCACTTGTGACATCCTTTTCCTGCGGGAAAAGAAAAAGTGATAAATGCTTTAGTACTGCTTAACACTGTTTCACCTACTAAATTTCATACCATTATATCATTTCCTCAGAGAATCAGATATTTGTATTAATCTGATGTTACCACAAAAAATGTTGGAAACGTAGGAAGAAACAAGAAATGTATCAGCAGAAAGTAAGCACGAGGCTCCAAAACTAAATCCTGAGGGGCTTAATCCCCCTACCTCCATTGCAGTTGTGTCAGATGTGCATGACAAACACTCCTCAACTCACTGAGATATTGCACATCTACATCCATGAAGGAGTGTAAAGTCCCAATAGAATGGCAGTGTCATGAAAACACCCCAAGGAAATGAATAATTCTGTTTACATCAGAAGAAGGGAGGGAAGAACTCAAAGTATCCCACCAGGCAAGGAACTAAAAAAAGTGAAAACTGAATTAGTATTAGGTCCAGTCATTGAATAAGCAATTTTTTACTTCTTTAGGATTTTCCATGGAAACAATCTTACTGCAAGGACAAAAATTGATAAAGTCTTGTTTCTACTGGATTTATGCCTCTTTGTTGATTGACTTTTTAACTGAATTATAGCAACATTTCCTTTTATCTTCATATATAACTGGATTATGAGGCTGAGGTAACTTGTTTTCCCTTCTCTTCCTGCTCCAACTGTCCTCCAGCAAAGTAGGAACAAAAAGCTCAATTTCTTTGTCTACTTAAACATCTCAAGTATTAAGCTAAAGTAATCTATTTCCCCTACAGTATCTCCCACTACCTGCATACATATGAGCAGTCACAGCCAAGAGAATAGAAATTTATCCAGGACAATGTTACAAGTGTTGGAAAGTAAATGTTTCTTATCCTCTACAGCCCATTCTTCAGCAAATCTAGCAGAACAGAATTGCTATGGAAACCTCTGTTTCTGGAAAACTTTTAGGGGATGATATCCCACTCTGGTTGAGTGATTCCCTAAGCTTTGTTTCCACCACAATTAGCATAAAAATAGTGACTACATAAAAAGATGAGATGTAATAATGCAAGCGTACAAAGAAAAAAGAAAAAACCTAAACCAGGTTTTCCTTGGCTTTTGAATCTTAGAAGTTTTCACAGCCTAAACATTTAGTTAGAGTTTTTATGAATATTTAGAATACATATAATGATATATTTTTAAACAAAATATAATCATATTTTTAAGTGCATATACTTACATATATACGTATACAAGGCAATGCAGTTTATATAGTTACACACATTCAGTTGTACACCACTGCATGATAATATTTGGTTTTATTATTATTTACGCAGCTGGAATAATTGCTACTCAAGCCTATTCAGTTCCAGCTATGATCTATAACATTTCTCCAGGAAAAACTGCAGTGCAAAAAAAAAAAAAAAATCAACTTAATCTTTGCTACTGTCACCTGCTCTAACAGAAGTACTGTTAATTGCAGACTGGGGATTCCACTATTAAGATTTCAATAATTGTGATTTCACTCTGGATGTAAGTAATAGATCTTCTTTGTAAAAGCAGCTTAAGTGACAATTGTTCATCTTTACACATAGCAAAGATATCTGCATGATGGGAAGTAGTGTTTTATTGCAGTCAAAAAGCCTTCTGCAGACAGCTTTTTTCTTTAGCCTTGTGAAGAAAACACAAGTAGGTGACCATAAGGATGAGTATTCATTATTGGTTTAGGTGCAAGCTGCTCAGACATTTACAAAGATAAAACCATCTTTGCCCTGGAGAATTATCAGTCTGCAATTATCAGTCTTAAATGAAATGGATGAAAAGGCCCTGATGGATATTGGACCAGGATGAATGAACAGGAAAGGGCAGATGTGGGCTTAAAGTTTCATGCATCTATCAGAATACACAGCAGCTATTTAATATTGTGAAAGAAAAACTGGAATAAGCAGGATTTTTCACTGCTTACCAACCTGGGCTATCTTCTCTTCTGCTTAGCTGGCTGGTGATTTTTTCTTCCCATGCTGAAATGGTCAGATGAAATACAGTTTCCAAGCATCTGCAACAAAAGCCAAGCAAGCAAAAGGATAAAATCACTAAACTGCCTGGGCAGCTTACATGAAGACAGCTAAATTTAGACAGTTTTTGCTGCTTTGCCTGAAAGAACAGGTACAATCCCATGCACCACTGAAGTCCTGTTCAAGATCACTTCTCAGGGCTTCAGTGTAACACACACAGGTTTCACTTTCCTCCAGGTAAATTTTCTCAAGTGCTGTGAGTGAAGATCTTTCGCTCAGAAATTCAGTTCTACCTCTTTGAAGTGTTTTTAGTCCTTTCAGGGGTCAGAGGTAGGAAAGCAAAGGAAGACCAATAAAATCAGTAAATTGGGCCAAATTTCTGCAGACTACCTATGGAATGCAATGCCGAATTTGTCCTGATTACTTGTAGTGACTTCTAGTATTTCCCATAAGAAGATAAATTCCAAATTTTAGATTTTATTTTTCATCTTTGAAGTGTTTTTAGTCCTTTCAGGGGTCAGAGGTAGGAAAGCAAAGGAAGACCAATAAAATCAGTAAATTGGGCCAAATTTCTGCAGACTACCTATGGAATGCAATGCCGAATTTGTCCTGATTACTTGTAGTGACTTCTAGTATTTCCCATAAGAAGATAAATTCCAAATTTTAGATTTTATTTTTCATCTTAGTACAGCATAAAGAAAACATCCTATAAATCAGAGAAGTGGTTCTTATAAATGACATTTAAAATCTTATAGCGGATCAGTGAGCATTAAAGTATTTTTTTTTTTTTATTTGAAGCAGATATCTTCTATTTTTGATGAGGTGCATTCAAATGAACATAAAATAAGGTTATGTAGTTGAAGTGATAAGACTAATAAATTTTAAGAGCCTTTTCCTTCAGCAGAATGTAGCTCTGACTGCACTGTGGGTTCTGGGAAAAAAACCCAAATCTGTAAAGCAGACCAGCTCTGATTAGGATGAATAAGCAGATGTCTCAAAATCTCTTCCATCCATTTTATACTTCTAAGTGAGAAATGCTGACAAAAATCACCAGTAGAATTTCTTACAGCCTTAATCCAGGAGAAGCATCTTTAGTTATAGGCTCCAGTTAAACTCATCTTTTCAATTAACCACATATGCAATGGGATTCGGGCTTGCATCTAACGTAAACCATATGCTTGTTTTGTCCAAATGGTTTAAGAAAGTTTATAATGTCATAGGAAAATGGAAAGACCTTTATAGAGCTCAGATTAAGAGACTGGAGACCAGATCCAGAGAGGCATTTAGGCACCAAAACAGGAAATGAAATGGATAGGATAGGATAGGATAGGATAGGATAGGATAGGATAGAATAGAATAGAATAGAATAGAATAGAATAGAATAGAATAGAATAGGTTGAGCACCTGCAATATTTCACTTGTCTAGGCCTTTAAAGTCTGAGTAATATCTGCCCCAAAATGAAATTCCCCAAACTTAGTACCCCAAACCATTGTTAAATCAATCTTGGGGGTATTTGTTATGCATTTTAAGATAACATGTAGGTAAACCTAAGCTGATAAGGCTGAATGTTTAACTCTTTAAATTTTTACATTTTTTTACTGTTTGCTTCTAAGTATATTTAACAAAGCAGACACATCCATCATTAATTACTATGTTGAAAGCTTTTCCCTGAATGATAGAGTTAAAATGAGTTTCTAGCTGCCCTTTTTTGTTACATTTTTATTGGAAATTACCACAGTGTGCACAGTTATTTATACACATCTGTCTTTCCTGCAAAAGAAATATTACTCAAGAACATATTGTCCCTGAGAAAAAAGAAAAATAAAGCAAAATTTCTGCAGATTAATATACAGCAGCATTTCTGATGCTGAAACTAAAGGGATGCTGTTCAGTTGATTAGGCCACAAAATTGATTTACCTTTAAAGATGTTTCATATTATATCTCTTTACTTCCAGACTCCCAAATGTGGTTCTTTTGAAAATCAGTCTTCATTGACAAATGTTTTTGACAAAGCAATAACAAATGAGGCAGGGAATGGCTCCAAGGGGTGTGCTTGCTGCTGCC
Source organism: Promerops cafer (assembly GCA_013398275.1). Taxonomy (NCBI): domain Eukaryota; kingdom Metazoa; phylum Chordata; class Aves; order Passeriformes; family Nectariniidae; genus Promerops; species Promerops cafer. The sequence continues at coordinate 257,021 of VZSE01002737.1, forward strand.
TTCTCAGAACACCCAAAGGCACTCTTAAGACCTGCTTCATTGCCTTTGCTGACAGTAAATGTCAGCAGCCCAGCTCCCCGTTGCAGCCTGGAAAACATCTTCCAGAGCACTCAGGACCCATTTTTAAAGCCATGATTGTTGGTTTAGTGCAGCTTGTGGAAACATAAAATCCTGCCAAGCATTTCTGGTCAGGCCAATAACGAGGTGCCCGTTTGCGTGGGAAGTTCCACGAGGTTCCTGGGGCCTCTTTTTAAATATACAGCAGATTGAACCAAAAAATTTATGAGGACCAATAAGAGCAGAAAAAGGATATTCCAGGGAATGAATGACAACTGTATGTCTCATTCCCATTTACTTTCTGTAGAAATTAGGCATTTAAATGACATCGGAGGCTCTGAAAAGTTCCACCTGCTAATTTTAAAGCTCAGGATGGTAGAATGTTGTAAAAAATTAGAAAGCATGTCATTCTGAACAAAAGACATCTTTGGACTATGAACCTGCTGCAGGCTCATCAAAGACAGATGTCACTGGAAATGCATTCATTAAGTTAGTGCATATATTTAATCCCTTCGTGGTATAAGAGCTGTGGTTTCTGCTGATTGTTAAAAAATTAAGAAATTTATTCCCTAAAGCCATAGAGAAAAAACATTAGACAGTAACTTCATGTGCATTAAGGCATAAAGGGGCATAATTTCAGCTGCTAGCTAAGACATCTGGATCTTTTAACAGAGTTTCTACAATAGGCTGTTGCATTTTAGGACACAGCAAAGATTTTCCCCATGATCACAGGCTTGCTTACCTCATCTCTTTTTCCCCATAAAGCAGGGCTGACTTAGGCTAAACATTGCAAAGCCATCTGTGAGGGTTAGCATGTTACACTCAAATGTGCTCTTTTTGCATCATCTTATGGTTTTTGCTAAAATCACAGGACAGAATGACCAATTTTACCCACCTGTTGTAAGAACTGGAATATTTGTACTCATGGAAACCTTGATGGAAGCTAACATGGCAGCTTTTATTCATCTCAACACTTACAAACCTGCATTTTGCTTGCTTTAAAAATTAAAGCAATTGTGAAAGTTGAAGTTTTATATATAATAATATTGAAGGCAAAAATTAAGCTCCAGAGAATAACAGAGCTGAGAGCAAAGTCTGGAATATGACTTTTAACTCAAAGGTGCTGTGCTTAGTTTTCAGGATATAATATGTTAGAAGAACTAGTGTGACATTACACAGACATGATCTGATTTTCTTTGGCTCCACAGAAAGAAGTGAGGATAAGTGTAGCTGCTGTTGTGCTGAATTTTCTAGCAGGTGTGTTAAGTCAGACTGCTGAGGCCATGGGTTTCAAGCCCTGCACAAAAGTGTGGTCCTGAAAAGGTGTGGCAGGAGTGGCTTCTCATCTGGTCTTGCACTTCTGCAGGCAGTAAGAAAAATGCAGGCTTTGTACACAACCTGGGAACATGATTCTTTCTGGTGGAATGCTATCTCCTGATTTGAGAGATTTGCAAGTGATCAAATGGTCAATAGTGCAGAACTCGAGCTTCACAAATTAGAGTGACAGAGAAATGTTTTGTAGGAGTACAAGTATGTTTTGCTACAAATGCAAGGCAATGAATACAGGGAAAGAATAACCTGAACCACGGCTGCAGGATACCAAAATCCAAAGTGACACATAGTTCACTGGAAAGATCCCAGAAACAGTTGAGACCATCAATTCATTATGAAACAGCTTTTGGCAAACCAATTTAAAAAAAACAAAAAAAATGCTTGACATCATTTGGAAAAGTACTGGGAACAAGAAAAAGGACATTATTTTGTTACTGTTAGAACCTTTGTTTGCCCATATCTTGAGTCCTGTGGTACGTTCTGATCCCTGCAACTCAAGGAGGATGTAGTAGAGTTAGAGAAGGTACGGAGGAGGGTAGCTAAGATGATCGTGGTGATGGAGAAGCTGCTTTATGAGAAGATGCTAAAAAGCACAGAAGTCTTGAACAGGATGATGGAAGGTGAGATAAAGATTTACAAAATAATTAAAGCCGTGGATAAAGTGAATGAAGAACTGTTATTCACTGTACCACAATACAGGAACTAGAGGTTACCCATCAAAACTATCCAGAAATCAATTTAAAAGACCTCCAAGACTGGTGACTCAAACACTTCCCTGCACAGCCTTTTCCATTGCTTGATAAGCTACAGTGAAGGAACTGAAAAGGACTCTTTATAGGCAGTCAGAGCAGCAATATTGCAGGTTATCATGGGAATATTGTCCACATGTTAGTTTCTGTAGACTTAGAGTGAAGTAACACTGTGCCTTACAGGAAGTGACTGATTAAAAACTGATTCAGGATTTTTGGAATGCATGCAGAAAAGCTACACAGCCTATCAAGAGCAGACAGGAGACACTCATTCTGCAGAGAATGTGGCAAACAAGCTGTTAGTTTCAAGCATCCTGGCTCCAGCAGATAGTAATCAACTTCCTAACTAAATCAGCAGGCTGTAGACCAAAAGAACTGTAATGTGTTTTAAAGCACTTCAGAAGAAGGAATGGAAGGTCAATTACCAGAATTGATGCCAAGCTGACAGGCAGAGTCTGTGGAGGGAATGTAAGGATAATCAGCCTTCTTGGATCCAGGAAACATTAAGACTTGGGGAAAAGGGCACACACATTTTGGGTTTACTGATTTTGTGATATACTTTTCTTGAAAACATTTTATTCTAAGAAAATATTAGATGGCTTTTAGAAGAGAGCTTGATCACTGCATGAGTTACTGTTATTGCCCCACATGGACAACGAGTGGCAGGATCTTTCCTTGCTGAGAAACTCTCAGGATGTTCTGGAGAGTAAAGGATAGATCAGATTTGAGGGTAGAAGATGAGCCAGGTCCCATGCAGAAACAGAGGATGGTGAGAAGCCAAAAGCAGTAGAATGGGAAAGGCTCTTCCTGAATTGAAGGTGGCTAAGGGTGCTTTTCAGCTGGCACAGCTGACAGACAGGCTTTGAATATAAGGTGTGTTGCTAATTAATTAACGTTACCCACAACTCTGACCGGTTTGTGTTAGAAACAGTTCCAACCCATGAGGACTGCAGAGAATGCAGGTATGGGAGCTGCTAAGAAAAAGGGACAGACACCCATCTTACACATGGAGAATGCAAACATGGGATGATAAAAAACTTGTCTGAAATAGCAAAGATGTCTCAGGCATAACTAAAGGCTGATCCCTAGATTTCTGAATCCTTATGTGAGCCCTCAAGCCCAGGACCTCCTTCCCACTTGCAGTAATACTGTCATATTAGGCAGGCACATACCCAGCTGGAAAAGTTAATACATTGCATTAGAATGACTCCATATAATCAATCAGCTGCAAGGGAGCATCTGGCAAAAAAATCTTCTTGCTTTCCCTTCCTTCTGCTCCTCTTCTTGTTTCTCTAGCTGGTGATTTCTTCCTCTGGATGGAAGGAATATCTTTTTACAGAAGGGTACTTCAATATCTTTCCCTGCCTCCCTCAGCCATGACACGCACACAGCTCTTTTATATTACCACAAGAACAACAAAAAAGAGCGGAAGAAAAATATCCACTGATGTTCATTGATAGTTTCAATGAAATTCTCTTCAGTAATGTTTGTGCTTCTTCTTGTTTTTGTGTTACAGGAGGATTTTAGTCAGACAGCTTACTGACATGGAGGGGAGGATGTGTATGTGTGTGGAAAGCAGGGAGAAAAGAGTGAGACTGACAGACAGAAAAGATATTTTCAAAGCAGGAAAATGAAATATAACCTAGATGGATAGGATACCCAGAAACTGAAATCAGCCTTCTCTCAACAATCGTGCTAGTCATCTCTCGGATAGATTTCCCATAGTTCCCCTACAGGCTTTTTCATGTTTTCTTCATATACATACAACATTCACATTTAGTCTATCTAGAGTAAAAAGGCAGGTGATGGAGAATTTTCTGGGCAAAATCCCAAAGTTCTAGGCCCTGACTAAAACTGATGAACTAGACCTGACTCCTAGACTGAGTGTTCCCATCACATTTAGAATGAGACAATGGAGGCAAAAGAGCATCTTGAAGAGTCATAAAACACAAATTGTCAACTTTAAATGACCAATTACAGCCCAGTCTGTATTTAAAGCACTTCTGTTAATCACAAGCTTGAAAGATAAAATTTAAAAAATGCACTTATCTAAAAATGAATACTAGGAAGCTACAGTTTGCTCATAGATATTTCATGATCTAGAAAAACTCATCAGATAAATTGTTTGCTGTGAATTATCCACTTGAGTCTCAAATTGCTATGTGTTCAAGCAAATACAATGAAAACCTGTGACTCCTTGTCCTCAGATTTGCTCTTTGGGAGCTGCATCGCACTCACTGCTTTAGCAAAACAGGCTTTGTGTGACAGCAGCATAACAGTAACAAAAGGCTTTTCTTGCCTTTTCCTCCAGATTCTAAATTCACTTCCTCCACAGCACATCATAACTCTGCCTTTCACATACAGACCCTGACTGAGCAGATTTCAACCTCCTTGCCTGTAGTTAAGCAAGGCTGAAGAAAGATCTTAAAAACCAGGAGAAAGAATGTATGGTGGAGGGCACGCTTCTCTTCCCTGCTGAATTGGCACATTAGCATGTTTTGTAGCTGATCTGAACTTTACATTCCAAAGGCAAATATTTTTGTCAGTTAACCTAAGCACAGCTGAGGTCTGACAAAGGCCGTGTTATTGCCGCCCTTTAAGCTGCAGCAGTTGAAGAGCCCACCAGAGCGCAGTCCTTTCTCCTCACAGAAAAAACACTGGGCATTGCAGAAAGAAATGGTTGAGTAAGGAGCATTCAAAAAAAATCATAGGCAAGCAAAACAAAGGACTATAGAAAATAACCTTGCTACTGCAACGTAATTGCAGAGAATTAGTTACCAAAAAAAAGAGAAGAAATTACTACAATACATTCACTCAAAAAACTTATGTCTGCAATTTGAATCGTCTTTCTCACTTGAGCTATCCAGAAACAAATAGCTTATTGTTTTTAGTTTAAGAACCCTGGCTTCCCCTCCTGCCTGTTATATATGAATACACCCACACAAGGCTGTATTTTTCCCCTCTCAGCTCTCTCTATTATGATCAATAATGAACTTACATTTCATTGCCATATCCTTGCCAATCTCCTTCAGCACTTTTGAAAAGGGATTATTTCAGTTGCAGAGTGCTTAGAATAGTACTTATATTTTTTGTTTTGTCCTGCTTCCGTCAGTTGTCTTGAGATGGATGACTCAAACATAAAGGAGGTACCATAAAAGTACAGCTGATGCACTATAAATCTGCACACCTAGCTGTGATTAATAGAGATAGGTGTTTTAGCCAGTAATCGTATGAGGGATGTTGGTGAGGAGAAAGAAAAAGAGATCCAAGAAACCATAGTGAAGAATAAATTGTCCTGACAAAAGTGGCAATATATATAAAAATGTTAACTATCTGCATAAGATATATGGTGGGTCAACAGCAGAGAATGTCATTTGCCATAGTGAAAAACAGTCCTTTCCTACCAGGGAGCAAGACAACAGTGTCTTTGGCTGAAACAAAAGTACAGAAAGTACCTGAAAGCATTACTTTTTTGGACTGTTTCCCCAGATAAGTACCTGATTTACTTTTCCCAACCCTCTACCTCCTGACAGGGAGGCTGAAGGAATAACAGCACTTAGGGAGTGCTCTCTTAAACTGCCAGGTGCAAGTCTCTGGGTGCATCACAAAGTACGAAGGGTCATAGCCTGCACAGGGAATCTTCTCAGGCTCTTTCATCCCAAGCTGCAGGAAAGACTCCCATTGGTACATGAACCTTTGGCCTGGGTCACACAGACATTTGCAGAAGCCCTGAGGTATTTCATGGAATAAGCAAAGCAGCAAGCATGTAAGTTTATCTTCTGTTGGAGAAATTCAGCCCAAGATAAAACTAAATGTCATGGATCACCTCACGTTTAAGAAAAAAAGTGACTTAGGGTGGTTTCTAAAGGTCTGAGGAAGAGGTTGAATGAGTGACTTCCACATGCCAATGAAAAGATGCTGGACTATTTTAATGATTGTCTGACCAGAGGAGAGTGAAACAGTGCCTGCCTCTCACATGTCCTCTCATGTATATCCATACAATGAAGAAAAGAAAGTTATAACTAACCCAGAGCATGCATATATCCCTTCAGAAAGTTGCCAAATAGCACTTCAGCAAAGCATGTAATGGTAACTTAGAGAAGCTACCATGAAACTAGATAACCTTTCGAATCCATTTATCAAAGTAGTTACATTTCTCATTTCAAGGCAAGTGACAGATAATAAATATAGGTCAAAGGAAGTCTGTCCGTACATAAAAAGTTGTATTAAATGAAAAATTGATTCACAAAATAGCATTATATATTTGATAGCCTCTTCAAAGCTCCTATTTAAAAACTGAGCTTTGTTTTCTACATTGAACCTTAACAGCTATCATATCACATAGCTATAACCCTTGGGAAAGAAAATCCCAGATTAAAGATCTGTAGTGACTAGAGATGGTTCCAACCACACTCCAGAAGTGGGATGTGAATCCTTTCAGATTCCAAGGACATCTAAAATGAGATTTCAGTTGGGAAACACAAACAAATGCTTTAGTTAAGAAAATTCATGCTAGAAACCAGATTCAGTAAATGCCTTCAGCCATTCTGCTGAGCACACACAGACATTTTAGATTTCATTTTCTGAGGTGCAAGAGAGCAATGCATCTTCCCATCAGACCAGAGGCATTCCTGGTGCTTCAGATCATGCAGCTGGGAAAAGCCAGAGCCCTGGGCTTTGGATGCAGACTGCCACTTGGCAGGACAATGTTTTGCTCCAGGTCTGACTGGCAACCAGCTCCTTGGCAGCAACACGGTGTCCCTGTTTCTTCTCCATTTTGTGATCTCAGCCCATGACCCCACAGGTGATCTCCTTCACAGCTGCCCTTGGCAGGTTTATCAGGAGAAAATGTCAGAGACAAGCCTTGTCAAAGAGAGACAAAAGCCCTTGCTGTGGGGAGGAGCGAAGGAGGAGTCAGATGGACGAAGCTCACTCAGAGTGGCCAAGACTTGACAGATGTGTGGATGCAGTCACCAGTGCTGCTCTTGGGACAAAATAAACAGTGGTGCCGACGACCTTCACACACAGCCTGCTTGTCAGCCCTTTGCAATCCACCAGGAGTGACAGTGACAACACAGGGCATTATCTTCACCTTCCCCGCCTGCCTCTAGCCAACCTGGCTCCCTCGTGCACAACAGTTTTCTTTTTGAACCTGACAGCAAATATGGATTTTCTAGAGAGCTGATGTCTAAAATTTGGCCATCATTGCAGATTTTATAATGTACCTTGTCATTTCTGGCTATTTGATCCCTTCCATTCCTATAGTAAGAACTGAAATGTTACCTTGAAGTTGCAGAAGCTGAAGGAAGGATGTTGCATCCCCTAATATCTTAGGGATGTTCGACTGTAAAATTTGTGCACAGTTTGTTTGAAAAATATCATTATTTTAATAGATATTTTTAAATGGTAAGTGTCACTTTTTCACTTAATTTTTCAGAATAATTCACTCCTTGGACATATTACAGAGAAAATTTTAAATGTTCCATCCATTCCAAAGTTTATGCCTGAAGTTTTGTTAGAGTTTTGAATGCATGGAGTGAAATCCTAGCTTCTGATCTGGAAACAGCAAATATTAAAACTCTATAGAAAACTGCATGAAAATTCTATAGCTTGTCAGAAGTGCTTTATACAAAAACAACATTTCTACAGATTCTCCTGCATCTGAAAGGCTTATTCAGAAAAACATGTTTTAGACATAGAAAATACTAATAAAGCAAAGCCAGGAAACAGGAGAAAATGTGCATGTATAGGTGAGGAAAATCCCAATTTACTTCCTGTAATGCCATGAGAAAAACAGGGGAAGAAATGACTGTCCTTTGGGGTTACTCAGTCCCTGTGCTGACAAAACACTGCATAAAACAATGTTAATTTGTCTGTGGTCTCTGCTGAGGTTTGCAGGTTTAAAGAGAAGCTATGGTAATGAGAGTTTAAATATATCTTTTCTTCTCTTTGAATACCTAGTCTAAACTTGCCTTCTTTCAGTTCAAAGAAGTACATGCCCATGTAAAAAGGGCCTCTCCAGCTCTCTCGTAGGCTCCCTTTAGGTACTGGAAGGTGCCCTAAGGTGTCCCTGAAGCCCTCTCTTCTCCAGGCTGAACAACCCCAACTCTCCCAGTCTGTCTTCAGAGCAGAGGTGCTCCAGCCCTCTGAGCATCTCCGTGCCTTCCTCTCATTGGAACCTGCAGGCAGATCCCATGTGGTGCCAGCCCTGCTATCACCTGCCTTCCACACCTTGCCTTTCAATAAAAGTGCAACCAGAAGTTCTCATGAGAGTATCCTGTAGGAACAGAGGGGTTTTCTTGTAAGGAAATTATATGCTAGTTTAAATGACCAAAAGGGAGAGTTTCTCTGTCTCCTGTTCTGCTCTGTGCAATGCTGTGGGAAAATCCATCCAGGCTCCATCAGATGCTCCACAAACGTAGTGTGACAAAAATCTGAAGGGACATGAGATTTACTGGCCTTCTATATTCTTATTATTTTGTCCTATTAAAGCAGTGCTCTTATTAAGACATTTGTTTTTCCTGTTGAGGTTCAGACAGGATCCTGCACCATCCCTCTCTTCTCTCACCTCTCCACCCCCGTGCAGAACAGCTTCCAGAACAGAGTCTGGTACCGTCTCATTTAAAAGGGCACAAAATCACTATGCCAGTCCCCAAAAATATCTCCGAGCATTTCTCACAGTGACAACTCCTCCAAAATTAACACTCTAATATTGCATTAAAGATGGGAGCTTGAGCTAACTGCCACCTCCATCCACTCTGACAGGAAGGCAATGCAGAATCTGTCTTTTTCAAGAAGGCACAGGCAGTTTATTGACAGAATAACAGAACAAAGCTTCCATCTGTATCCCATTACAGGTGCTGAGCTGACATCTATAAATTAACTCTTTCTGCTTCCTTCAACTGGAATTTTTAAGGACAGCAGTAAAATATATATGACTCCCAAATAAAGGGCATTGTATCATTTTAGACACGCAATGAATCATGGACAGGGAATACTACGTTTCATATGATGTTCACTAGTAAAATAAGCAATCATTTCAAAACATCAGTGCAGATTAAATCCAGTTCTTAGCTTCTTAGAAAGTGAACCTCAGTACCAGCAAATCCAAGAGCTGGGATCACTACAAGCTAGCAAGGCTAAAGCTGGGTTTACCCTTTTCCTGTATATATATATATTTTTTTTTCTTAGAGCAGCTGTGAATGGTGATTTTAATTAAGGCTGACTGTTCATTATCCCAATTCTTCTTAATTTTGCTAAATTTTAGGCACTGGTTAATAATCCTAAAGAGGACAATAATAAGTCTGGTACACCCTAATTTAGAAGTGCTTGACCTTGCATTTTTAATCTACTCTCATTAATAAAGATCTTGAGCAGGTAAAGCCAACTTATGATCATCACAACTATGCACAGCTACTTCAATTACACAACTGCCTGATTCAGAAAGTCTTGACAGAATATAATATTACTAGCCCAAGGCTATAAAAGTAGCTAATACCAAAATTGCCAATAGATTACAGAAGTTTTATGCCTCCAATGTCATGATTCATCCACTAATTTTTCTTATTAAATAGAGTTTTGATGCAGCTTCTATTCTTGTGATGCTGACTTCAAGCATTAGTTACCCTTTTCATGTCAGATGGTTATGGAGTAAAACTCCCCTAACTGTAGGCAAATGGAGCAGTTATCCACTGATGGTAGTGTGGAATATTACAGAGAACATTCAATTCAGCTCCAAACCTGCAGTTTACTAAGGTAATGCTTCAAATACCGTGGCTGGTTCATCAACCATGAGAGGTTCAATAACAGAAAATTAAATTTAAAATTTAATATATTAAAGAACTAGTTAGGTACAACAGGGAGAGGCTCCAGAGAAAAGGAAAAAATAAATCTGTTTACTGTTACTCAGAGTACATTCCCACATTTTCTCCTATTTTCTCTCCCTATTTGCATAGAAAACTTTATTTCCCTCTCGGATGTTCAGACTATGATGCACTGGGATTTTACCCCATTACCCAGTCTAGTGGATCTATCAACCAGAAACCCCTTCCAAATGCAGGAAGGATTATCCTACGAATTTTAATATCTGCAATATAGACAGGAAACATTAATACCAGGCTAAAAGAAATCAGTAATGTCAACATTTCTAAGCTGAAATGCTTATGTTAAAATCATTACCAAGACAAATTGGTGTAGGAGCTGACATTAACCATTTTAAAGCCACATTCATTCTTCTGGGAGAAAAACCTATTTTAGAATTAGGTACATACTGGAAAGCCAAACTGTTTTTTTATTAACGTGGGAAATGTAGCCAGCAAGATTCTAGATGGAAAAGCACAGCAGCAACTGGAATTTGGGGAGCTGAGCTGCTGAGACACGGGTGACTGGAACAGCAGTGTGAATACCTGCCCATTCCTTTCTCAGGTGACTTGGTTATGAACAGGTCTGTTCTGGTGAATATGAATTATTTATGCTTCATCCATAGTTTGTTATAGCAGTTGTTAAGTAAGCAGACAGTTATGAAAGGTTGAAATTAACAGAAAAGGAACATGACTAATCCTCATAGGAAAACCAGGTTTGAGGATGTCAGACTGACTGTGCATGCACTGAAACAGGATTAAAGCAAGCAGAAATCTGCATGCAGATTTCAACCTGCAGAAATATGTTCTAACACATCTCTGCATGATCTACATGTACATGTATGCAAACAGTCTCACCTGCAAAGAGATAAGACCTACAATTACAATGGTGGCTTCATTTGATTTTACAAGCAATAGAGATAACCTTTGAGTATCCAGGCACTGGTGTGTGATAAATATGGACATAATGTGCTGAGAGTACACACCCTTACATAGCTCCAGGAGGTCATTCCTGCTTTATAACATTAGGTCAGGACAGCTTCTATTTGGCGTCCAACCTCTTTATCTCTGCCAGATCAAGTCAACCTAAACCCATGACAACCTTATCCATAGATCTTGAAGCACTTTATAAAGATGGATATGTCTTATTTCAACTCAACAGATGGGTAGAACATAGGCCTAAACTCATGCAGGGGGTTTCAAGTCTTTAATCACACGCAACTAATCATGCAACCCTTCATGAAACAACCCTGAGAAACAATCATAGAATCATAAAACCATTTTGGTTGGAAAACACCTCTAAAATCATCTAGTCCAACCATTAACTTAATGCTATAAAGTCCTACTACTTAACCATGTTCTTAAGTACCACATTTACATGTCTTTTACATACCTCCAGGGATGGCGATTCCACCACTTCCCTGGACAGCCTGTTCCAATGCTTGTCAACCCTTTCAGTATGGAAATTTTTCCTAATATCCAACCTAAACCCTGCTGGCACAACTTGAGGCCATTTCCTCTTCACCTATTGCTTGTTTCCTTGGGCGAAAACACCAATCCCCACCTGGCCACAGCCTCCTTTCAGAGAGTTGCAGAGAGCAGAAATATCTCCCCTGAGCCTCCTTTTCTCCAGCCTAAACACCCCCAGCTCCCTCAGCTGCTCCTCAGAGGACTTGTGCTCCAGACCCTTCACCAGCTCCACTGCCCTTCTCTGGACATGCCCCAGCACCTCCATGTATTTCCTGTAGTGAGGGGCCCAGAACTGGACACAGCACTCGAGGTGTGGCCTCACCAGTGCCCAGCACAGGGGGACAATCAGTTCCCTGGTCCTGCTGGCCACATCCCGGCTGATACATGCCGGGATGCCGTTGGCACGCTCCTGAAATCCCATTTAGGCTCTCTCCGCACGCAGGAGATTCACTTCGGAAAGAAACCACTAGAGGTCAGGCGGGATATAAGCATGGCCACAATGAGAAGGGAGATTGTTCTGAGTGCCATTAGCAACAGAAATGAGGGACCAGAGTGACACTTATATTTAAAAAAAATAAAAATTAAATTAAAATAAAATAAAATAAAATAAAATAAAATAAAATAAAATAAAATAAAATAAAATAAAATAAAATAAAATGCTACTTTTCATGTCAGGAAGCAAAACTGTGCTCTTGAAAACTGATAAATTCAAGACAGATCGCATGCACTGGTATGAAATTATCAGAGAGGAAATAGTTTCATTAGATAGAAAACAGGTGTGCAGGTAAATATGGGCACTCTATATAAATTGAAATTGTTCACAGTAAACACAGTTGCTGAACAAACACTCAGAAAGTGCTCAAATCTACTCTCTGAAGTTTACTTTTTTACTGTTATCTTCAGCTGCCACCTGAAACAGGTTTTCCACATTGCTTTTGTTACACAACACTCTTTTTGTCTCCTTTGAATGAGAAATGCAGTCCCAGTCTTAGAATACATGTAGAATATAATACTGAAATGAGTTTAGTTGTTCAGCAGCTGCTTTCCCTGAATGTCCCCCTCAGTTGTCACTGTTGTGGTGATCTCCTCAGGGACATCTATTCCTTCAGTGGAAATGGATGAGTCGAGCTCCTGGGCTCAGGGGTGACCACTCCCTGTCACAAAACCGGTGGCACCACTCAGTGGGAGAGCTGATCTACAGCTGCCACGGCTTTCTTTAGCCTCATAGGATTTCCTGGCCACAGGAAGAGTGCTACTTCTGACAAAAATATCCCTTCCCTCTGATATAGATACTCATATTCCCCTGCATCCTCCACAGGGCCGTAAGCTCAAAGGCTAGGTGGCATTTTGTACTTCAGAGTACAATTCAGAGAATTTCCTCAAACAATCTTTTTCCCCTGTGCTACTTCACTACCTGGTGCACTCACCATCCTGCCTGATTTGCAGCTGAGTGCTCTAACAGCACTTCTATATTTCCTGGAAGCTTATTTCCCAGGAAGCATTTGAAACACCAACACTGACATTAAGGTAGGCTGTGTTATCAAAAAGAAGCCTACAATAGCTTTGGTTTGTTTACTCACTTGCAAATAGCCATATTTATTTTATCAGCTACCATACCCTCAGTGAACAGAAGAAATGATTGAAATCTCAGTAACATTTACTAAGCTTCACATCTAACTTTATCTCCTACATTCCTAATTCAGTATAGATCCGTAAATCTATATTTAGTGATACCTTTCTCTGATAGCTCTGTCAAAACCAGCACATCCAGCAGAAATATCACTTAATTCAAATTAGCCAAAATATGTATAGGTACTTGCCATCTACTAGACAGTGAAATAGCTGTCTGAAATGTGTAAGTCCTTAATGGTATTAGGCAAAACCAGAAACACAAAAAATTTACATGTACTTGCCACAATATTATGGGAAATAAAAAAGGGAAAACATGCAAATATATGTTACTCATTAAAAGAGAACCTGCTAATCTTTTAATACTTATTGATTTCTGACAGCTCATGTCATCTTTAACAGATATTAAAAACATCTATTTAGCTGCTTCAATGGCAGAAGCGACATTACACAAAGCAGAAAAAGCTGGGAACCCTTCTGTTCTGATTTATGTCTGAATAGATACACAAAAATTAATGTCTAATTGCTGCCTGTAACAGTGTAAACTTGTTTCTGAAACTGTGGCTCATAGTGACTTGATTATTTGCCTCTTACCACCAGGAACAGGGTCTACAGAGGCAAATTGAAAAGTGCTACTGAAGTCTGCTCTGGTTCCTGTGTCCCCATATTTATATATATGTGGTATTGCTGTTTTAGTACTTCTAAATCATATGCACAGCCAAAATCCACGTATACTTCAGTTTCCTAAATTCAAATTTTAAAAAAGCACCCCTCAAAAAAAAACCCCAACCAAACAAAACAGAGGGCCAACTGTTCATCAGTTTCCATGGAGAAGAGAAACAAGGAAACACACAGACATAGGAAAAGTCATTTTTTTCTCTTGTTTGTATTTTACCTCCACTGCTAGGTCCTGAATATCACATTGCATAGCAGCTGGAAATTGGAGAGTAACACCTGTTGGATGGATAGAGAAATAAACATCACATCTCTGTGCATAGGCTTTATTATAACCATGTACATAATGTGACCTGCAATTGCCTCTCAAACGGGAACTGTGAGAAAACACTCTAAAAACTCAATCAGGTGCCATTAGTGATTCTGCAAGATAAGGAAGACCATGCCAGAAAGAGGGAACAGACATGGGATGAGGCATACACAGCGTGTGTGGTTTCTCCAGAGAGGCTGCATTGACACACTGCTCCTGTTCTCCACCCCCTCTGGCAGAGACAGAATAGGTACCTCCACAAGAACAGTGACAGAGCTCCTGAGCATATTGGCTGGATGGAGCAACGCATGGATAAAAAGTGGCTCTGCCAATTCAGGGGGGATGAGCACAAAGCTTTAAGATTATCTCTAGCTGCAGAAATATTCTGGGCATAGGACTCTCCCTCTGCTTTTCCATGTTGAGACTTTATAACTTCATGAATCTGCTAAGGAAATAAACAGAAGTATCTATTAGCACATGGCTGGTTAACCAAAAGTACAAATAACCCGTGAGAATCAGGAGGGGCTACCACAGCCAGTCTTTGCCATTACTGAGGGTACTGCAGGCACTTTGGGAGGCATGGGACAGCACAGTGCAGAGGCACCTGAGCTGGCTCCACCGCTCCAGCCAGGCATCTCGTGGGATGAGAAAGAGCAATGCAGATGTTTGTGTGCAAAGGGCACACGGTGCTGGAGAGCTGCAGTCTGTTAACAGAGGTGATGGCTGTACCCTGTCACTGTGCCCGTCGCTACAACCATCAGTGGCTGTGCTTCTGGAGTGTGACACACACAACAGGAGCAGTCTGATGGAACACACTGAGCATTACTTAGCTGTTCTCTTGAGATACTCCTGCAGTATTCCCACATACAGTGCTGGAAAAATAAATGTTAGAGGTTTGCCGGGGCCTTCAGTAATTGCACTATTAAGGTGAAAGATAAAATTTTAAGCCATTTCAATTTAGGATGGCACTTAGTCCTTCCACTGCCTGCTGGGACCACAGAGAATGCAGCAAAAGCATTCCTTGGGAGGAGAGAAAGGGCAGCACTGCGACACAACATTGCTCCAGACTGTACTGTACCGGAGACGCGCTCCAAACTGAGAGCAGAATGTTTCATAATCCACACAATCAATGTAGCAAGATGAAATATACACCCACTCAAGGAAGCTATTCCCTTCTGCAAAAGAAGGCACAAACTCTTACATAAATAGATTATGGTAAGAGTGTTACCACAGTTCTGCCTCTGTTAATATAAAGGGATAGACCATGTATTAAACAGGAAATGGACAAGAGAAATAGATAAGTATGGAAAGGGAAGGAAGGAAGGAAGGAAGGAAGGAAGGAAGGAAGGAAGGAAGGAAGGAAGGAAGGAAGGAAGGAAGAAAGAAAGAAAGAAAGAAAGAAAGAANGAAGGAAGGAAGGAAGATTAAAAAAAACCCCAGCTGTTGCTTCAAAATAAGGAAAAGGTGGCTGATTAAAAATGGACACTAAGTCATTATGGTTAGCTGAAAAACACTGGAGAGTTCTCAATTACAGCATTTTTAGTTTATATAACCTGTCTGATTTTTACAGGGAAAGCACAACTGGAGACACAACTGAAATATAAATGACGTAAGAATATGGTTAGTTACTGTAAAATAAGAACATTTTCATTTAATGTAGAAAATGAAACTTTTTCAGTGCTGTACCACAAAAAAAGAATTTGTAGTATGGCTATGGTCTTTCTTGCATCTATTTCCAAACATATTTTTTTTTTTAAACAGTCTTATAAAACAGGATATGTTCCAATTTGTGAAGAAATCTACTTATCAACAAAGTATCCTAACTCTTTTTCTTTTTTTCCCAATTCTTCTCCAAAGGCAAGTAATAACAACTGTAACTGATTGCTTACACTTGTCTATTCTGCATCTCAGCATATGACTGTCAGGAAAAACCGCATCAATATTTGCAATATTTTTCACTGCTATAACTTCTTCATCTCAGATTCTCAAGGCTCTCCCAAGTTGTAGAAAAGTATTGGATTGTGGATGGCAAAATGAAGGCATAGAAAATGATGGTTGTGACAACGGAGTCTCCCTGTGGCACCGTGAGTGTGACTGTTATTGCTTGTTGTTTGTTAGCCACTAGTGAATAAGGCAAAACCCAGGAAAAGAAGGCATTTACTGTCCTTACCTTATAGTTATAAGGAGATACTTGGCTTATCAAACACATTGGTATATTCAAAATATTCCTCAAAGTATTAGACTATATAAATTAGCACAAACATACATAACAGGATGAGGAGCTTTTCGTGGTTTTGGGGATTTTTTGTTTTTAATTTTTTGGTTGGTTGGGGAGTCTTCAGATTTTGGTTTGGTTTGGTTTTTTATCTTCTGATGCTTTTAGGACAACCAATATAGCTGTGACCAGCCTACACAAAGCCAGGACCACACTGCTCTGAAAATGTACATCTCAGGGTGGAACCCTGAGCGGTACCTCAGTGGTCCCCATTTGATTATGATACTGAGTGGACTCTGAGCATAAATTTTTCATCACTGCTTTCAAATGCTCAAATATTAAATACCCTGTGTATAATCTGTATTAATAATTTGGACATTCTGAACTTGAACACTGTTGGTTTGATTAAAGCAGATTTATTTCATGTCTTGTAATCAAAACCTCTGTGTTTTCTAGAACAATGACAGCTGCCAGTACACATGCGGACTATACACGCTGTAGAGTTTCAGACAGTGCTTAATACACTTAAAATATGAAACTCTTTCAAAAACAGCAAGATTTGGAAGGCAGCAGTCAATGTCTCTCCCGCTTGCAAAATCTTGCCACCATGAAAAAAAGAGTCTCAGGAAATTCCTATTAAGGGTAAGAAAACCATAACACATGATGAAGTACATAGTTAATGAGTGGAAAATTGCAGATCTAGCAAGCAAGAGATCCTGAGGCAGCTTCCTTGAAACTTTTAGACATTTTCTTGTTTGTTTGTCCTACTTCTGGTATTACCCAACCTCTCCAGTCCTTCTTTCACCCAACACATAAATTAGACATATTTATGCTCACTTTCCAAATTCAGCTTTCACACAAATACCTTTTCTGAATTAGGCTAAAAATACATGCATAGGTGTAATTTTTTTTTTTCTCAGTGGCCATCATTTCCACAAAAGGCAAAATTTTGCTATCTAATTCTTCAAAAAAGAGCTGGGTATTTTCTGTTTTCTAAGTGCTAGTAAAATTCTAGAATGTCACTTAAGGTATTACTTTAGGCAGCTGAGAAAATGCAATAATAATAATAATTTATTATTAATTATTATTTTCATTTAGCTAAAAAAATCACATTGGTATCACTTTTAGTAGTCAGTTGTTTATTGCTTTAACAATGTGAGGGCAATGATGTTGCTACATTTCCTCTTTGTTAGTATCAGCCTCTAACGAATCCAACTCTCATTTGCTTACTAGCAGAAGATTTCACTTTTGTCAGCACTGCAAAGCCCAAGCTGTTGTGGAAAAAAAAACAAACTGCAACCTATTCAGCCTCTGGCCCCATCAGCAAAGTTTGGGCTAAGTTCTCCTGATTGTGATGCTCAGCTGTCCTGAACAGCCCCCTGCTTTGGAACAGAGATGTGTCGACACTCACTGCCAGTGGCATGGTAAAATACCCTGATGCTCAGCCCTTCATTGCAAAGGTTTGCTTGAAGGCAATTCCATCCTCCAAAGGAAAATCGGGGACTGGCCCTTTTTAGTCATCCCTTGTGAGGCTGCAGAAGGAGTGCTGCTTCCAGGTCTGCACTTCCCAGGGTAAAAAAGACAGGGACATATTGGATTGAGTCCATTGGAAGATGGCCAAGATGATAAGCTGACTTAAACAACTGGCATGTGCCAAAAAGGAATCGGCTTGTTCAGCCCTGAGGTGACAAGGTTGAGGTAGGGGGATCTCACTGCTATCTTCACCTATCTCATGAGAATACAGAGAAAAGATAGAGCCAAATATTCTTGAAGAGGTAGGCATAGGATAAGAAACAACAAATAAAAAGTTACAGCAGTGAAATTTGGATTAGAAAGAAGGACTTTTTGTTTGTTTTGTGAGTGCAGTCAAACATCAGAATAAACTGCCAGAAAAAGTTGTGGTTTCATCACACTTAGAGATATTCAGAACTTGACTGGTTGCTCTGAGGAGCCACATCTAAATTAGCCCTGCTTTGAGCAGGGATTAGATCAGGTATAACCTCCAGAGGTTCTTTCCAACCTAAATTATTCTGTGTTTCTAGAATTTTATTACTTTGATTTAAAGAAATAACAGAGATTATCAAAATATAATTCCTTGAACTTCCATTTCCAATGACCTGCTCTTGAAAAGATAGATAAAGTTATAGAAATAAAAGGTAACTTGTCTTGTGTGAAGGTACAAAGATTTTAGTTTGCTTTAGTTATGGAGAATAGAATAATGTAACAGGGACTTACGTGCATACTCTTGTAAATAAAAGAAGGTGCAGTACTTAGATGTGAAATAAATGATGAAAACTACAATAATGTAAGAAAAGAAACCTACAGTCAAAAGGAGATTTGTATTCTGTGTTAATAAATTGTCCAGCCTGGTTATGTATTATGGGTCAAACTTCCAAACCATTATTCACCTTCTGATTTGGCTGAGAGTATTTGTCAACACTGAATCATCCCTTGGTTCAGTTTTCAGAGCCAGCCCCTTGTTTAGCAATTGCTAATTGTGTTTACTACACAGTGTCCAAGGAAAAGGCATTTCCACTCCGTGGGAAGATGCATTTCCACAGAAAGACACCCTTCCTCACCACCAAAGGCTGGCCCCCAAGTGACTTTCCGAGGTCCAGCCTCATTGGGATTCATGAAAAAGCACCAAAGAACTGGCACTGTGTGTCTGGCTTTGTCTGCTTCCCCTCCTGCTTCCAGTCCAACAATGAATACAGTCAATAATTGTTGGGTTTCCCTGTCTGCAAGCCTCGCTTGACTTTGGGAAAGAAAAAAATAACTTCCTTCCTTTTCCTTTCCACTTCCTCTTCCTTCAGTACAAACTCAACAAACTAATAAACAGAAAGAAAATCAATTGTTCAGTTTTCACCTGTCAGTCCCAGATCTCGTGTCAGTTCCATAACTTTACCTAGGCTGCTATCTGTCACCTTTATTATTTTCTCCTCAATAGACTGAGTTCTATATGATGGTATTTTATATTACTGCTTGGCTGTTGTTGCTGAACTAACAGCTGTTGTGTATGAATTGTTCAGAATTACACAAAGGGAATATAGCAAGTATGAGATCAAACTCGTATTTTTAAATAAAACCTGCAATGGGACCAATCAGTATTCAAGTCTCTTTCTTGGATTTTTATGTTGTTTGTTCTTTGGGTTTTGTTGTTTTGGTTTGATTTTTTATTTGGATAGCTGAATTAATTAGATTATCTTTTATTCTAGACTGTTTGTGTACTGTATTTATGATTTACACAAGCGGATACATTATAGAATACCAACAGTGTATAACTGACTGCAACAATGAATTCCAATTTATTTATTAAAACAGATTGGGACACTTTAGCAGTAAAGTAGGACTTTAAAACAGAGCAGAAAGTTGCATTTTATCTCAAAGGGAGTAACAGCTCTAGAAAAGGCACAGTTCATTGATCTAGCAGTCTTCCTACACTTTAGCTCATTACCATAGAATCACAGGTTCACAGAATCATAGAATGGTTTGGGTTGGAAGGACCTTAAAGATAGATCTAGCTCCAAGTCCTGTGCCATGAACAGGGACAACTTACATTAGACCACATTGCTCCCAGCCCCATCCAGTTGGGTCTTGACACTTCCAGGGATGGAGCATCTGTTAACTTCCTTGGGAAACTCATTCCAGTGCCTCACAACCCTCACAGTAAGGAAATTCTTCCTAAACTGTGCATGTTCATACTGTCTGCAGTCACAAGGAAGTGTTCAAGTTAAGACTGGATGTGGCACTCAGCGCCACGGTCTGGCAGGCATGGTGGTGCTGGGTCACAGGTCAGACTGGATGATCTCAGAGGTCTTTTCCAACCAAATTATTCTGTGATTCAGACTGGATAGAGCCACTGCAGAGCAGCTCCAGCTCCAAGGGTGTTTGGGATGCTGTTTGCCAGGGGGGATTAGGAAGAGCGGCTGCCTGTTGGCAGACAAGCCTGAGTCATACAACAGGCCACATGTTCCATAAGCAAAACATGTGGCTTCGGAAAACAGATGCAACCGCTGAGTGCCAACATATTAATTAACCACCACATCCTTCCTTTCATGTCTCCCCGCTGCTGCTTTGGAAGCATTATGATAATTATCCGCAGCTCAGAGCCTCGGGGTTTGCAGAACAACTAATCAGACAAGTGGTTCCCTCAGCGGGAACAGACCGTGAGGGCGGATCCCGCGTCCCGGCCGTGTCCGGCTCAGCTCGGCACGGCTCAACTCGGCGGGCCCGCCCTAGGCCGCGTCTCCATGGCAACCGCGGGGCTCAGGGCGCATGCGCAGCCCTCCCTGCTCGCCCTCCCCTTTCCCCCCGCGGTATCTGGGGGAACGCGGGGACGCCGCGGCGCGCGCATGCGCGCTGCGCCCCGTGTGCCGCCGTCCCGCGTGGGCGTCGCGGCAGAGCGGGGGCCGGGCACGAGAACCGGAAGCGGAAGCGCGGCCGCGCGCGAGTGAAGCCGCTCCT